>OY776676.1:115283598-115883598 GCA_963675555.1 Leptura quadrifasciata | reverse complement strand
GTTTTACATAATACAAAATATACAAAAATTTATTATATAAGCAAATAAAACAAATAATCACAGAAGTAGGTAATAACCTACTTGTATGTGAAGGGGAGGGGGCAAAGAAATATATGTATATGTGTATAAAAACAAACGCAATTAATATTAGGTAAATGTATAATCATAATAATATATTATAATATCGCATTTGGTAATTATGAATATTTAGTTTTGTCCAATTAGGAAAGTGAATATCTCTATTTAGGTATTTGTCTTATATTGGTATTTAAAAAAAAAATATATATATATATATAGGTACTTTTTAGTTTATGATGTCATGTATTATACATCTAGGCGTTTCTAGGAGCCATTTTTTGGTTTTCCGAAACTAGCTATATCTTTAAGCTCATTCGGTATAATCTTAAATAATCTGGTTGCGAGGTAACTGAAGTTTCTCTGACCAATGGCCTTGTGGCTTCTCGGCACCCGGCAACCGTTTCGTTTCATGAAAATGCGAGATTGTCTGTATTTTAATTTTATATTTAAATATGTTCTTGAGAATAGTGAAACAGAACAATTGTCTAATGTCAAGAACTCCACTGTCCTTAAATATTGCATTACTAGGGTAAGTAAGGTTTTTACCATATATTATTTTCAGTATCCATTTTTGGAGAACATTTAGATTACTCAGATGGCAATCGCTAACTCCTCCCCACTCCATAATGCCGTATGACAGATGAGATTGTACTAATGCATAGTAGAGTGTTTTAAGGTGAGTTATATCCAAGAAATTTTTTAGGTATTTAAATCTAGACAGTAGACCTCTAATTTTTTGTGTAATATGCTTTGTTTGTAGGTCCCATCTCAGATGTCTGTCAATAATGATCCCAAGGTACTTTATGGATTCAGCTCTGGTATATTTATATCTTTGTCAATATTTAGTGGGCCCATCTTTGGCAAATTATTGGCGTATGAGGTAAAGGGTAAATAATACGTTTTTTCGCAGTTTAAAGTTAGTGTGTTTAATTGGAACCATTTTTTAATTACTCTAAAATCATTTTCTGCCGTTTTTTTAAACTCTTTCCAGGAATTTGCCTCAAATGTAATGGCTGTGTCATCTGCAAAAGATAATATGGTACCTGATATATTTAATGACAATAAGCTGTTGATGTATATTGTAAATAATAGAGGACCTAATATAAATATACTGAAAAAACGTCAAAAATTTAATTAGGACTAACTTGGCCAAAATGAAACCGAATTTGATTAAAATTTAGATGAAATTGACCTATATGACCAAGAAATAGCCTGCCGAATTTTAGTAAAAAATATCCAACAGTTTGCCCGCAATTTCATTTCTAGTCCAAATTCCACAAAATTTTCAAAACTTTCCCCAATTTGCCCAAATGATCGAAGAAATTTTTTTTACCAAAATGAAGGTATTCTTATGTACTTTCACGTAATGTAACTAAAAAATAGTTTTTGTTTTAATTTAGCCGATTTTTTATCATTTTTGGTTTATACATGTGCGCGGCGATTTCCCATAATTTTCGGTATTATACGTATGCGCGCACAAGTATACGTGTAATTATTCATTATAAAAACTTCAATATTAATAATATAAAATGATTGTGAGCAGGTTTTAAATATTTAGATAAAAAAAAACTCTCGAAGGTAGCATATAATTTCTTTTTCGAATATTTACTTGATTTTTATTAAACTTTTTATACATATTGATTGTTATTTTATGTTATTTATGTTTTCTTTTTCTAACAGTTGTATTAGATGTGCTACTACAAGAAGTGTCTACTTCCGAATCGGTAACTAGAGTTTGGGATATTTCTTGACACCCGTCATCGCTAAAATCGTATACATCTAGTACAAACATCTTCTTCATAATTATCGTTGTGTTTTAACTTCTGGGTGGTTAATTAATATGAATTAAACTCACAGTAAAGCAACAAACATATATATTACGAATTCTACTACAAACTAAACTGTAATGTCAATCATGATAAAAACAAAGTTTTTTTATTTGCGTTCCTAGAAAGTGGATGGTGTCAACCAAAATGGCAATGAAGTTTGACATACATAACACCTCCTTCCTAAATTAACACAAAAAATAAATAAATAACATATTTTCAAGTACATTGATATTTATCAGGTGGCATAATTTGACTACGTCTTCTTAAAATTCTACTACTCTATTTGAGGTATATTCTGATTACATATGTTAATAGACGGTTGTGACATAATTGGAACAGAATTTTTAACTTTACTCTTGACCTCAGTTGATTTACATGTCTTTTCCAATTAAGATCACCCTCTACAGATACTATATAAGTCCTGCGCCCTATGACTTTTACAATTTTACCTTCACATCAATTTCGTGTATTAGCCCTATAATCTCGTACCCATACAATATCATTTAAACCAAAATATGTATTTTTCCTACTTTTATAATACTTTTGTTGTGACTTTTGTTTTTCCATAACCATATTCTCTATTGATGGCAACAATAGGTCAAATTTTGGACGAAGACTTCTGCCTATTAATAATTTTGAAGGTTTCTCGCCTGTTGTTGTTGGTGTGTTCCGATATTGAAATAAAAATTGATTAATAATTATTAAATTTATGTATGTGATCCCATTATATTTACCTTTTGAAATTGCCTCTTTCAAAATTTTTACACCACTTTTCGCCTGACCATTAATTTCAGGGTTATATGGTGCTCCCGTTAGATGTTTAATGCTACTATTAGAAAGAAAATTTTGAAAATCTATAAAAGTAAAAGCTGGACTATTCAGTACACAATAGGGTTTTCCCACTAATTTTATTTTAACAATTTGTGTCGTGAAAATGATATAATAAAACATTTTATTAATTTACAACAATTTACTTTTCTAATAAGAATTATTTCTAAGAAAATATCGTTAAAACAACTTGCTGATAATTTCACTGCTTTTTAAAACGGGCATTTTTACACGCCAGAATTACGTATCTACCCGGAAAACCAATGAGATTATGGATATAATTAGTTTGTAATAGATTCTAACTGTGTGTTAAAGAAAGCTTTCCTCTAAAACTTCTCAGAATTTCAATTTGTAATGCTTGTACTGTGATTGGTCTAAAGCAGTGGACGTGTAAATATTGGCCAATCAGAATCCAGATAAATGCCGCACAAGTTATTCGTGAAAGCGTCGGACGTTAATAATAGTTTAGGTTTAACCTTCACCGACATTACACATCAGATGACTAACCTAAAACGTTAAATTTATATTTTTATGTTTGTATTGTTTGGAGTGAAAATATTATTTTATCAGTTTCTGGTTTATGTTTTATTAATTCTACAATCAAAATGCAATCAAGTGGAAGAGGGATATGTTAAAGGTGCCGCTGATATTTTACCTTTTTTTTTTTACATTTATTTAACGTCGGCCTATTTCCGCTACTGAGGCCTAACACCGACGCCTGTAGACGAGCTACCCCCAACCAGGAATTTTGCCGAACCTCTTCCCTTAAGAAGAGTAGGGATCTTTTACTTGCCTAACATTTAATAAACAAGGGACCGACGGCTTTACATCCCCTCCGAAGGATGGTATATCTCCTATACAACCCTCGCCTAAGGTTGTATAGCTTCCGCGCATACACTGATATACAAGCCGCTGGAAGATGTGTGAGGCGAGGACGCGGTTTCCGTTGGAATGATCACCCATCCAAGTACTAACTGCGCCTGTCGTTGCTTTACATCGCATACCGAAGTATGTACATAGTAAAGACGCACCTACGCTCGCCCCTGATAATTTACCTAAAGTAGAAAAGTGCTGAGTGCTGTCAATAAATTGAGGTTATGTTATGTTAACAGAGACCAAGATTAATAAACAATCTTGAACAGAGAAAACCTCTGTGATTGGATTTCAGGGTGTTGACGTCACAACGCGTTAATTTATGGCTGTTTAAAATGAACCCAATATTTTTCAAACTTCAAGTTTTTTTTGTTACTATTAGCAAAATTGATAAGATAATAAATATGCCATAAATCATTTTTTTATGTGAGTTAAGTATTTCAGCAATAATTTTTTTCTTTGGGAAAACCCTATTCTTTAGGTAAACCGTACCTAGCAAATAGACTACGTAATATTTTAATTGTTAAATTTGTTGTGATGTTATTAACTTCGAAACATTCATGCCATTTTGAGGTAGCATCCTCAACTACAATAAAAATATCTTCTTAAACATGGAACAAAGAAATCTGTATGAATATGTGTCCACACTTCTTTTGGCCATTCCCACGTTACTAGGAAATATTTTGGTGGATTACTTGCTAACTTAGCACACATCATATAATTTTGAGAGATATGCTCAATTTGCTTGTCAATGGAAGGCCACCACACATTTGATCGTGCTAGGGACTTTATTTTAACTATTCCCATATGCGCAGAATGCAGTTCATCCAAAATGCTCTTTCTAAATTTCTGAGGAATGATTACTCTATAACCCCACATTAAGCAGTCTTGCTCGATTGTTAGTTCTCTTTTTTTATATATAAAAAAATAGAGTCAAATCAGATGAGGGACATTTACTTGGCCAACCATTACGAGCATTTTAATGGGTGGTTAACAGTGAAGCAACAAACATATATATTACGAATTCTGCTACAAACTAATCTGTAATGTCAATCATTATAAAAACAAAGTTTTTTATTTACGTTCCAAGAAAGTGGATGGTGTTAACCAAAATGGCAATGAAGTTTGACATACATAACAATTATCATCTTCGAATTCTTCAATATCATAAATATCAGGACTAATTTCTAATTGCTCAGGCTCTTCATCAACCACAGCTTCGTTAACAATATTATCTGCGTTTTGACATAAAATATTCCTTCCATTGTGATACGTGACGCCAATGGTTTTGCATAAACAACGTTTAGTTTTGCAACCGACCTTACAATCACAAGCAATTATATTGAATAATTGATTAGAAAGGGGAGCTTTATCAGTTCTTATCGACATTAATTCATTATCTGTTGTTTGCTGCCATCCAAAATCCAGTCAATTTTGGTACTTCAGAGAATATTTCAGATGTATATGACTTTAGCAATGACAAGGGTGAAGAAATATTCCAAACTCCAGTTACCGATTCGGAAGTAGACACTTCTTGCAGTAGCACATCTAGTACAACTACTAGAAAAAGAAAACATGAATAAAATAAAATAATAATCAATATGTATAAAAAGTTTAATAAAAATCAAGTGAATTTTCGAAAAAAAATTATCTTACCTTTGAGAATTTTTTTTAATCTAAATATTTAAAACCTGCTCACAATCACTTTTTATTATTAATATTTAAATTTTTATAACGGTAATTACACGCATACTTTTGCGCGCATACGTATAATACCGAAAATTACGGGAAATCGCCGCGCGCATGTATAATCCAAAAAGGCCAAGAAATCGGCTAAATTAAAAAAAAGCTGTTTTTTAGTTACATCACTTAATAGTACATAAGAATACCTTTATTTTGGTAAAAAAAATTCGTTTCACCATTTGGGCAAATTTTGCAAAGCTTTGAAAATCTTGTGGAATTTGGACTAAAAATGGAATTGCACAAACTGGTGGATATTTTTTACTAAAATTTGGCAGACTATTTCTTGGTTATATATGTTAGTTTTATCTAAAATTTCATCAAATTCAGTTTAGTTTTGGCCAAGTTAGCCGTAATTCAATTTTTGATGTTTTTTCGGTATACTTATATACATATCGTGGGAGGCGGTGAACCGATTTTGACGAAATTTGAACTGAAAGTTCCTTGATCACCTACAATAAAAGGGTCCCGTGCTCGTTTTTTAACTAGCATTTTAAAGGCTCCAAAATATAAATTAAAACGGAAAAAAACACCCTGTATATCAATATTATTCAGAAACAACAATAAAATTCAACAATAAATAAATGATTACTATAATAAAATCCAATATAAATTCGCAACGCTATACACACCTGTATCATAAGATGGCTCGCGCAATAATAATCCATCGGGCATCCTTTAATAGACAAAGACGCCAGTTTAGTTCATTATTCATACCAAACTGAATCATTAGTTGTTTTAAAAACGGCCAAGGTTTATTGAAACTTAAGGTGAACCAATGTACATATTCTCCATCTGTTTAAATTAGAATGATGCGAATGCTTTATTTTAATAAGATAACATGACAAATTGAAAAAGAAACAGTAACGGAACTGAATTTTCGTTACAAGTAGCTCCACATTTTGAACATTGTGCGACTGTACAGCTATATTTAAATAACAATAATGTACAAAAGTTACAAAAAATTCAAAACAAAGTTATGAGGTAATATTGAAATGTAACAAATACACACCCATAGACATAATGTTCAAAATGTTTGAAATTTTTAAAACGTTAGAAAACGTATTAATCCAGTCACATTAGGGGTTTCCCCTCGGAATGTGAGATAATAAGCTGTAAACTTGTATAAGTCTTTTTTTTGGCATTCTAAAAATTGTCTCATTAGTCTCATAAAATCTCGTGTCCATGTCTTAAGATATTCAAGGTCAAAATTCACAAAAATCAATTTCTTGCAAATATCTCCCTTCCTATGATTTTAATGATATTTCCATCTATTATGAAAAGTGTAGAGCATAAATTTCTCCACAAATTTTGTTGCAAACATTTTTTTATACGCTTAACGGTTTTTGAGATAGAGCGCGCAGCGCTTAGCCATACATAGCATAATACAAGGTCAACGGTGTCCCGATAAATAATACGTCGTTTAAGATTAACTAATCACAAAAAAATCCATAATTATGAATAATTTGCATTATTTATTAATTAATACATAAAATTTAATAATATTTTTCATTTATCAAATATATTCGTTTAATAATACTTACCTACTTCGTGTAATTAGAAAAATGGTTAAATGAAATACTTTAAATATATTTTAATTATATTCTAATATATCTAAATTAGGTTTTGAGTAGAAAAGGAATAGAGTAAATACATTTTAATTATATCTTTATTTTGCAATTATGTATCATACATTGACTACAATTGACGTTCAAATGTGGGGAGGAAAAATTTCCAATTCATTATCATCATCTTCGTTGTCAAGGATATTTGTTTCTAAATCGTCAAGGATTTCGGGGTCAAATGCACTTTCTTCATCGAGATTGCTTTGATACGATGAAGCATTGAGGCAAGCTTGAACATTACACTGGCCACAAGCTGAAGAACATTGCAACTCCGGTTTCCTGCATCCGCAGCGTGAATTACCACAACCATTCTTGCAGTTGCAAAATATTGTCTTCAGTAGTTCATCTGGAGCTAGTAGTAATATTGTCGTTATAGATTCCAAGAGTTCATTTTGCAACGCCTAACCCCATTTTTGGGGTTCTAAATCATTCCCTAACCAAGTTTGAATTTGTTAGTATACACGGTTGATATGTTGATGAGCCGCTGCACTTGTTGGTGGAAAATGCACAGGATCATTAAGCTTTGTTAACTTGATGAATTGCGTGTAGCGAAGATGATCGATATTGTCCTCGGATTTTGGAACATTATATATTGCCAACAAGATGCGTACTCCATTTTCATACAATGTTTGTACAGGGCAGTTTTCTTGTTGAAATACTTGAGCCAGTTGATTGAAATTGGGAAGTTTATCTAATACGAGCTCTCCGCGCTCTATCTCAAAAACGGTTAAGCGTATAAAAAAATGTTTGCAACAAAATTTGTAGAGAATTTTATGCTCTACAATTTTTATAATAGATGTAAATATCATTTAAACCATAGGAAGCGAGATATATAGAAAAACCGGTTTTTATGACCATTGACCTTGATTATCTTAAGACGCGGACACGAGATTTTATGAGACTTTTGAGGAAACTTTTATAATGCCAAAATAAAAGTTTATACAAGTTTACAGCTTATTATCTCTCATTCCAAGGTTGACCCTCTTATTTGACTTAAGTGACTGCATTATATAGTTTTAAAAGCACTACAATTTATATTTAAAATAAGACATAGTATGGCTACAAGGTATTTATGTGATTACTTGAGTTTTGTACGAGATACTCCTGGATATCACTCGTAGTGTAAATGACAATGATAAAGAGGCATGATAATATAATGGAACCAAAATCTTTGCTCTGTAAGGGTATTCAGTTATTCAACAGTTTACCAAATGAAATAAAATATTGTGAAAAAATATAATACTTTCATCAAATTATGTGTTAGTTATATTATAAAATAATATTGATTATTTTGTGACTAGGTTAATTGATTTTGGGATAAAAAATTAGAATACAAAAAGATTTGAAAATATTTTCCAGTTATTGCTGTATATATTTAAAATAAGCTAGTGAATAGTTAATGGGCTTCTGTTCTCTATAGAGTAACGATTCTATTGTAGCTTTTTTAGCTAATAAAGATGCATTTTTATTATTATTATAAATCCCACCGGGCCTGCAAACTATTTCTTACCTTAGCTTAGGAACTCCTCTTACTATTTTTACATTTAGGTTCATAGCATTTTGAACCAAAAAAAATGAAATATATATATATATATATATATATATATATATATAACGCTTAATATATTCACTCCTGACAAGAAAATATAATTCATAAAAATAACTCACGTAAATTAGTTTCTTTATGTTATAAGAATCAAATATAGTTCCTACATTTAATACGCATTAAGTTTATTATAGCTCTAATTACAGTTACAATTTGGAGGAAGTGAAAATGCACATGACTAATGACTCATATTTACAGTTAAAGTATTAATCATTAAAATAGCTTAGTAGACATCCATATGGGCACCAATATCATTTATATCAAACTCTTCATCCTCTTCATCGATATTTTTTATGATATCCTCCCAAAAATGTGGTCCACAGGAATCGGTATATTTACGTTTTTATTATTTCCACTGAAAAGTTCATATATAGATATTTTCCTGATATTTGTTGTAAACAACATAGCCGCATCGTAATGTCACTGTTGACAACGGGTTCGATTAAGGCTCGCATTTGCTTCTGACTGTCTGGGCTATAATAATTACATTTTTTGTGATACCGAAATGCTTGCATGTGGACAACAGCTTGAAGAATTTACATGACTGTATTTTAATTCTCCTTTGCATAAGGAAGTTAATCTCAAAGAAACATGTGACATTAATACTGTTACAGAAAAACTATCAAAATATTATAAAAATTTGCAGTCACTGAAACTAGAAACTGCAAAGGAACTGACAATTCCAGCGTTATCAAAAGTAAAAATTTGTATCGTTTTAGTAAACGACATAAATAATTAAATTTTTTTGTAATACCGAAATGCTTATGTTTGGACAACAACTTGAAGAATTTACATGACTATTTTAATTCCACTGAAATAAAGATTGTTTAAATATTTACATGTTGTACTAACAAGATGTAAATATTTGAACAATCTTTTATGTCGTTTACTGAAACGACATAAATTTTTACTTTTGACAAGGCTGGAATTGTCAGTTCCCTTCAGTTTTCTATTTTTAATGACTGCAAATTTTTACAGTATTTTGATAGTTCCTCTGGAACAGTACTAATGTTACATCTTTCTTTGAGATTAACTTCTTTAAGTAAAATAGAGTTTTCAGTCCACTTACATAATACATTGGACAGAATCTCGTTTTGGGCTGTTATTTTCTTCCAGAAGGCAGGTGACGATGTTAACATGTTCCATCTTTTACACATACAACTAATAACAGTGTACAATTCCTTGTGTGACAAGAATGAGAATATATGGAGTAGGATTTCGATCGGTAAACTTGAGGAATAATCGCAATGTCGTAAGCGTTTGGTAGGATGTACACTTGCTGTGTACATGATTTTTATTTTGGTTGCGTAATGTGCTGTTTTAGAAATGTGACAACATTCTGCATATTAAATGTAATTTTTACTGAAATTTGAAATTTGACGGCGACTATACAAAATATATATTAACAAAATCTTACACCTTACAACTTGATAAAATTAACAACAACAATTTTTCATATCGTAGCAACGCTACCCAAAAATGGTTGAAAATAAATGTACTCTATTTCAACACGCCTTCTTACATTTATATTACAAACTAGAATTCTTATTCCAGTAAGTACGGTCGTGAGCAAAAAAAAATAGGACAAGTCTTATAACTGTATTTTGCTAAAATCTAGTTGTGTACATCTAACTTTAATTTTTGTGACATTGTCAGTTAGTTGTCATAATTTATTGCAAGTGTGCAAAAAACTAATATGCCTCATATAAGCGATTTAGTTAAATCTGGAGTTATTGCTAAAGCAGAAGATGGATGGTCAATGGGACAAATTGCACCGCGTTATAATATTGACAAAAATTCGGTGTGTAACATTTTATGAAAGTGGAGAATAAACGATACGATTTGTAGAAATCCTGGATCAGGGCGACGAAGGATATCAACTCAACAACAAGATTCCAGAAACGAATTTTCCTGGATCGAGTAGTACTGGTCGCCGGCGAGTAAGAGAATCGGAGCTACGCTGTCATGCAGCAGCACAGAAATACTTACTTAATGCTGAACATAAAGAAGCTCGAGTATGATTTGCGCTTGAATTTTTAGCGCATGATGTAAATTTTTGGAACAATGTAATCTTTACAGACGAAAAAACTTTTCAGTCAACACACAATGGTCGTATTCGTGTTTACCGCCCTCCGAATACTCGATTCAATGAGAAATACGAATGATAAAAGTGGTAGATTTGTCAATTGTGGGCTTGGATATCGGCACGTGGTCCTGGTGCTTTGTGGCATATTGACGAACGATTTAATAGTGAAACATATATTGGGATTTTAGAAAATATTATGCTACCTTCTGTGTCACAATTATTTCCTAATAATGAGTTCATATTTCAACAAGACAATTCTTCCGTTCATACTGATCATGCCGTAACTAACTGGTTTCAGATCCAGATCTTAACCCTGTGGAGGAAGTATGCGGACTACTCGTAAGAAGTATCCAAAAACGAAATGTGAGACCACGGAATGCCAAAGAATTACTGGAAATAGTAAATAATGCATGGGAAAAATATTATTGCTAATGATTATTGTATAAGGTTATTTAATTATATGCCAAACGGACTTATAGAAGTTATAAATAGAAATGGTGCCATAACGAAATATTAATAGTTAGTTTCTTGTTATGTATGATATCCTTTGTCCTTTGATTCAGGATTTCTACTAATCGTACCGTTTATTCTCCACTTTCTTAAAATGTTATACACCAAATATTTGTTAATGTTATAACGCAGTGCAATTTGTCTCATTAACCATCCATCATTTACTATAGCAATAACTACAGCATTAAAATAAAAAATAAATTAAAAGTATATCTGTTTTATTTCGGCTACTCATTACATATTTAAATAGAAACAGATTTACATTAGAAGAAAAAAAGTTGTCCTATTTTTTTCTGCTCACGACAGTACCATCAATGCTTATTCTAGCTTATTATATTTTTAACATTTCTCTATATTTCACAAATTTATTTTTACTCAGTGACTTAGTCAGTATATCTGCTACATTTTCATTTGAATCTACTTTAACTGTATCAATAATTCCTTCCATATAACACTCATTCACAAAATGACAATGTTCTTCTATATACTTAGAATTTTTAGTAAAATTACCATATTTAGCAATATCCAATGCTCCTAAATTATCCTCATATATCCTGACAGGTCTTTAAACTTCTATATCAAAAGTTCCAGATATATCTCTCACAAATTTTATCTCACTTTCAGCTTCTGATAATGCTACATATTCAGTAAAAGTAGATGATTTTGTAACACTGCTTTGTTTTCTAGACTTTCAAAATATTACATTTCCAAATAATCTTATTACATAACCTGACGTTGACTTTCTATCTACATTATCACCTACCCAATCAGCATCCACAAGACAATCAAGATTTTCACTCATCTCATTCTTACTATAAGTCAATTTCATGACTTTTGTCAAATATAAATATTTTAAAATTCTTAATGCATATTTAAAATGAGTTGAGATTGTAACAATTTTGAAATCTACTCAAGTAATTAACGTTACCGCTTTTATCTGGTCCTGTTCCAGAGCTAATGTACAACAATGTACCTATCAAATTTCTGTACTTAATATCATCACAAAATTAATAAATAAATTAATATTAAAAAATATTTTTAAAAACAAGCTTTTATTTAAATGCTCTAAAAGAAGAAAATAAACTTTGAAGTAAATCAGCTATAATACAACAATTTTTTAAATTAATTACATATATTTTAATTAAAAGTAGATGAAATCGCAATAGTATTATATAAAAAAGTAGAAGATCCAAAAGAAAGCTATATGTTATCAATTTTATTCAAAAATGTTAGGTGCTTTGTTCAGAAAATCAACCAAACCAGGTGATTTGAAAAAAAGATTCGTAGCTGCCGCGATAGATCTAAATAATTGGTATGTGGTTTCTTTTACCATTCATGTGAAAGTTATCCTAAATGGACAAATGAAAAATTAGGTGCCTTTCCTCCATACAAATTTGGGCAATCTCCTTTACACAGGAAAATCTCGCAACAAGCTTTTATATCATAATAAAAAGAATTATATGATGTAACAACATGATGGGTTTGATTTACTTCAAAGTTTATTTTCTTCTTTTTAGAGCATTTAAATAAAAGCTTGTTTTTAAAAATGTTTTCACTATTACTCTATTTATGGTTTCTGTGCACATTAAAACGCGTTGCCGCAATTGTTCCAAAGTGTCAGTTGGACCACGGTAAACAAGAGATTTGAGATGCTCCCAAAAATAAAAATCCATTGGATTTAAGTGGCGAGCTCTGGATAAGTGTAATTTTCTGCCATAATGTCCAAAATTCACTCTGAAATACAGCGTTTTAAAATACTACACTAAACTAAAGTAAGTCAATAAAATAAATTCTCATTAAGGATATAGAAAAACGTGATAAAAGTCGAAAAAGAACAGAAGCAATGACAAAAGATTGTATGTAACCGACATGAACTAAACTAAAGTTTAACAGTTTGGAACATTTTGTCCTTCTACTTTTTAAAGTGTCTTTTATTGGTTCTTAGTCCACGTTAGCTGATGCTATTGGCTAATTTAAATTGAAAGAAATATAACCGCAAAAGTAAAAAACAAAAGGAAGCTGCCGGCGCCGCTACTTTATCGGCGACAGGCAGGCCTACAATAGAGTTGAACTTCTTGGTTGAACTTTCACTTCTACTCTGGAATACTTTGCCTACCTCAATGTTCCAGAATTTCTCAACCAATTTTATTAACTATTAATAAATTTTTAAACATTTCTTTTCTCCGAAACTATGGAATTTAGACCCTATGTTACAAAAGAATTTTTTGTTTGTCTGGTCGTTCCCCATTACTAGTTTTTTTTAATGAAATGAAACCAATTATACCCTGTATATTAGAAAATTTATTTCAGAATGAAGATTACGAAGTCTGATGAACAAGATCTAAATTTAAATCAAACATACAGACGTCTCTACCTCTACCGTAAGCCATTAAACTGACTATAATTGTCGTTTATCACAATAAGAATATTTGGTTTATTATCCAGCATAATACCAGACACATAAATCAAGTTATATGGAGCTATTTGTAATGGTTGTAAAGATTCATATTCCTAATTGCATGGGTAATAACAAAGCAATATCATTCTATCTTTGTAGGTAACGCTTATACAACTCACATATGAATCTAAAGTAAAATTACCTTGCTAAAATATTGTACGGTTGTTATACTTTATACAAAATAGTTCACAGAGTAATTCTACAAATAAAATAAGATACATTTAACGTTTATGAAATGTGCATGCTAATATGATAAGGGAAGTAAAACAATGTATGGAGAACAACCAACTTGTTTTCAAAATGCCGCTTTATGAATTAATCTAAAACTATAAAGTGGGGGTACAGAGAAAACGTTGTAATTCTATGTTTTTTTAAAAACAACAGAAGTATATTACTACTAGGTACTTGTAATTTCTTTGTCCGTAAATATCCACTAATCAGCCGTTGGCATGTTACTGAGAGAATAAAATTTTTAGATAAAAGTGACATAAACAACAATGCAAATCTTATTCTTTATTTTGTACCATAGTGAAATTTTCTTGACGAAATTGAAATCCAATCAAATTCGTCTATTTCTAATCACATATGCGAAAACAGCCAATGAAATCATAATTCCACTGCAAATAAATTACCATGTGATTACCGCGCTGTCTTTCCATTATTGTCTACAAATTATTTAAAATGTCAAAATTGTCAAATTTGCGTTTCGGAAATTCAGATTTTAATCAGAATAATAATTGTTCCATTAATATAAGGATTTATCAGTGCACGTGGTAAATTCGGTGAGATAATTTTTTGAAATTCTAATAATATGTCAAATCGTGAATGTGACATTTTAAATAGATTATAAAACTGTCAAAAATTTTTCGTTGCATAGCAACATAATGACATAAGTGATAATCTCCCGTGGGATGTTTTCAGTGTAATCCTTTAATAATTGGATGAATTTTGACATGTGACTAGAAATGGACGGATTTGATTGAATTTCTATTTCGTTAAAAAATTATCATCTGCAATACAACTTAGACCTTTACCTGACAAGGATTCCATTGACCCATGGAATGTACGGCGGACTTTGACTTCAGAATCTTAATTGGGGACATAGGTATGTCAGAAATCCATGAGGTGGATATCCTGGAAAGTGGGAGGAAGCCCGCCATATTAGTTTTTATGCCAAACCGGATGTGCACTGTATCTCCGCAACCGCTGATCCGATTTTAATTTTCTTTTTTTAGTTCAACCGCTAATTTTACGCTGAAAGATAAAAGTTCTTATGAATTTTTTCGTGTATTTTAAGATAACGGAATTAAAACTAATACTAAAATAAAGATTTAGTATTTCGTTATTTACACCCGTCCACCTTTTTTGTTTAACAATAAAAAGAAAAAATTGTAAAGTAAAGAATATAGATAAATTGTTTCGCTACAGAATGACGCTTCGTTTTATTCATTATCTTCAGAAATGACAAAGATGCTGTCATTTAAGTTTCACAGTGCCGCATGCAGCACTCCGCTCCCAAATTCAAAACGAATTGATATACCTATAACATTATGCAAAACATTTTAACTGCCTGCAGCCATACTCTCATGTAAACTATTCCTTCTTTTGCTGTGTGTTTTTTCAGAGATAATTAAAGTGTTTTTAGTTTGTGTTCTTATTGAATGAGAAATCTTATTTCTATTTTTTGTTTTCGAGAATTACTTAGTTGTTAATTTAACTGGTTACTTGATTAAAATCCAAAAAAAAAAATCTTAGTTTTTTCGTTTGTGCATTGTTTACAACAAAACTCGAATAATAATATGTCTTTGGGGCGAGCGTGGGTGCGTCTATACTATGTACATACTTCGATATGCGATGTAAAGCAACGTAAGGCGCGGTTAGTAGTTGGATGGGTGACCGTTCCAACGAAAACCGCGTCCTCGCCTCACACATTTTCCAGCGGCTTGTATATCAGTGGATACGCGGAAGCTATACAATCTTAGGCGAGGGTTGTATAGGGGATATACCATCCTTTGGAGGGGATGTAAAGCCGTCGGTCCGTTGTCTATTAAATGTTAGGCAAGTAAAAGGTCCCTACTCTTCTTAAGGGAAGAGGTTCGGCAAAATTCCTGGTTGGGGGTAGCTTGTCTACAGGCGTCGGTGTTAGGCCTCAGTAGCGGAAATAGGCCGACGTTAAATAAATGTATATAAAAAAAGAAAAAAAAAACTTTTTTAAAGATATTGTTTTTGATGATGATGATTGTTTTCTGCAGACATCAAATGATATCTGAGCAGCTGGTATTTACTACCATAAGAGTTGTTTAAACCAGTATTTTCAGGAGTACAAACAAAAATTAAAATCAAAAACAAATATAAATAATATTCAAATTCATTGAAGAAGTGTCGAAAATAGTTATTTTTGAAGCAAACAAATTTTTCCAAAAAATGAGGCAATTATTCTTTCTAAATTTGTTATTAAAATTAATAATTGTTATAACTTAGACAAAATTTCATTGAAGAAAATTGTTCATATTCTTGAAAATCATTTTGTAGATTCTTTGAGATTTTTTAAAAGTGGTAATTTAAATATATGCTTTTACTTAATTATAACGGAGAAATTTTTTTTCATAAAATGCGTGTTGAGTCATATACATCCAATTAAAGAATGTGCAGAAATTTTGCGAAATTGCTTCTTAGATTTTAATTTGAACGACAGCTTCTGCGATTCGAATGATTTGAAAAATGCCTTGAATATTTGCTTACCTGATGTGGTAGATATTTAATATACCTACTACCACAAATTGTGACCCTAAACTAAAAACTAAACTTAAATCAATTTTCAATATATTAGTCTATAATGTACAACGTAATAAAAAGCGAACATCTATTCATATTTTAAACACCCAAGCCATTCATGAAACTTGCAAGAGTGCAACGAATTCATAATTTTAACAAATTCGATTTATGCTCCAGTTATAATGAGGTATGTAGGTATCATGCAGACATGGCTGCATATATTCTCGAAATAAATAATAAAGTGATTTTGTAAAAGGCAATTTTATCACAACCACCTTCGACAATTTTGATCATGAGGAGGCCTCTCTGTCTGTAATCGGGGGAACTCATGATACTGTATGCGTCTTGTATAAAAAAAAGAAATTAGTGTTCCTAAAAAACCAAAAATATTCGAGAGTAATGTTAAAACATGGCCCAGCAACATTAAGTCATAATTTCGCTTGTCAAAATATAAAACAGTTTCTAAAACCTGCTCAGCTGTAAAGCCAGTATTAAACGATGACTATCAAGTCGAGGGGGATATATTTTCACTAGATCCCGGAGTATTTCGTGCTACGTCTTTCCCGTAATATTGGTTCAGATGTTCCTATTATATCCTCTTGGACTTTCACAAATAGCATAACCACTGAGGAGACATTGCCAGTTAAAAGCCTAGCTTTTTTGCCCATATTGCCATACCCAGTTACCTAATACGATACAGTGTACTGCATTAAATAATTTCCAGAATATCTTATATCAATTGGACCAAAGTACTTTACTAATAGCTTATGATGAGGGAGTATTTCATGTAGCGCGAGAAATAACCATGATAAAACTAAATGAGTTTAAAAATATTGTCCTTTGTTTGGGCTCTTTTCATTTGACTTGAGTTGTGTTAGGTTCTATAGACACATTTTTGAAAGGTTCTGGTGCTGAGGAATTATTGAGGGAATGTGTTAATTTTGGTCCTACGGTAACGGAAAATGTTTTGAAAGGAAGTCATTACACTAGATCTATGCATGGAATCAATATATTAGCTGAAACCATGCATAAGCTTTTGATTTCATCGTTTGAATCCGAATACATCTTGCCAGTGCCATTACAGTTAATATTGTTAAAGTATATAGAAAAGCAGTTATAGAAAATAATTGTTTTTCAGCATAGAATGGTTGCGGCAATATTTGTCAAATATGAATGATTTTAAAATAAATCAGAAGTATCTCCAACCTTTAAGTATAGGTATTTGTTTTTAAAATGCGTTGAGTTTCTACTAATTTGGTAATTTTAACACGGGACTTTCGTAAAATCAAATTTTAGATGGTAATTTTTCGAAAATTATTTTGATATAAAATTTTGTCGTGGTATAAAGGAATATCCTGTTTACATGTGGTAATTTTATTTTTTGTCCAAATCCTTCTGTTACGTGTTTACAATTTCCAGTACACACCCTGTATGTAGGTTCTATAATTACAAGAAGAATTAATTACAAGTTCCATCTACTATAGTCTCACTACTATAATTCACAACATATTCCATCTGTTCCATCTTGCCGAAACCACATCCTATTTCGAATTCTTTCAGGGAGATTTACCAATAATTGTGGTAGTTTTCCAAAAAATGAAGATAAATGGCTCCAGTCAATGTACCATTAAAGAAATGTGGCCCTATTACATGTTCTCCAATAATTCCCCCCCAAGCGTTTATAGACCATATATGTTGGTTATCAACTTGCATAAAAAAGTGAGGATTCTCTGAAGCATAATAATGGAAATTGTGCCTATTAACAAATCCATTTTTATGAAAAGTTGCCTCATCACTGAATAAAACAATATTGAAGAAGTTGATATCATGTTGCATTTCACCTCTGGCCCAATTACAAAATTGTAGGCGCTTTTGAAAATCATCATCAGATAATTCCTGGTGCATTTGAATATGATATGCATGCAACTTATTTGTTTTTAAGATTCGACCCACAGACCGTCTACTTATTCCTACTAATGAGCTCACTTCTCTTTGACTAACATGGGGATTCTCAACCGTTACCAGCACCACAGAAAACTCATTTTCTTCATTCACAACGCGCTTTACTCTTTCACTATTTTTATATTCGACATTTCCAGTTTCCAGAAATCTATCGAGAAGGTTTTGTAAGCTTCTAACATCAGGAATCCTTCTTTCAGAATAACGTTGGTGATAAATTCTATTGGCAAGTAAACAATTTCTGTCTGACTCGCAATGTCATGTCTACAAGTTCCGCTTTATTAAAATTCATATTGTAAAATTCCAAATATTTTAAATTCAATATAAATTGTAACAACCGATAAGTGAAATAAATGCTCCTTTGTACACGACAATTTATACCCAACTGAGGTTTTCTTGCATGTCGAATAACGAAAACAGCAAAAAATGTACAAAAAGCATTACAGTAAAAAACCGAATACTATTTACTCATTTCAATGGATTGGAAGAAATGGTCTCACAAAATGGGTAACACGTCGAACACCTATTATACATTTTTGTAATGAATTATTTGAGGAAACCACCTTTTTTAAGTTTATTCTTGAATTTGACACTTATTTATTTATAAAACGAAAATTATTGCAATTAGCCATAGGGAAGTACTTACAAAAGACGTTCGTTTTTCATTTCTATATCACGTCGTCGAAAATATACAGGGTGTTCCATTTGAAAAAATTGAGAAAATTCAATTTAAAAAGTTCTTAATTTAAAAATAAACACTTATTTATTTATACAACGAAAATGGTTGCAATTAGCCATAGGGAAGTACTAATGTTCGCTTTTCATTTCTACATCACATAGTCAAAAATATACAGGGTGTTTTATTTGAAAAATTTGAGGAAATTCAATTTAAAATGTTCTTAATTGAAAAATAATTTTCGGCCACCCTGTACATTTTTAGGAAATGAAAATAATTCAAAAACATTAACTAGATGTCCCGTAACTGGTATTCATATAAGTTTTTCTAAAACCCATAATTGGGGCTGTGGTGATTTTTTAAATATCCATCTGCAGATTGCATTATTTCAACACAAAAATTCATTACATCCAAGTGGTTGGGAGATATTCAGTGCTAGAATGAATAGAGCCTAGAAAGAGGCTTCAAAAAATGTACTGATATACATAGCATTCCACTTAAAAAAGGCACTTGGTCCTGTAATTTCGTCTTGGCTCCCCTGTACGTTCGAAAATAATTTCCAGTTATAGACTATTTTATCTAGTTTACTTGCAATTTTTTTTTAATTCTAGCTATCGTAGAACTCGAGATATCAAGGTCCGACGTACTATTGCCCCACCCCGTATAAAGTATGTATTCAAAGAATTAGAAGAAAATCCTCAACTTTATATTTACTGATCTCCAGTTCCCTTTGTTGTACAGTGTTAGCATTAGCGTCATTTTTTTTCTCAATAAATCTGCTTTCAATTAGCTTCTAAGCTTTTTCTTCTCAGGAAAATTGCATTTCCACTTGCAGGAATTTTAGTGTTTTTCTCTGATATTAAAATGCTTGCCCTTTATTCAAAAGAGAGTTAAAACAATTTAAAGTCTTAGTAATTATAGGCATGCGATTCGCAAAGTCTCAAAGGGCTCGAATGGTCACGTGAACTTGTATTAAAAAAATATAATTTTTCATGTTCTCATGCCGCATGCCGATGAAAAGAATTAAAATTGGTGTTATAAAACCCCTATAAAATATTGATATGTGGCCGCCGTTGGCGCAAAATTGGAAAATTTCTAAAAAGTCCTGCGAAAATTTTAAACGGTCTACAAGGAAATTCATCACGATCTCAAAAATCGAATGCAGCGGGTAATTTTCCATGAGCAACCGTTTTCACTTTTTAGGACTTTTAAGACTTACTTTTACCAGCATTTCTCAGACAGTTAGGTTCCCCACTATTGCCAAGCGGTATTTAAAGTATATTTGTTTTAGAAAAATTTTCCAGAAAAAATAATATGCAGCTATAAAATATATAAAGAGTTTGGTAATATTAACACAAAATATTAAACAACAAAATGAAAAATGTTACTTAAGGGAAATAAAATATGTGAGTGAGAGTTTTGTGGAACGAGACATAAAGGATATTCAAGGATAAGTTTCTTTTTGTATAGGTATACGTAATCTCCACAAAAAGCGAATCAAATTCAGGAAGCGCAAAAGAAATGAAATACCGACCAATGGTCGAATAACCCGTAATACGTATATCGTGTATCTTGGATGCGTGAAATGGAACGCTCACGTTGAAATATTGCATGGGCTTTGGAGTTTCTATTATTACGGTTTTTGTAATATATATTTCGTGTGTATTTATATATCTGATGAATTAAAATTATCATATAACTTAACTGCTTCATTTAGCAAGTTTTAGGTTGTGATTATACTTGGGATTGGTATTTACAATTAAAATTAGTAGATGAATTAATATAGTCACAGAAATGTGACTGGTAGAGCCTCTAGAATTGAAGGAATAATTTAATACTCATCCTTATTTAAAGACAATGGCAACCGCTTTAGGACTAAATGAAAAGTTTTATTACAAGACATTTTCATAGGAATAAACAAATACTTTGGCAAACTTTTTCGGCAAACCACGTCACCATCTTTTGAATATCGACATGTGGCAAAATGTATATTTATTTATGAATTTAATTAATCATATAAGTAGTACACGCAAATTAGATTGAAAAACACTGAATGAAAGAAATAATTTATATAGAAATAATATTTGAGATGCGTATTTTCGATAGGATTAGGAATAGATACCTGAAAAGTTCCCACCCCATTCAGGAACAAAAAGTCCCTTTTTTCTCAAAGAAGCACCCCTATCGGGGACAACGCCAGTTTTTCACATTTATCTTGTAAACCGTCCACTGAAAGAGAAAAAGTATAGGAAATAAAAAAATTTCATTAAACCCTATAGAAATAGGCCGACGTTAAATAAATGAATAAAAAAAAATGTTGAAATATCAAGGTTTGACAGTTTAAATAATTGAAATATACTGCATACTATAAATAACTCAATATTTTAATAAACAAATATTATCAGTAGCTAACTAATATAGGGGGTATGAGCCAGTTTGAAAAGACGAACATTAATTAAAATATGTGTGGAAGTTCATGTAAAAAGTATACAAAAATCTCTCAATTCGTTCCAGATTGATTAAAGACATTTTAATTTCTTTGAGAGATTCTGTAACAATCTTCATCGAAGATAATGAATGCAAACAATTTAAGATCACCAACAAATATATTACTTTGAATATCTTGCGGATATAAAGGAAATTTCAATATCAATTCAATAAATCTTAATAATACTTGTTCGAAGCTTACATCACCAACTGTAGGGAAATGCATTTAATCCTAGAGAGTAATAAAAGTAACGGTAGTAACGATTGTAACGGCCATCACGGCAAATCTGGTGTCGTGCTGTAATCCGTATAATTGGAATAAAATGACCCATAGTTGTAAAGTCTTAACGCCAGAAGAAATAAAACATCTCTGTACAAAAACCCCTTGTAGCTTGCCTCAACAGTACTTACATTGCGTTGATCGCAAATAAATAGAGTAAGCCACCCCCGCACAAGTCTCTTTTTGAACGTAATTGCCATAAACGCTAGAATATTGAATATTGCTAGATAGCTAGTATGACTGGGGTCGTTTTCAGGTTAATACAATAACAATTCAAAAGCATTTATTAGTAACCGTATAGTCAAATTCAACCTCCGCTGAGGAAGCGGAACAATATTATCTGTTAATTGTAGCAAAACAAATGAGACTGTGATCTGATTCTAACTTGAAAAGAAAACTATTTGTCTGTTTATTGAATAAAGCAAAAATGAAATGAACATAACTTTTTAAACTATTTGTAAACTAATTAAGATAAAATAAATTATGATGGAACTTAAGCGAATCTTGAAACAAAAGGATGTTGTTCTTAAACCAGTGAATAAAACATAAAATCATGTCCTAAATTTCCCTAGCTGTGATTGTTTGTCCGCTAAATAGAGAAACTTAATTGAAACTTTAGATGCCACCGCAACCGAACGGCTAGTGAACGTTAGGCTCAGTATGTATTAGTCTACAGATTCTCGCCTTACATTCCTTACATTGTTGGCAGATAAATTTAGAAAGGTCCATAATTTTTTTTTATATACATTTAACATACAACTAACTAACTACACCCAACCAGGAATTTTGCCGAACCTCTTCCTTTAAGAAGAGTAGGGATCTTTTACTTCCCTAACATTAATAGACATATAGCTTCCGCGCATACACTGATATACAAGCCGCTGGAAGATATGTGAGGCGAGGACGCGGTCTTCGTAATGATGAAATTTAGCTAACTGATTTGAAAAATAGGTAAGGCCGCGGGACGGCCATTTGAGCCTCATATGGACAAATTGTAATATCTCACTCTCTCTCTCTCTCTCTCTCTCGATACTCACGTCGTTATCTTGAGGAACTTCGTCAGAGTCCCGCACCTTGCTGAGAATTAGGTTACACCTCATAGCTGGGAGTCTGCTGCTATTTCTTCAAAGTACAAGGCCTCGACACGAAAAGTGTCGGTAATAGTTTAATCTGATCTAAGTATCTTTGTACGTCCTGGTAGAATCTCTGGTGGCTGAACTTGGTTTCTCCTAGTTGGTAGCTTCCCTGGGTAGGTCAAAGGAAAATAACCCTCTTTCGCGGTTTTCTCATTGCTTTCATATGCACGCCTGCCTATGCAAACGTGTATGGCGCGAACGATAGAAAGAGTGGCGTTTAGAGTCACATAGTCGGGCTACTTGAAAATGGCATTTGTTAAATTTTAGTTATGGACTCCAATGACTAATAAGGTTCATTATGGCTGTTAACTTCTGTAATATCTGTTTAGATATGTAACAACCATAGCCTAACCTTTTAAACTTATTGATTTCCATACGAAATACAATTATTTGACTTGAAAACTGAAATATTATGCAAATGCGTATTTAAAATTGATCCTAGCCTTTTAAAAATTAATTCTTTGTGGCTACATCGTAAGGTAAAAATTGTTATTGATAATTTAAATAAGAGTAATTGAATTTTAATAATAAAGTACGAAAACGGCTGGCTCTATACAGGGCGTTTTGATGAACAACATAAAATTGTACGATACAAGTTATCTTTTCCATCTAATATTATACATAATTCCCATATACCTGTACCAAAAAATTATATCTAAAGTGATGTGCCCACATTGAATATTAGATTTAAATGCCTTCTAATTTCACCGCAGCATTATACTGAACTCTTTTTAAGAAATCATTTAGTTATTAAATTACTAAAACTTATCATCATTAGAATAATTAACTAAAATGAGCAGCATGACAGGACTTAATACATATCATATTTGTTCGCACGTTACTTAAGAGGAATATTATTGGTCTTTATAAAGAGAGTTAAGATTGTATATTTGAAGCTACATAAATTATTCATTTCTACAATTTTGCCCCATATTTATAATTATGTGTTAGAATATAGAGTGAGCTTAATAATATTATTTTATTCTGTTTGAGATACTCAAATTATGCCTTCTAAGTGTACCTAAAGTACAAAAAGAGACAGTTTAATTAAAAGTTTATGTAGTATTTAAGTTATTTCCATTGTAATAAATATCGTAAATGTAGCAATTAATATTAATTTACGCTATAGTCTAGGCATACATTAATCGAACATTATTTTAGTACTTTTTTAATCACATATATTTAGATTAACTAACTAAATATTTTAATAAAGAAAGAAATGAAAAAATGGATCAATATATCCGTGATTACAACTATCAACCTATCACTACTAACAGCTTAGAGACGGTTTAAAATACAATTGTGAAGCTAACAGTAATCCGCTTTGCTTTAAAATATACTTAGTTAAAACATAAGAAGTATATCAAAAAACACCGACGAGTCTTCTTAGTAAATTTTCATTAGATTTCGATTACATAGTTCTGTCAGTAATTTGGTTTATAGAGGATCCTAGCTTTTCAGAATTATTGGATATGAGTTCATAGTGAGGGTAATATTAATAAAAATGATGGAGTGATTGTGTGTTTAAAAAAATCCATTATGTGCAATAAGGCACAAATTATACAATTAGGTGAACGTAAATCAATATAGGTGTTAATGAATAACCAAAACAAAACTATTAAATTACCAGCAATATACAGACCGCCCTCTATTTGCCCTGAAAATGTTATAACTGAATTGGGAAATTATTTTAGTAAAAGTATTCATGAAAATTCAGATTACTTTACTTACTTTATCGTCGGTGATATAAATTTAAATCAGTTACAGGTTAATAATTCTACTTCATCTAAACACAGGGTGTCTCACCGGGAATTGAATCGATCGATATAGAGAAAGTACGCATCAAAAATTTTTGAAAATTTAGATGATTACTAATGTCGGTGTGGCCAATCCAACTAAAATAATTACAAGCAGCTGGCACTTCCGATTTTACCGGAAGTCGATACCAACTTGCTTATTTCAAATGGAACACCTTATATATTTTAGCGTTTTCGAAAAGAGCATACAATTCTGAGTCGGAAATATGTAGCATATCCTATACCTAAACCTAGCCGTTCCGGAAATATTTGACATTTTATAGAAAATTTGACAGGTGCAACGGTTTGCAAGAACCGTTATAACTTTCTTCGTGTAAAAGATCCCCATTTGCTTCTGGTTACATAAAAAGGACACAAGGAGAACTACGTTCTACAACTGAAATAAATTCAATAATATCATATCAAGTGTTCCATTTCTCGCGTTACATTTTGTCAAGGTCAAACCGCGAAAACATGTTTAGGTCAAATGGAACACCCTATATTTTTTTTACGTCAAGTTGTGTAAAATTGAATTCCCTTTTTTCTGATATTAGCATTGTGAGGGTTAAAGTTACAACTTTTTGAAGTATTTGCGATTTTTTTTAGAAATTCATGAATTGTTGTAATCATTTCATCAAAATAGCCATGATTAGAAACAATCAGTCGTTATCTTATGTCAAAAAATGCCAGCACGTTTAAATTACACCCACGAAGACTTTTTAAATTTGTTTATTATTTATGGAGAATGTGATAAAGTAATATCAAGAACTTGCAGCACATTTGCTACTCGATATCCAGAAAAACGGAAACGGTCACCAAACACTGTAAAACGCATAGTGGAAAATTTTAAAAATTATGGCTCAAGGCAAAAATGCAAAGAAGAAAGCCTATTGTTGATGACGAAAACATTGAAATAGTCATTCTGAGATGTTTTCATGCATTTCCAAGGACGTCATTAAGACAAGTTGCTCTGGAATCGGGACTATGCAAGGATTCAATTCACATAATCTTATTAAAACATAAGTTTCACCCGTTTTCATTCCATATGGTTCAAGGATTAAAAGAAACAGATTTCCTAAGGAGACAGAATTTTTGTGAGTTTATTCTAATAAGGTTTGAGGGTCACGATTCTTATTTGGGAAATATTATATGGACATACGAAGTAAAATTTAGTAAAAATGGACTTTTTAATAGACACAATTCGCATTATTGTATTGACTCAAATCCTCATATGTTCAGAGAGCGAAATTTTCAGGAAAGTTGGCAGTTCAATGTTTACTGTGCCATAAGAAACGATAAAGTGGTGGCATTACAATTTTATCAAGAAAATTTAAACCGTAAATTAAATTTTCTCTTCTGATAATATGTATAGGTAAATTTTTGTTTTGTTTTTTTAGGTGAAAAATATCTGAATATCTTACAAAATTTGAATAGTAACTATTTAGAAAATTTACCTCTCGCCGAACATAGAAACATTTTTTATCAGCACGACGGTGCTCCCTCACATAATGCATATTTAATTAATAATTATTTACAAGAAACTTTTCATGATCAATGGATTGCCAATAACTAAAGTGAAATCATATTCTAAATTGATCTTATCTCTGCTATTTTAGTCCATGCCATATCTTCAATTCGATTAATACGCATGTTACAGTGTTAGTGTTATTTTGCGTGTTTGTGGATATCGAGTAGCAAATGTGCTGCAAGTTCTTGATATTACTTTATCACATTCTCCATAAATAATAAACAAATTTAAAAAGTCTTCGTGGGTGTAATTTAAACGTGCTGGCATTTTTTGACATAAGATAATGACTGATTGTTTCCAATCATGGCTATTTTGATGAAATGATTACAACAATTCATGAATTTCTAATAAAATCGCAAATATTTCAAAAAGTTGTAACTTTAACCTCAACAATGCTAATATCAGAAAAAAGGGAATTCAATTTTACACAACTTGACGTAAAAAATACAGGGTGTTCCATTTGACCTAAACAAGTTTTCGCGGTTTGAAGTTGACAAAATGTAACGCGACAAACGGAACATTTGGTATGTTATTATTGAATTTATTTCAGTTGTGTGTTCTTTCTATGTGACAAAAAGCAAATGAGGATCTTTTACACGTAGAAAGTTATAACGGTTCTTGCAAACCGTTGCACCTGTCAAATTTTCTATAAAATGTCAAATATCTCAGAAACGGCTAGGTTTAAGTATAGGATATGCTACGTGTTTTCGACTCAGAATTTTATGCTCTTTTAAAAAACCCTAAAATATGTAGGGTGTTCCATTTGAAATAAGCAAGTTGGTATCGACTTCCGGTATAAGCGGAAGTGCCAGCTGCTTGTAATTATTTTAGTTGGATTGGCCACACCGACATTAGTAATTATCTAAATTTTCAAAATTTTTTGATGCGTACTTTTCTCTATATCGATCGATTCAGTTCCCGGTGAAACACACTGTATACTCAGCGAATTTAATCGAATTCGAACACATATTTGTCAGATATAAATCCCATGACGTAAAAAATATTTGCTTTCCTTATTTTCTAAAATCACAAATCATGGATCGCTATGCTACAATAATCATGGTAGATTTTAATGGTATAAATATTGAAAAGGGCGAAGAAAATTTATTAAACATATTAACAATAAGCAATTGAAAATGGACCTAAAAAATCACAACCGGGACGAATTTCATAATATAAAAGACGTCAGAGAATTTTCAAAATGCCTCTCCTTAAGTTTAGGAGATCTAGATTTGTCTGAGTGAAGGAGATAGGGCCCAAGCGTTTATACTAGGATCCGAGTCACTTCGATAGGACACTATTTTCAATCATTTTGGAAACACAGATTGTGCACTTTGATGGGTGGCAACGAATTTATTTAATCTCTTCAACTGGTGAAATGTTTAGTCGTTCGTGGTATGTATTTTACTACGTATTTATTTTTGTGATAATTAATCCACTTTACGTTGGTATTATATTTTATTTATATATGTACAATGTGTCCACGGCAAAGCGGTATTATAGATGTAAATGACAACTTTTTTTGGATTACAAACACAATTTTTTGGGTTCTGCTCTTGCTTCACCCAAAAACTATTTTTAGTATGTCGAACTTTAAAAAATTTATAGAGGGCGTTGGGAACAACTTAAAAATAAAAACCGCATCAGATGAAGTGCCTTTTCTATGCGAAATATTGAAATATTATTAGAGAAACTTGCTCAAAATGAAGAAATAAGACGTTGTACTAAATTGCAGAATTAATTTTCTTTATTTACAAAATTTTAATTTTTTTTAAATATTATAAAATTAATAATTTTAATTTATTTATTCTACCCATGTTCCTCCATTTTCAGCACACGTCTCAACTCTGTTCTTAAATTATTTGTAGCACAAGACTGATTACTTTTATTTTTGTCTCCGTGGCATATTCTTCTTCGTCCTTATTTAACAAAATATCAAAAGAGAATCTATTTAGGTTTTTTATTAGGTGTTAATGTAGCTATAACACTACATAATCAGATATTACATAAAAAGTTTCGTTTAAGCTGGGCCACCAGCATTTTTTTTTTTTGTATGATTTGTCATTATCAATACGGCTATCATTAAAAATATTGATAATAAAGCGTTGTGCTGTTTTTAAACCATTAATAACCTATTTGGCTGAATACGGCATGGATTATCGCAAAAAGAAACATTTTGAATTAATACTATGTCTGTACCTCAGGGAAACTATGTTAAGTCAATATTTTGTCAAATTGGCTTTAATATGTTAAGTCATTGTATGTTACGTTACCTTTCATCTGCTATTTTTAGTTTCTCTCTATCCCTTGGCGTTACAAAAATAGCTCTTTATGAATCATATTAAGTCAAACTTCCTTGTAGACCCAAACAATGTTAAGTCATATTAACGTAGTTTGCCCTGAGACAAGTTGCAACACTGTAATATTTTAAATCGGTTGTGCCATGTTAGTCTCATCTCATTACATTGCGAGCTCTCCCTGTGAACCACACGCGGTCGCGAATATTGCTTAGAACTGTTTTTTAATAACTTTATGGTTATCAATAGAGACCAGTATGTCTTCAAGAATAGCAAAAATAATGAAAAATTGTGAAGTGAATAGAAATAATTTAGAAAATATAGGTGAGTGAAACATTTTAGGTTATAAATAGGGGATAATTGAGAGAAAATAATAATAATAAAGAAAATAATATAATCGGTTCATATTTCTTGATAATTATAATAAAATAATTTTTTGCTACATAATATTTCTCAAAAAACGATCAAGTGCACACTGAAAATGAAGAAGTCTATTTTCACAAATCCGTGGATATTTCATCGAATAATTCATCCAAAAATCATAGTAAGTGTTTATAAGTTTCTCCTTTAGAATTTAGTAGCTGGGTGACTTAATATTTCGTAAAATATTGTTTTAACATACTTGCTGACAGTGACTTATCATTGATTGCTTCTAGCTAAAAAATTAACAGCAAGAGGCCATAAACACCAAGAGGAAGACGCAGATCACTCAATAATAGAGAGGGAGAGAAAGAAAATTCCACAATTTAAGATTATCACTCCGTGGGATTGGCAGCAACTTGTAAGATTATGAGGCATAAAAAAGCTTTTACCGTTGTTGGTATGCAGACCTGTCATTTTTTAAATTTTAACAAATTATATGAAGGATCTACAACACCATTTATCATGAAAAAGAAGAGTAAGGCACGAAATAATTTTCTCATTTCACGAGCAGTGCATCTACAAGTTAGACGAGACAACCCAGGTATCCTTTTTTATAAAGTGGCTTTCAACGAGAATTTTAAAGAACTAAATTTGACCAGAACATCCAGACACAAGAGTCCTGCCATCCCCGACGAATTGGAACCAATAAGAGTTGAACCCAAAAATATTTCAAATAAATAATACAATCACTTACAGAAGTTGCTGCCATGAATCCCAAAGGAATTCCACCACTTTTTTATGAACCTTTCTCATAGTGACAATGACGGAGAAGAGAGCGAGTGAAGTAATGTAACGATGCAATGTAATGTTTGTTACTTACTGCTAAGAATAAATTTTTGTTTGACATAACATAGTTTAATATTATTACCAATTCTAATATTTTCTTGACTTAACGTTATATTAAGTCAAAATAATAACATTTTTTCCTACGCAAACGCCTAACAAAAAAAATTGAAAAACTGCTTTCAATCTGGTTTAGGCGTTTGCACTATTGGTATTCTGATATTCTAGTATTGAAGTTTGAAAAACTAAGTTTAATTAGCAACCAATTAATTCAGGATAATTCTTTTAAAATTCTTTAAACAGCTCTCCTGTAAAATGGATGTTTTTGACGTAACATAGTTTGCCTCTGAGGTACAGATGTATTATTAGAAAATGTAGCACTTATTTAATCCAGTATAAATAATAATTTATAAAAACTGTTCAAATTGTCCACCGTTATTCTCGATACACGCGTGTGTTCTCGCTGACATTTATGCTGTGGCATTAGCTACCATATCTGGAGTTATGTCAATAATTCTTTGACGCAATAGGTGGGTGACAAGCTGGCGAAGAAAGAAAACATCAAGACAAGAAGAGCGCCAGAAGAGACCTCAGCCAGCGAAGTTCAACAGCCAGGACCAGGGGAGGTCCGCAGAAAATACCACGACACATCTCACATTTGTGAGCTGGGTCTGGTAGAAGTACGCGGGCCCACCTGTCACGAAGGCCGGTCCAGGTCTACAGAGATAATCTAGGTGCAAAAAGTAATAGTCCTACTCGGCCCTAGTTATCGAGACCGACATCCAGCCAATGGATATTGGCGCGCGCAATAGGTCTACATCACCTACGGCTTCGTAGTAAACTTTATTTTTTAAATACCCTCATAAAAAACAGTCCAAGGGGTTTAAACAAGGAGCGCGAGGTGGCCAGTTATAGCTACATTAACACCTAATAAGAAACCTAAATAGGTTTTTTATATTTTGTTAAATAAGAACAAAAAAGTGAAAAATCGAAAATCTAAAATTTTCCATTTTTAACTATAAAATACCTCAAGAGTTCGTTTTATTTGTCCCGTCATTGCGCAACTTTTTCCCTATTTAACCTTTCCTGTATCTTCTATACTTTACGAAATACCAAAACTGTCCCTGTGAATTAGTTCCTGATCCTGAGAACCCTGTATATATTTTTTTGTATTTAATATATGGTATATCAAGAGCTATTTATCAAGTGCATATGAGTATATAGCAAAAATGTGGTGTAATAAACTTCGGTACGAAAATGTTGTATGAGAAACCGTATACTTAAAAGTTCATGTCGGTTTAGGTTAAATTTGCGTATTTCTGTAAGTAAAGTGGAGAGTCATACAGGATCAGGTCATGCAGAAAGGAACTAATTTGATGCAGGTAATTTACTTAAAATTTAACCGTTTAATTTCTACTATGCAAGTTGAAGCACATAATTTAGTTAGTTGCAAACACATATTTTGAATATATGGTTTAAAACATCAGTAACTGTAAAAATTTAAATATAAGGGATTATATAGGTTGGAGTATACCATAGGTTCAGTATTGAAAATATTATATAGTAATACAGTCTCCTTTTGAATGCCAATTATTAATTTAATTGCAAAAGAATTGGACTTATTTTGATTAAAATGGGTCTCTCGGCTCGTAACGCTTCACTTTTTCATTGGTACAGAAACCAAGCGAATCGCCAGTCGACCTCAATAAAGGGTACTTAGTGTATTTGCGATGAAGCTGGTAGATGCGCTTATTTAACTGGTTGCACGATAATATGCCGTTGTTTATAAATCATGTATATATTGTATAACGAATTAATACTTCATTTTGTTATCACTTCTGTTAATATTGTAAAATCCGAAAAATAAAAAAGCATATAATATACTAGCATATTCTATTACTTTCTCACCACCTTTTCACATGTTCACACCACAGTTGCACGTTCTTTATTCACTCTGAATCACTTTTCTATAACGTGTACTCATTCTATCACCCTCTTCTTATATTTTCAGTATTTCACCATCACCATTGCTTAATTCCCCACGACCTATTTCTTTCCCTATGTTTTCATCATAGGGAAACTACCTTCCAGCTAACTTCTTACATTTTATCACTTTATCTTCCCAGTTTCCACCCTGTTCTCTTATATTTTCCAACAGTTTATACCACTTTCGTACCATATCCTCTCATTTTCTTAATTTGCCTTACTTACCCAAAACTTTCTATTTTCTGTTACTATCACATCTTCCACTATATTTCCCTACTTTGCTTGCTCCCACTTTCCCACGAACTTTCTCCAAAGTTTTGCCACCTGCCACAATTTTCTTATATTCATATTATCTTTCTCTGTCTTCATAAAAAGTCCGAAACATGTGGGTTGTAGGAACATAACATGGCTAGTCGGAGTATTCCTCGAGTCTCGTATGTGGCAGATGGCAATGTTACAGGGAATGCTTGTTGTCTGATTATCCTTGAGCGTGTCCTGGTTGAATGGTAGAATAGCTACCCCTAAGCTTCGCAAGAATGTTAATATAAAAAAAAGGTGATTAAACAAACGCTTTAGTCTCATACCACACGTGGTGAGTGTGGAGAACCTCATGAAGCATTTTTATTCCTATGTCCTCTACATGGCATACTTATATGAATTACTATATCATTGACTAATCAAATGTAGATCGTTTCGACATAAATCATTATTCTCTATGCGAAATCTTTCATGTTATTATTTAAAATTTGATTCTAAAATATTTTACGTCCTTAATTAAACCTTATGAAAAAATCTTTTCAATATAGCTTTCTGGAGTAGTTCCCATAGGGGATAACAACAAAATTTGTTTTCGTAGCAGTTCCTATATAGACAAATGAAAACCAAAATTTTGTCACAGTTCTTAAGGGACATAACAATAATGAAAATCTAAACTCTCTTTTACTAAAAAACCTCTTTTAAAGTAGATTTTTATGATATTTGAACAGGTCCGATTTCATTTACTTTCGGTAGGTTCTTAGAGATTAAAGAGATTTAGTTTGTGAGTTGATTAGTAAGGGAAGACAAGTAATAGATTTTCCCAAATGTTTCATTATGTTTTATACTTCACTTCACAAGTAATAACCGAAGAAGTAATAAATAATAAGTAAACTTCACTTATAGAACTGAAATTAATAACGTAAACAAAAATTACCATCCAGTATGATTAAGATAGTTACATACACAATTTTCAGCTTTCTATATATTGTATACATTTGTGGCTTTGCCATGACAAACTTTTACGACAACCTGAATTTATTGTAAACTTCACACCTCTATAAAGCAGAGAACTTGATAAATACAACTGCTTTTAACAAGGCTCCGATGTATTGGGTAAAAAATAAATTCAATAAAGAACTCATAGAAAGAGCTCTAGACGTAGTAATTTTTCTCTTGGGCGGAAAAGGCTCCTGTATCCATTAGTGTACAGAATGATAAAAACGCCTATATTTAAATCTTGACAGTCATACAAACTCGATCTTTTAATTTTCGTATACTGTGATACATTTTGCCTCTTTTCTATTATTGTTGAAAAACCACAAGTATTAGCTTCCTTAATGTGTGGTATTAACATTAGAGAAGCCAGAATTACATTTTTTGCTATCTCTGATAAATAATACAGCAAGTGAATTTCTAAATTTAAACCGCCTCGCCTGCATCTCCTAAAATATAAAAATGGTTTTTGAGGTATGAAATAAGATTTAACACAGTTTTACAAATGCATGTTTATCTATTTCTTTATTTATTTCAGTATACTATTCCTTCGAACATGGATTCAATTATAGGGTACTAACACAGTAAATAATAGGTACAATATGAAACTAATATGTATAATACGTTTAAAGACATTTGATAATGAAGCGTGTGAATGAGATTATATAGATTTATTTATGATATTTATATTATTTGTTATATTTATACCATGTGTTTATCTCATGCTCAAACGTTTCTAATACTTATGTAGTATCTACTGTTTATTTATTTATATTGTCCTTTTGCAAATTATAAAAATTTTAAATTACAAATAAACCATATTATAGACAAGGGGTATGGGCGCTGTCGTTGTGTCGTTTCGAATTAAATTTAGATTCGATTTTTTTGCTGGAATGAGTTCAGGAGATAGTACCAATTTGTTACGTTTGATTTTGTCGTGGCAGGGACAAGTACTGAATTCTACATTTATTTTGTAAATTAATATAAAGTTCACTTATCAATATCATTTTCGTTAATTATATTTTGTTAGTCAAGTAAATTTAGTCTTCACGCTTCTTGTAATTTTTAAATTGTATTAATCATATTCAACAATAGTTCAACACTAAATAGATAAAGTACAGAAAACGGATATAATTGTCAGTAAGTCACACAGTAAATATAGCTTTCATTGTTGTTTTATTAATTATATTTCAAATCCAGTTTTTCACTAGTAAGAAACCTTATGTATTTTCTTTGCGTTGTGTTGTCTTGGCAAAGTTTAACTATTAAACATTCAACTACTGAGAAGTCGTACCCTAGTTTACTAATAGCTTCTAGTTTATGCAAGGTATAGCTTTGACTGGCATGTTTGGCTCTGAAAAGATTAAGCGAACATTAGTTTTGTATATCATATACAAAGAGTATCCTACCTGTACATTATGTATGCCTAATATTGAATTAGGTTTGTGTCGGTTATATAATGGGGTATATGTCATCTAGTTCTTGCAGTTTCGTTGTCTTGTCTAGAGTACCTGGAACATTGAAAAATGTTAGCAACTACAACATAACCACAATCGTAGCACTGTCAATGTCGGGATAATTAACGTATTACTTCGAGTACTTACTATAGTATTCAGTAGTATACAATTATTATGGTTTATTCTTTGTAATGTTAAGTTTCTAGTGAAGATTAAGTTTCTGTTGTCAACCTAGCCGTCATTGCTTTCTAAGTATATTCAATTACTTATTGGTTGTAACACCATTGGTTCTGATCTGTTAATTTGATGTTACTTATTTTAGTTTTTTTCTTCGACTTTGGCTGGAAGTGTACATCAGTTTAACAAATAAAGGTGAGCCAATAGATCGGTTCCCTCGTATTTATTTCATTTAGTGGAGTTTAGTGAATTGGTGAGAAGCTAAAAAATTAATGGAACACACCTTAACTGGGTGTTGGTTGTCGAACGTTGGTATCCTATCGTAGCGCATGTGCTGTTGAATAACCTGTGGCAATTTGTTGGTAATTTCCTTCTTCTCCGTTGATAGCTATCGCACGTGTTAGACGTCCTTGCTTTTTATGCTGGATGTGTGGACTGAAGAATAATTTAAATCCGAATTAATTTTGTTAAAGGTGAATCATCACTTTATAATTTGTATGTTACGGGAATAAATTCTTCAGTCTCAATTAGATATTTTGAATATCGACAGCTTAATGCTGGATAATATATCATCTTACATGGAGGGTAAGTTAAAAACGTGTTCATACGTCCATCTTGTATTAATTATTCTTACAATTTTTAGGCGATTTACGTTAGATTTATGTTGAACTTACATCTTGATTTACCTTGGATTTACGTTGGGTTTTGTTGGCGTGCTGTTTTTATGACTGGGTCGATTTGTTGGTAGGAGTTATCATTTTTTTTCTCGAGTAAATAATGGTCTAAGGAATAATTGTTGGAGATCAGGGGATGCCAAAATTGCCAAAGTTTTAAGGAGCACACCACACTGGAAATTCATGGAGTCACAGTGAGGTTACAAGCACCTACACCTTAACCACCACTCTTGGAGTAAAGATAAGTTTCTGTTGTCAAAAATTTAAATTTCAAAATTCATTATTTTTTTTTTATTTCATGTATGGTATAGTGATATCATAATTTTAACCTTCAACTATATTTTTTTTTATTAATACTTAGTTAAAGGATATAGTCCAGTCTAGGTAACTATTTGAAGTTGACGTAACAGATTGTACAGTTAGTATGTTACAGTGTAAATAATTTATGGGAATGTATATCTATAGTAAATAAGGGTTATGTAAACTACGTGCAATTGCATTTGGTAACCGATTTGGTAATTTTTTTGTTGTTGTTTGTTTAATAAATTTGAGGTTTAAATATTGTACATACGTCAATGTTTGTATCACGTCTGGTATATTTGATTATTTCCTACAATTTTCAATTTATGTCGTCCTGCTGAATAAATTATTTACTCGATGTGAGTTTGTTTATTTTCAACAAAATTTAAACCACTGGATAAGGAAACTTAATCTGATCTTTTATTAACTTGCTTTTGTTTACCCTAGGTCACCTACTGATAGGCCAGGTCACGCGTGAACCTGGAACCCAAAACCTGGGAGTACGATGAGACTAGCCGAGGTGTGTGAAGGTATCAGAGTAGGTTAGTGACCTGAGGTTCCTTTGGGTTTCTTGAGGTTAGAAAGAAACGTAACAAATTATGAAAATCCATGTTACCAGACGGTAACCTGGGTCGTTATTTTTTAAAACAATTTTATTTATAACAAGTAGAAAAAAAAATGTTCATCAAACATTTGTTTACACTTTTTATCGATTTCCACAAGAAATGTTCAATAAATTTTTTTCGTACAGTTGATATTTTCAGTGTTATTAGTTTTCAAAAATTGAAAAATCCGAAATTTTCAAATTTTTGACGCTCTAAAAGTATAATAAAAAAATGTTTTTTACAATATATAATTTTTCATAATACTTTGTGCATTAACTCCTAATAAAGAAAATTGTCGATTTTTAATTCGTTATATATGTAAAAATTATTTATTTACCTACGCTCACTTGCCAGCCGTCCTAACCCTCTCCAAGTACTGTATTGCTGTCTATACGATTTGCGCGATTTGTGTCGTTTATGTACCTATCGTGATCATTAATTTATTATTAATTCTATTATTATTATTAATTATTAAAATTATTAAATTAAATAAGTATTTAATTTAATATAAGTTTTTCATTAAATTATTAGTCTCTTCATGAAATTTAAAAAAATTATTTATGGACATAAATTATTGATGCATATTCAATTCAATTTATTAAGCTTTTTCTCATTAGTTACATTCACATTCATAATCTGTATAAATTACTTATATAGTCCTAGAGACTATATAACAGCACCTAGATGACTAAACATCTGTATGTGCAAAGATTAAGTATGCCTTATTGATAATTTTAATAGTTATATAAACATAGACTTACATACTATATATATATGATATGATATCACTTGTACTTAAGCTTTAGAACAATTCAAATCAATTCGAGTTGTGTATTGCGAATAAAATGCATTTTATTTTATCTGAGTAAAGAGTTGCATGCATGTTTTATGTTTTCTGTTTTCGTTCATTTGTTCTGTTTGATAAAATACCAAATTATTTTATAGAAGACAGATATTTTTATTAAATACATGCAATTTTTATATTTCAGCCATTAAAACAGTTAGAGATAATTATAACATAACTTAATGATGATTAGAATCAGCTATGTTATTTTAATTCACTTAGTTCTTGTTCTACTAATTATCAAAATGTTTGTAACATTTCGAACTGTTTACGAATTTATTATGTTCATGAAGATATAAGATTTTTTATTTAATTTCTGCGGGAAAGTGATAAACCTGGAAAAAAGCTCAATACCACGTGATGAGAACGAATTGGTTACATCAAGTTGATGTCAAGAAAGATTCAAGTTGGTATCGGCGATTTTATTACTTGCGGAAAACGTAAGGGAGAGTGTGGAAAAATTGGAAAATTAGAAGTTGCTAGGGAATGAAAAATAAATAAGAATAAGAAAATTATAGAAAATCGTAGGGGTTGAAAATTATTAAGAAAGTAAAGATTGGTATATAATAGAGAGAAGATATTATTTTTGGTTGAAATTGGAATATTGTTATAAAAAGGAAGAGTCGAAATGAAAGAAAAAAAGTTAATTTTTTCAAAATTCTAACAAGCTGGAGAAATAAGTTAACTGTAGATTATTTTAAGGTGCAGAAAACTATTCCTAGTGGAACCGAGATATCAGTTGAATTATTTAGGAGCTTAGCAGATTGCAGCTGAATATCGAATTAAGTGACACAGTGCGGCTGGAGGTTTTATTTCAGCTACGCGGACTAAAAGGTTGTAATAAAATAAAAATATAAATTTCTTGTATATCTTTTAATAGTTTGGAAAATACTTGAGTATATTTTAAATTGAAAATTGTGATCATTAATCCTATTTTTTATTAACAAATTTGATTTTAAACAATAATTATCCAAATTATTTTATTTTTTAGTATCGTATTTATATTTTATCTAGACAGGGAATTTCATTTATTTTTATGTGTATCGTATTTTATTGTTCTCACAATACACTGTTCGATTTGGTTTGAATTTGTTTTATTATTGTGTGTTTTCTAGAATTGTATTTAATTTCAATGGTCCCATCGACTTTGAGATTATAAATTAGAAATTACTTACTGTGATTTTTACAGCCGTCAGCAGATATCATAGCAATATATTTATATATTTTTGAATACATAAATATTTTGAGAATACATGCCATAGGAGATTTTTCTTCAAATTCAAATGAAAAATACACAATACACATCACCGAACGATATATTGTACTTATAATTTTAGAAAATTTTTTGATAAAGAAATCGAGCCTAATTCGAACACTAATAAAAAAACCCTATAATAAAAAAAATACGGTAAACTAACTGACTGATAATAATACACAGTGTCGATGCGGATGTCTTCATCTTGGCCATTCATTTTTGGCCAGTGTTCGAATTAAAAGGCTGTGCAGAAATTTGGTTACAAAGATATTATCAAAAACTGCAACTTTTGTCCTGTCATAGAGCAGCAATATACATATTCTATTTGCGAAATTTACGATTCAACCAGTAAGTAGATACGAAAAAGAAGGAAGCTCTTAGATGTCTAGGTACTGGTTCCGAATTGATTTCAGAACAGCTACAAAAACTGAAATAACTATATTTACAAATATTGGTTAAACAAAGTGATAGTGCAGATGAAGCCAGTGCTATTATTTTGTCTCGGTATTTTGGGATAGGGATAAATTTTTTGTTATACTTTTAGAGTGTAAAAAAATTGGAAATTGGCGATTTTTCGATTTTTAACAATTGATAGCACTGAAAATATCAGCTTTTCGAAAAAAAGTTATTGAACATTTCTTGTTGCAAATCGATAAAGAAATATAAAAAAAAATAGTTTGATGAAAAAATATTTTTTTTCTATTTGTCATAAATAACTGATTCCAGTAAAAAAATCTAATCCGAATTTAATTCGAAACGACAGCACCCATACCGCCTAGTCTAATATATTCATCTAATTTAAATATTTTTGTATTACATTTTTGATTATTACCGCTGCGTTGGAGTGTTTCTTTTTACACCCCATTAGTTGCGCGACTAGACAGGCAGTGTCAGCTCCCATGCTTCTTCATAAACATGTTGTTTGTGACCTTAACAAGGGTGAACAGCGAAACACACTTGGGACCCTGTTGCAGGCTTAATGCATATGCGACCCGCAACATACATTTGTGTTTCGTGGGCTACATATTGCCAAGCCGCGGGCCACACATATCTCCAAACCGCGAGCCATAAGTGGCAGAGATTTGGCTTATGTCCTCTAGGAGCTGCTAGGAACAGTCACGTGATTTCCGTCTTGTCGAAAGGTAACATAGCCCCTGTGTGTGTACTCTGCCCTAAATTCCTATAATTTAATTATTTAAGTCATCTTAGTGAAATTTCCTCCGTTTTTGTTGTTTCTGTTTATCAGAGTATTTTGTTGTCACGGACGGAGTTTTATCCGCATTTGCGTGGGATTTAGGTACACAGACGAGTAACCGCCATCTTTTCCGACCTTACCCTGTAACGATAATGTTCACAAACCTGGTTACATCTTTTTCCTGATTGAAATTAATATCGGAAAGCAACCCTGTAAGCCAATCCACTGCGCTGACGCGTCCGGAAAAGGTTGTGACGGCAGAACTAGATCCGAGACAGTGAGACTTCGCATCTGGTTTTTACGTGTGTTAGACGTAGGTGAGTTATTTCTTTATCTTATAATATTTAATATAATTACTATCTTTGTTTAAATGATATACATTAGATTATATCCTAGTAGATACTATGAATATTTGATTTAAGTTAAAATATTCAACTCCTACTGGAGGATGATTATCGATTTTTATCGAACCACGTGAATCAGCGTTTATAGTCACGCCAGCCGAGTCGCTATATTTAGCAGCTATATGTTAGATTCGTTATTTTTTTATTTGCTTTTCCACGGGGAACACGTTCCTAAATTTTTATATCTTACTCACTGGGAAATTCGGAAGATATTTCCAAATTATTTGCCTGATTATATACTATTGTCTATTGTCTGGCTCGGTTATATGGTTTTTATTTATTTATTTATTTATTATCTCATTTTATATCGTACTTTTGTATTAACTGTTAAAATCATTCAAATTATAAGATTTCAATTGTTTTGTCAAATTGCTCACAGAAAGTGTCCTGTTAGCAAGTAGTAAGTCATTGACAAAGTTGTATTTCAAATGTGCTTTTAGAGGGCGGAATATTAAACATAATATTTTTAGTCGCAAACTCCTCTATAAATCCTTATTTTACTATAAGGAAAGTAACCAGACTGCAACCAAAGTTACAAATCTGGCGCGTTAAGTGTAATAATTGCATATTACCATCAAAACGCTAATGCTTCGATTGCAACAAACAGTTAAGTAGGATCAGTCTTTCGGCTGGTGTTTGTTGCAATCGAAGCATTAGCGTTTTGATGGTAATATGCAATTATTACACTTAACGCGCCAGATTTGTAACTTTGGTTGCAGTCTGGTTACTTTCCTTATAGTAAAATAAGGATTTATAGAGGAGTTTGCGACTAAAAATATTATGTTTAAAGTTGTATTTACTTGTTAACTTTCAAAATTTATACCTACTCACCCCCACCGTATAAACTGAGCAGTCGATAGGCACTAGTAAAAATTAATAGTTCTAACCATGGTTACATCCATATGTGATGGTTATGTTACAACCCACGTGTTTCAAAAATTTTTAGGCTGGTTAACCACTTTCCATTGGAAGTATAGTGCGGGAAAGAGGAAATTGAGAGGGGGGGTGCGAGGTGAGACGCTAAGAAGGCAGGCCCGGACTTAACTATATTGTGTACGTATGTCTGTTTACGCTTTTAAAGGACCACGCAATTTTCTTATGGAAAAGTGACTTGCGTTAAATTGGTTGAAATTTTGATATGTTGTGTATCCCATCTCTCTGATCAAATGTCTCAATTGGCACAAATTGACAAACTTTCACAGTCTTGAGATAAATCTTGCTAAAGTAAGAATTATCGTTTATTTGAGGTGTAGCATGTAATATCGTGTCATAGAACATCATGATTTAAATAGCATTCTTTTCTCTTACTTCTAGGTGCTCAGATCACAATAAAATTCAAAGTGACCACTATGAGGTTCTGTGACACGACATGACCTGCTATGACGTCATATGATATGATAAGACAATCAATTATACTGTTTAGATGTTATTAAACAAATCTGAGACATTGATGCATTTGATACAGAGATAGGATACACAACATATCAAAAATTCAACCAATTTAACGGAAGTCACTTTTCCATAAGAAAATTGCGTTGGCTTTTGTTGTGTGGGCTCAGTTTAGCTGGCAACAATTTACACTACTGACTATACAGTAGTTACAGTATCCTAGTTCACTTAATATTTGAGTAAATTGTTACTACCTAGCAAGAACCACGGGGAGGTATGAGCATATCTTGCCATGATAGGATGGGTAAAGAATATTAGTACAGGATAAAGAAAATTATACAAAAAAATAAAACTAAACCTCTAAAAACAAAAAAAATTTAAAATAGTAACAGTAAAAAAATATATAGGTATCCTCAAAATAATAAAAAAAAAATAACAATAAACCTCTAAAAACAGAAACAAAACTCGAAATAGTAAATTTTCGTAAATAAAATATGTACTCTCCAAATAGATAAAATTAAATATAATTGAATTCTTTAAATGAATAAAAATAGATTAAAATACTTACGAACACACAAAATGACATAAATAATAAGCTTGATATCACGATCACTATCATTGAACACAAAAACGGACACAAATAATAAACTTATATATATCACTACCACTTCTTCAATCACAAGTCATCACAATTACTTCTTCCTCAGAATCCTGTGCGTTCTCCCGCTCTTCTTCATTTTCAGATGATGAACTATCCTCTTCTAAATTTATAATGAATTTATTTTCCCCATTTTTATTAAATTCACAAAGTTTCAAATAATTTTGGACACTTCGTTTTTAATTAACTCTATCACTTTTTTGTCGAATTTTGGAAAAGTATTTCCTTTTCTGATATTTTTTTTCAATTTTCCCCAAATCAATTCTATTGGGTTGAAAATACAATAGTATGGTGGTAATCTTAAAACTTTGTGGCCAAATCTTTCAGCTATACTGTCTATAACATAATTCTTCTCAAATGTTTTCGTATGAAGGACTTCCAACAATTCTGCTTTAGTATAACTGTCCATATAATATAGGTCGTGATCCGTTAAAAAAATTTGCAACTCCAATTTAGTCGAACTCTTATTAGGAATTTTATATAATTCTCTTGAATGGTACTTCGCATTGTCAAGAACAATAACACTATTTGGCTTTAATTTTGGAATTAGAGTATTTTCAAACCATTTTTCAAAAATTACTCCCTCCATATTCTTGTGATAATCCACGTTACACTCTTCCATGTTTTTCCCGCATAGTTTCAATGCATTACCTACCCATCCATCACCTGATCCACAGTGTAATATAACCAATCGAGTCCCCTTATTTGGAGGCAATGACTGTGGTAGACATTTTTTAGTTCCATCAGTCCATCATTTTTTTACGGTATCGTGAGTGTCATACCAAGTTTCATCTAGGTAATAAATTGTTCTATTTTCCATTCTGAACTTTTTAATCTCCTCTAGATATGAATGTCGCCAATCCACTATTCGTCTGCTTTCCATAATCGCCACGCGTTTATTAATTGTTTTAAATTTAAATCCAATTTTTTTCAGCCAGTTCCTTAAAGTTCTTGTCGTATATTTCAAAGGACAATCCATTTCCTTTAGTTTTTTGTCTACCACGTCAACAGTCGGGATTTGATTTTTCTGATATGCATCATAAATTACATTTTTTTAAAGTTTTGCTATTGATGGATCTAAAATTTTTGATATACCAGCGTCGCAACGTTGCTTTCTTTCGGTAACACCTGTTTTCACTAGTTTGTACAATGTGGAATAGGGAACGTGGGTTAAAGATTCTGTTTCCCTTGATATATCTAAATCACGCAAGTTAAAGTCATTAGTTTGTCGCTGTAAAAGAGTATTATACACATTTAAACAAATTTGTTTCCCGTCACTGCTTAAATGCCGTTTTTTTTCTCCCTTGAAACTCATTTGGAATTTTATTTTCTTTATCACTGAAATCACTATAACTGTCACTTTCACACTCACAATCACTCGATCGACTCATTTTTGTAATAAATAAGTTACATACCAGCAAAAAGACAAATATAAACTAATGTATTAATGTATTAATTGCACTTACACCCGTACACACCGCCGTATATGAAAGTAAACTAAGTCCGCCTCTGAAGTACCATATCTCACATGTCGTTCGTGCTAGTTGGCAAACAACACAAGCCTGAACTTCTCTCTCATTCTAATGCACGCGATATAAAAGACGTAAAACATGATGTGATACAAACAGCTATGCGTTATGCATAGCCACTACCCTCTCTATTCCCCACTACGTCTGTGACCGTTTTCATTTATCGTTTTCCTCTACAATATATGGTTTGCTAGACTCTACCCTGTCAATTGAACTGCAGCATTCTACCAGAATTTTATGTGGGATTGAACCCTCGAGGAGTCAGGAGCAAATTATTTCTTTTGTGAATTATATCTGATTTCAATTGCTCTTATTAGGCACGTCTTAGGGGCATCTCCGACCTGTAAATTAAATGAGTGTATATTTAGGGTCCACGGACTAGGTTAGGACGTTCCACATAGTAGGCCAAAACGTCCACGAACTAGGCTAGAAAGTTCCACGGACTAGGCTGAAACGTTCCACCAACCAACCTCCATCGTCTGCCCCACCGAAGTCACCACCATAGGGTTACAGCTTCATCACTTGTTGATGTCTGGGTATCGTAGTATCTAGATGAGTGTTATTGTTTTCTCTACCTGGAAACTACTTTCAGTGGTTCTGCGTAGCAATATTTTTTTTTTTCTTTTAACTTACTTTTGTATATATTTAAACAGAGATTCTGGGGCGAGCGTAGGTGCGTCTTTACTATGTACATACTTCGGTATGCGATGTAAAGCAACGACAGGCGCAGTTAGTACTTGGATTGGTGACCATTCCAACGGAAACCGCGTTCTCGCCTCACACATCTTCCAGCGGCTTATATATCAGTGTATGCGCGGAAGCTATACAACCTTAGGCGAGGGTTGTATAGGAGATATATCATCCTTCGGAGGGGATGTAAAGCCGTCGGTCCCTTGTCTATTAAATGTTAGGCAAGTAAAAGATCCCTACTCTTCTTAAGGGAAGAGGTTCGGCAAAATTCCTGGTTGGGGGTAGCTCGTCTACAGGCGTCGGTGTTAGGCCTCAGTAGCGGAAATAGGCCGACGTTAAATAAATGTATAAAAAAAAAAAAAAACAGAGATTCTACTCATTCATTATTAATTAAGAACGTTCTTTAATGAAGTCCATTACGGCCATATGTATCATAGTCAATCCTCACGCTTGTAAACCAAATGTAGCTACACGAGGGGAACATATTCTTATTTATTTTATAATTTATTTATTAGAATATAGCCATATAACTACACATCGTCAGGTTTATATTAGAGAACCATAGTTGTAAATAGTATTTCATGCTGAGAGAGTGTCATTATTTCGTTTACGACCACTAAAAATGGAACCCTCAGCGACTTTACGTTAAATAAACTAAAAACTTGTAATAGTTCATGTTAAACTTGAGCTTAACACCCTGAGATTTCTGAGCTAGTGAAATTTTTGTCATGGGCACACTACATCACTAATCAGGGCTAGGTAATGTCCACGATCTGCTACTCACAGCAACCCAACTTGTTTGTTTTTTGTATTATCTGGCAACCCCTACCGCCCTATAGTAAGGGGAGAAAAACCAGTGATACCCTAATCCTAGTACTAATTTTTTTCTGTTTTACAACTCTTTTACCCCCTCCCAAGTTTAATAGACAAGTTATATAGTATGAAATGTATCGCACTATTGATGCCACTCTTACAGCTTCCAACTTATAAAATGTAAACCACTTGATCCAGATGGCATAGTGCCTGGAGGTTAGGAAGATTTTTTGAATTGCCTGCCGACCTGGCCTGTCCGACACTCTCTGTCTTACAAATATTTTGTACCTTTTAGCTCCTGATTTGATTCACTGTAGTACAGTTTCTAAATCTGTTCAATAAATTGTTCAACTTAAATTGAGCTGAAGTTTTTTAACAATTTCATTTCCCTGTCTTACATGTCTTACATCCCTGTAGTTCTAGTTTTGGTATAGTCACAGGTTTTAGAGCGGCGACCCTTATTTCTGCACTTACATATAAGGCTCTGAATTGCTGATCTTCTTTGTATTGTGAATATGCCACGCTACATAAATCGTATGTATTATTTGTTGAACTTGTGTACTTTCTTCCTATTTTTATTTTGATTTTAATTAATTTAATTTTCTCACTGATATAAATAAAAAAATATGTTATATTTTCCAGGGTGAAATGATATTTGGAAAGTGGAAATGTACTCAAATATGCGAGCTAAATAATTTCCAATAAAACACAAATTTTTTCGAGAAATATAATACGATTTTAATTGTGCTAATTCAATTTAAACCACAGTTAAATAGATTTATCTCACATTATATGATACATGCTGGCCTAAATTAACATATATGAGTAATACAGACCTCGTTTCTTTGTTATTATTGTAAAGTGTGGTTATACATTTAAACCGATTGTTTAATCACCTAATTGATTCCCTGGGGAAATTTAGACTAGTGTATATATAGAGCAATCAGGCCGTCTGAGTTAGGATTGCCAAAATATATTCACACCTGGAGGATGTATCAGACCGATACATAATACTAATAATAATGTTTATTTTCAACAGGTGTACACCCAATTACGGAAAATAAAAATAAATAAAATATTAATGGTTAAAATAATAACTTATTGCACTAAAATTTATATATATATGAAGTGTTATTGTACTTTCGGGTGCTCTCCCGCGTCGATGATAAACTCCTCCAGGAGTCACGGTTGTCTAAACGACGTTTCGGCAGAGTCTCATCTGCTATCTGCAGGTTCTCACTGAAAGCTGCCTACTGCTGCTCCTCGTTGCTCGAACTGAACTGAGTTCGAGCAACGAATTATATTTATTTTGGATTATTTACTGTTAATTTTACCTGTAATTAGGTATATTTTATGTTTTTATGTTAAATTCAATAATATTTTGTTGACTGAGTTGGCATCTGCCTTCGCCTTATTAAAATTTTGTTTTATACTTTTTGAGGTCATATTGTGCTTGAAATTTTTGTTACGTGTCACGTTTTTAACCATACACTAAACTTGCAGATCTGTGCCTAAAATTGTGTAATTTTGACGTTTCTCACCAATTCTGATTGCTTGATATTGAAATTTTATAATTGGTTTTTCTTTTGCACTTTTTGCAGCTATTATTAACTTTAAATCTTACCAATGTGTTCCTTTACATTTGTAGTTTAATTTGATATGCAATTTGTTAGGTTATTTAATACATTTTTGAACATTCAATTATCCAATATAAATTTACAATTTTTTTTATATTTAGCTATTTTCTATATATATTTACTATTTAAATCTTTTTCTGAACACTTAATGTTAAATAGAATACAACTTTGTTTTTAATTCTTAATTACAATATAATAGTTATACAATTTATCGCGGTTTGAAGTTGACAAAATGTAACGTGAAAAACGGAACACTTGGTATGATATTATTGAATTTATTTCAGTTGTAGAACGTAGTTCTCCTTGTGTTCTTTTTATGTGACAAGAAGCAAATGAAGATCTTTTACACGAAGAAAGTTATAACGGTTCTTGCAAACCGTTGCACCTGTAAAATTTTCTATAAAATGTCAAATATCTCTGAAGCGGCTAGGTTTAGGTATAGGATATGCTACATATTTTCGACTCAGAATTTTATGCTCTTTTCGAAAACCCTAATATATATATATAGGGTGTTCCATTTGAAATAAGCAAGTTGGTGTCGACTTCCGGTATAAGCGGAAGTGCCAGCTGCTTGTAATTATTTTAGTTGGATTGGCCACGCCGACATTAGTAATTACCTAAATTTTCAAAATTTTCTGATGCGTACTTTTCTCTATATCGATCGATTCAATTTCCTGTGAGACACCCTGTATAAACATTTTGAGACAACTCTGACTTAATTGTTGACTTGTAAATAATTTTCCTATAATATTATTTGTTTTAGTGATATCAGGTTTTGCCTTTTATTTTGTGTATTCCTCTTTCCACTTTTCAGGTTTTACTTTAGCGTCTTACTGTTTTTTCTGTATAAAAGTGTCGGCAGCAGTCGCCCATTCTACTGGAAAAAAAAAAAATCGGCTATCCAAATTGGCCTGAAGGGACCGCTCTTCATTGAAGATACCGTTAATAGAGAAATTGTTACTACTACTACTATTACTGCATCTGTTCCTACAGTCTAAAACAGTAACTGTCACCCGAAATAAGCCGACCCGTAATTTGGACCAGGTTTAACAAGTTTCAAAACTGTTCAGGAGGAGCTCCACATCGACGGCGAGTCCAAGTTTGGCTTCAGGAGGGAGAGGAGTACGGTGGAAAAGGTCGTTAGAATAGTTAACGATGTCAAAGTATAATACAACTTCCGGAAGAACACCGCCATGGTGCACCTTGATATTGAGAAGGAGTTCGACACCGTCTGGATCCCGGGGTTACTCTACAAATTACACCATTATAACTGACGGGCAGATCCCTGCGGGTTGAAGTGAATAATACACTGTCAACATGGCGGAACATTCGCGCGGGAGTCCCGCAAGGATCGTGCCTGTTTCCAAAGTTGTACAACTTGTACGCCGCCGACTTCCAGAGTTCCCAAATACGAAGCTAGCCATGGACGCCGACGACACAGCCATGTACGCACATTCTCATATCCAGCTAGCAGCGAACGTGCTGTTGAATGCACACATAGCTCGTGCCACGGCTTACTACCACCAGTGGAAGATTCGGGTGACGCACCTCTTAAAACTTATATTCGTTCCAGCTGGGCAATAGTCCGGTAACAAGACACATAACGCAAATTAGTCAGCATAATGCCCCATTTCGGATTAAACAGCATATCTTTAAATCTCTTCTGTCCCCCTTTTCCTTTCTGTTTATGTCCTTTTTGTTTGTTGTTTTCTTGTTTGCTTTTTGTAGTTTCTTGTCTTTCTAAATTCATTTTTCATCACTAACCTCAACAAAATCGAAACCTTTTAGAATAAAAATTCTTAAAATCAAAGTTTAGGCCAGCCATGCGCAGCCCAGCATTGACGTATCTCGCGAAGGCGCCTCATTTGAATTAAGGTACCAGCGTCATATACGAAATTTAAAAGTGTTTTATGCGCGAGTTATTAATTATTATGTATTTTTAAGTTTGGTTTAACTTGCTCTTCGATATAATCAAATTTTATTACTTTTTCAATCTATTTTTCACAGAAGGTGTTTAGGTTTAGTTTAATTGTCGTTTTAACCGAACCAGGCCTACCCCGTCCGATCCTACAATCAGCCATTGCGGCCAACGCTGTGGTTCCACGATCGGTCCTAGGGTAGGTCTTGGGGAGGTACTTTTATAAAGGTAACTTTAATAAAGGAGTTTTGAATTGAATCGTGTCATAATTTGTTAGTTAATAAGCCTGCAAAACAGCGTTTCGTGTATAATAAATGATTTTTAAAATATTAATGTAGGGTATGTAGTACCTTGAAAGGTAAGTTATGCGTACCTGGATGGCACGCGTTCGAGGTCGGTTTCCAAAGGAATGAAGCGCTTTTGTTTTTTATATCGTTTTAAACTGACATTAGATAAAATGTACTACGAGCTAAAAACCTTGGAATAACATGCACATGCTGTACTAATACCTCAATATTACCTACTTTCTGTCAAGCTTCCTTCTGTCTACTAGCTAATTAAACATTATATATAATTCACCAAATTTAAATTTGTTATCTGCCATATCCGAAAAGGGTTGAAGTAACACTGCATACATTAATATAATTATAAAGTAAAAATGGAACAAAGGAAGGGGAATATCCGTAGATAAACATAATAAAAATAAAACATCCCTAAAAAGTTTCAATTAATTACTCGCATATGTGTTTGAATTAAAGCAACATAGATTCGTCATTATTTTTTATCTCTGTTGTTTCAGTATCTCATTTAATGAAAACAACAATAACTTTATTCTCCTCCATAATTAATCAAGAAAAATGTGTTTTGCGGTTTAAGTGAATAAAAAACGGCTGCTTCAATTTAATTCAGTATTTCCACAAATGATATTTACATTAAAATTGAAAATATGAAATATTTATAAAACAAAAAAGAAATATGCCAGACTGGGAGAAATTCTGGCCTCATTATAATAGACCCGAGTAATTTAGATTTACCTAAATTGTTCTGGAAACTTTTATCCTTAATTATTGTAATAAACAAACAAAACTTCTTCTGAAAATTAACGACGGTGAGGTTTCAGCAGTTAAAAAAGCAATTAGTAGAGGTAATGAATGAAAAATAGGTGTGTAAGTTCTTAATCGTTACTACTTCAATGTAAAGATTTGAAACCTTTTGCATTATGTTAAGTTTCGGCAACATATGGAATGTATACCTTTGAAAATTAACGCACTCACCCTGGGGGGAGTTGCAGCCCCCATTTTACACTTCCAATTCAATAACTCGCAAAGTTTTCAACGAAATCGACTAAAGTTCATGTCATGAGGGTTTTTGGGATCGCTGATTACGAAACCGAAGTGATAATTGGAACATTCAAAATGGTGGACCTAAAATGGCGGACTTTAAGAATGAATTCCTTATTTACGCCGTTTCTATTGATTTTACTGAAAAAAAATGGCAGCTACTGGAAGCGGCTGGAACCTCCCCACCCGGTGGACCTTTGAAGCTGAAAAGAGCATTAAATTGTGTGCCAAAACGGCACTAAACGTAATCTGATCTCAACCAAAACCTTTTCAGATCTTCTGGAGCACTAAACTCATGCAAATTTTTATCCAAATCCTTTTACTAATGCCTGTCGGCTGCTCAGGTTTATACGGTGTGTGTGAGTAAGTATAGATTTTAAAAGTTAACAAATTAAAACAAATTGGTTTATGATTTACTATTTGCTAACAGGACGCTTTCAGTGAGCAATTTGACAAAAATAATTAAAATCTTTTAATTTAATTGACTCTAGCAGTTAACATAGAAATAACGCTATAAGATAGCGTTAGGCGCCACGCAACCAATATTAATATTACCTGCGAAATTAAACTGCTAAATTCAACACGAGATTAAAATAATTTCAATATGGTTGGTGGTTTAAATTTCATACTCACAAACAGAGAAATAAAACTAGACTGTCTCAAAATAAACAATATATTGTAACAATCAAATGTGGAACAAATATCACAGCAATTTAAAGTATGTACCTACATTAAAAATGAAAGTTTGACAAAAGCACATTTTTTATAAAAAAACAAAATTACTACTATTTTAATTAGTTGAATGAGTTAGTATCTAACTCTAATGAAAAATTAAGATCAAATGAAATGTAACCTGTTAAGTTCGAAGACAACTTAGAGACAAACAGACAAACAGACCAACATATACCTTTCCTATGCTGATAGTTGAGGTGGTCCAAAGTGATGGTTTTCCGGACCAGATGGTGGCACATCAGTTAATGGATGTCATGGAATATTTTCCAAATATTAATATCGATGACCTCTACTCCTCCAGACAAGGTGATTATTGCGGATGGAAGCTGTATTGCTGTCAGATTTTATATAAAAGAAATCTTCACCTTCCTAAGTTGAACCCTCTTCGTGGTCTTGTGCATAGAAAAATAAATGTTATCAGTCAAATATCCTTTACAACAAAAGAAAGAGAAAATATGTAAAGTTTGTGTTGCTAACCGAGCAACAAAGCAATATTCCGAGAAAAAATAAAAAAATAACAAAATTACAAGCAGAATGCAACCAAAGCATTTACTTTGATCCAAGAATGATCAAAAGATGTCAAGATACTATGTTAAGATAATTTTCTCAATTACTGTAATAAATTCCCACTATTCTTCAGTGCATGAACTAAATAAACTAAAAATAAGAACAGATCTTATTTTCAAAGTAACGTAAGTAAGTTCCCCAAAACGTTATTTGCAATATTCGAGAAAATAATACTTGAAACGTATCATTTTCTGTGTTTGATTTTCTGGAAAAAACAAAAAATGGAAAAAAATATAATTTGAAATTTTAAGTAATATTAATTAAATTTCCAACTTTAACACACATCCAGAAGTTAATAACCTACATAGTTTCTAATATGGCTATAATCTATTTATTAATCAACTGCTTTTGAACAAGTAATAGTATCCATAAACAAATAGCGTGGATTATAAGCGGAAGTTGCATAATTCACTAGATATAGCCAATCACCTTTCCGATGCAGTGAAATGGAATGGTTTATTATTATTATTATTGAGGAAAGGAAGGTGATTTAACATGTTTGATTAGTTTGGCGTTTAACTGTTGACATTATTTTGTAAATAATGTTTCTGTATACTAGCAATTTAATATTAATTGTTATAATCGTAGATAAAATATAGTATTCAGTTTGCTACATTATCGCTCGTTGAATAATATACTATTGTCGTATTAATAAGTTTAACATCACTTGAACAACTAAGAAAGTCTAATTAACAAACTGAAAATTGGTAAAGTGATAATCTATAATAAAAGCATATGATATTGCTATTGTTATACCTACCTTTAAAGTTTGTGACAATCCACTTGTACACAATCACTAAAAGTTGCAAATATGCCGAAATTTTATATGTGCCATGACACCAATGTATCGGGTGACAAACTACTAAAATAGCGCGGGGAACAAACGACAATCGACAAAATTTGCTCATTGCAAACCGATCGCTCGTAACTCTTTGTTAAATAAACATCAGTTAGCTTGCATTTCAGTAATTTTACTAGATTTTAGAGGAATATTTGTAGTCTAATTCTTCGATTTGTCTATGTATATATTTAAAAAAACGGCACTAAACCCAATCCGATCTCAACCAAAACCTTTTCAGATTTTCTAGGACATTGATGAAACCCTCATGCAAACTTTTATCCAAATCCGTTCTCCAATTCAAAATATTTTAAATTTAATGCGACAGTAAAGCTGTGTAGTTGCTGTTGAATAGGAATACACGTGATGTGACCAGTTTCACGACGTAACGGCTACGCGCATCGATCATGTCACGCGAAATGCGATTTATGCTTCACATTTGCTTTGTTTTTCATTTTTTTCACGGAAACCAAATCTAAAGGGTGGAAGTGTGATATATCGTTGAAATTGTAATTTTAATTGCTATTCAATGATTCCACTGAACATTGTAATTAATTACAAAATAAACAACTCGTTGCGCCAAAACGGTACTAAACGTAATCCGATCTCAACCAAAACCTTTTCAGATCTTCTGGAACACTAAAGAAACGCATATGCAAAGTTTCATTCAAATCCGTTCAGTAGTTTCGGCGCTATCGTGCTAACAAACATACACACACACAGACGTTTTTCAAAAACCACTTTTTGGGTTCTTAGGACCTCAAAACGTAAAGATTTTATGTTATCTTAATTTTCGTTTTTGAACCAATTTTAGTAACCTCTCACAATTTTATTGTGGTGAGGTTAAGATGTGGAGTAAAAAAGTGTTTAGAATGCAATCTTGAATAAGAATACACTATTTTTGTGGAAAATCTCCTACGCCTGACCCTTTCTTTCTTTTTAAATTTTTTTTATTATAGTTTGATAATATTGGGCTAATAAAGTTGAAATAACCAAAAGAAATTAGCCCTAATCATTTCAACCTTTTACTTAGAACCACCGAAAAATAAGACTTTTCCTAAATTATTACTACAAACTGGTGGGGGAAAATATGGAAATATTACTAATAGTGTTTATTTTTATCAAATTATCAGTAAAAATGGATATACATCCTTACAAAATAGTTTAAATCGTGTTTAAAGGGCGGAGAAGGGCACAATTTCGTTTTGGAAAAAAATGTTTTTTAGCTGGGGTGAAAATCATTTTCTGGGTCCGTAGAGTTTATATGTAATTTCTGTATTGTTGTTGAACATGTCAGAGAATTTTTAACATTTTATTTCTATTCCGTCCCTGTTTATCTTAAACAAATATTATTTATTCTCCTATATTTCTTGTTCTCTTTCTTTTATCATAACAGTAGTGTCTTAATGAGAGGGGTTCGGTTCAGGAGCAGGAGCAGTGATCAGTTTAGGGGTGGGGGGCAATTAGTGTGGTGGGGGTAATTAGAATGGTGGGGGGTAATTAGATTAGTGAGAAGTAATTAGAGTGATGGGATGTAAGTATGGTGGTGGGAGGTAATTAGACTGATATGATGTAATTAGAGTGGTGGGAGGTAATTAAGGGGCGGGGCTTAGGGGATGGGGCGTTAGAGGGCTGGGCCTATGAAAGGTGGTAGGGGTGGGGGGCAATTAGTGTGGTGGGGGTAATTAGAATGGTGGGGGGTAATTAGATTAGTGAGAAGTAATTAGAGTGATGGGATGTAAGTATGGTGGTGGGAGGTAATTAGACTGATATGATGTAATTAGAGTGGTGGGAGGTAATTAAGGGGCGGGGCTTAGGGGATGGGGCGTTAGAGGGCTGGACCTATGAAAGGTGGTAGTGGTGGGGGGCAATTGGATTAGTAAGAAGTAATTAAAGTGGTGTGATGTAATTGTAGTGGTGGGAGGTAATTAAAGTGGCGTGATGTAATTGTGGTGGTGGGGGGCAATTAGATTAGTAAGAAGTAATTAAAGTGGTGGGTGGTAATTAGATTAATAAGAAGTAATTAAAGTGGTGGGTGGCAATTAGTGGAATGATGGGTAATTAGAGTAGTTGGATGATGGATAATTATTGTGGTGGGAGGTAATTAGAATGTTGTGATGTAATTGTAGTGGTGGGGGGTAACTAGAGTGGCCTGATGTAATTGTAGTGGTGGGAGGTAATTAGGGTGATGTGATGTAATTGTAGTGGTGGGAGGTAATTGTAGTGGTGTGATGTAATTGTAGTGGTGGGGGGCAATTAAAGTGGTGGGTGGTAATTAAAGTCGTGTGGTGTAATTGTAGTGGTGGGGGGTAATTGGAGTGGTATGGTAATTAGAGTGGTGGGTGGCAATTATAGTGGTGGGAGGTAATTAAAGTCGTGTGATGTAATTGTAGTGGTGGGGGGTAATTGGAGTGGTGTGGTAATTAGAGTGATGGGATGCAATTAGAGTGGTGGGAGGTAATTAAAGTACTGTGGTAATTAGAGGACAATTACAGGTAATTTAAGTAAAAATAAAGGTAATTGCAGTAAAAATAATGGTGATTAAAGCAATTATGGTCAATCCATCCGTCTAGCCGTTCGTATGCAGACAGTTAAATAATTCTCTATTATGTTGTATTGTCTTATTGCACTTTGTATTTTTTTTTACGATGAGATAACAAACATTCATTCTTGATTATATACCACTTTATTTACCTGCCTTATCCTTATGCTGATAAACAATTGCGACCTATCTGTCTTATCTTTATGTCGATTTTTACCTGTCTTATCTTTAGGGACATCTGTCTTATCCTATGCTGATTTATGAGATGTACATTTACGACCTGCCTGTCTTATCCACCGAGATTTTTATCAGTGAATTTGTGAAAGGGGACATTTGCATTGTTATTTCAGTACATGCAGCGTACCCTCTTTATGGCTTTTGTGTACTTAACATCTTGACATCACAAGTGAGGAGAACGTGTAGCAGTTTATTTTAGTTTTTATTTTTTAGAATTGAAACACATGATTTACATTTTCTTATATTATTTATTACCTATTCTGTCACATTACTATTTTCATACTATTTATTACCTATTCTACTACATTACTAACTAATTGTCTTTTTATTTTATCTTGCACCAAAAAATCCACCTTGAACTGATCCATCCAATGCATTATAGGTCAAGTAGGCATCTCGTGAAGTATAAGTTCAGGGAACTTTGTTTTTCGTGTCTCAAACTCTGTTATTATGTCAACTCTATAGTGTGGTAATAATTAGAATGGTGGGAGGTAATTGTATTCTTCTGATCATGCGTGGTGAGAGTGACTACTAATATAAATAGAATGCTTCTGCATCACACAATTAAAACCTATCGTCGATAAGTCAAGAGCTAGCAAGTGAATGTTGTGCAACCATCCGACAGTAAACAATAATAAATTGACAATATATTTTCATCATCACATTTTGTGTAAGTTGATAAAAAAAAATTATCCTTTCTGAATATGTATGATTAATATGTTTGTTTTATTTTATTTATTTTTTTATTTTAGTCCAACTGACAATGTGGATGCAATATTCAGCTCAACGGTGGGTACGAGCAGAAGACATTAAATCGGCCATTGAAAGGTTGTCTTGTGAACTGAGTGACTTAATCAAGGATTCGCAGCATTCATTAGTTTATGATACAAATGTCTTCTACGATATTGAAGAAACTGAACGCATTGAAAAAGATTGCAGGACGTATGCTGCTGGTGCAAATCTATGTTACAAATATTCACGAGGCTTTTTAAATTTGGACGAATTTTGTGAGCATATGATTAGAATAGAATTGAGACACTTTCTATATGACTTAGTGAAGTACCTGCCTAAGGAACTTATTGAAAAATACCAACTGGACCAGTCTGATGGTGATACGGGCAGTTAAATAATTCTTTATGTTGTATTTATTGTTAGATATAAATAATTATTATATTGTCATATTGCACAATTATAGTATCTTAAAAAAATTTCTTTGTATTTTCATATATTATGGTGAGATTAGAAATAAAACAAATATTAAAATAATGCATGTATTTTATTACCCGTCTTGATTACATAACTAAGAGATATACCTTAATAAATCTAAAGAGTTTTTAATCCAATCTTACATTTAAATCTACGATATATTTTGTAAAAAAATGAACATTGCAAGAGCATAATGACAATAATTATTATTAAGAAGCCAGTATACAGTACCGAACACGGTAGCTCGGGTAATACCATCACCATCTATTGGACCCTACAATAGTGTACCTAAAGTGTGTTTACTTTAAGCAGAAATCCGCCTTACTTTAAATTTACTTCATCTTATGTAGTTTCAAAACCTCATGAGCTTTACCTTCATATGCAAAGATACATAACTTCGGCCATCGCGTCGGTCGGCACAATTACATGAAAAACATTAGATTTATTGTGTATCCCGAGCTCTCGCAGAATACTGATCTCCGGTTATGTGTTGTTTTAAATACAGTTTAAAGACTATACGCATACTACTGTATTAGTATTAATCACTATAATTGAAACATATAAGTAATTTATTTTGTCAAACTTATGTAATGAGGTATATGGTAGATAACTGAGTAAATGTTTTCAAAATGTACTCATAACGGGCGCATTTCATGAGAGTTTTGAAAGCACTCTACTACATCACTAAATAAATCATGTTCAAACAAAGTTAGGAATTAGAAAAGAATATATTTGTGCCATTTTGTTTGATACCTGGTAGACGATGCATAAAGTGATAATAGTATGTGGTGTATAGTTTTCAATGCGTAGGGTTAGAATTACTATCCCGTAGAAGTCTAGAAAATAAATTATTAAAGGTTTTAAGTATCAACTAAATTCGTGTACATCAAGGCAATTTGATTAGTATTGAGAGCTCGTTACATTGGTACGCGTTTATTTATGCCTACGTACGCCTGTGTTATTTTACACCACCACATACATTACTCCTTAAAATCGGAGACATTAGAGATTTAGATTGTTGAAATGGCGAACAAAATAATGGGGTCCCATAAGCCCCTCCTATCTATTGAAAACAAAGAAAACGTATATGTTTACAAATAATTTATTTAAAAATAATGAAGTTATCTACAACGAAGCCGCGAACGGCGTTATCGGTAAAGAGAATTTCATCTGTTATAATAATTTTATAATAGTTTTTTTACTTAGCATTTACTAACATAATTTTGTACTGGTCATTATTGTGCTCTAACATCAGTTTTGTAACATTCTTAGTAAATAGTTTTAAATTACCAGAGGTTTTAATTTCACTGGGTAAAACATTGTATAAGCGTAAACAATCACTAAACGTACGCTTTTTTATAATTTTCAATAGATCCCAATGGATAATTGTGCAATTTAGCTCTTAACTAAGAAAGGTGATTAAGATAGGTGTACTCGATTTTTTGTCTATTTTATACATTAAAACGCTAGCAAAACTTTACTGATATGCTTGTGACAAATAACAAAATAAATGAAAATTACTAAACTAGAATACAAACGTGCATAAATTTAAGTACCTCTGCTGTACTTTAGGCTAGAATTAGAAGGACAACAACCATAACAAACAATAATTACAAGGCGGCTCTCTTTACGGTCTGTAAAAAAGTTTGCATTTAACGAGTAAAGAGAATTTACTCAATAACTCCAAATCTAAAATGTTATACTTCACTTAACACCCATTTACAATTTGATTTTGTATGTACTTCTTTATATTTACTATTTAAATCCATAATTAGAGGGCAATAAGTATATATCTAACTCGCCAACAGAGGTACCTCATATTAATGGCATTTCAAAGCCGTCCATGACTACTGGTTCACTGCTGTCAATCTTAAGTATTTTTAATTTGTTAATGTATTGCATTGTACTATATTTTTATCCTTTTACCTTCGTAAAGTTATGGTAGTACTTTATACCACGAGACCAGTAGCCGCCTATTATAGAGTTTGTGAGGTAAAAGACCTTTAAATTTTTCTAATTTCGAACCTATAAATAATTGTACCTACCCGTAATTTCGTTTTAAGTTGCATTTAAAATCGCATATAATGACAGGTAACACTGTAACAGTTGGGATGCTCTGTTGTTAAATCCTAACATATGAGATCTGCTTACTGCCAGGCAGTGCCAGGCGATAGATAGAATATCCTTGAAATCAAATAACAATGTTTACGTATCTGTTTGCGGTCAAAAATTTACTATAACAAATAATCTACGTCGACACTAGAGATTTAGCTGCAATGTAAATTCGCAACAAAACGTTACATTTATGTCAAATTTATGTAATAATACGAAAAATAAGTTAAGTAAAAATTTGTTGCTCCGCATAAACGACAGCCACTTACAAAAAGCTATGTACTATGTGATAGAGTCGACGTGATCGCGCAAAACAAATAAAAATATATATCATTTACAAAACACCTTATATGCACGACTATGTTGGTAGGTAGAGTGAACTGAGAAAGACATAAGACGTCTGATATACTTATAATATATAAATTGAAATGGGAAAGAAAAAAAAATGGCTTTATATATCCCATCCTATCTACGGAAACCATAGAAAACGCAAGTGTTTAGAAATAATTTATTTAAAAAAATGAAGTTCTACAACAAATGAAGTATGAAGTCCTAAAAAGCGTGTGTTATAATTTTAGATTAGAATAGATTTTTTATTTAGCATAAGCTATTCACAATAGTAATATAATTTTGTACCTAGTCATTATTGTGTTGTAACATCTATTGTATATAGTTTTGTAAAACGTACGAGCGTAAACAATCACTAAAAGTTGACAATTTTTATAGTTTTCAGCTGATCTCACCGGATAATTGTGCAATTTAGCTAGGTAGTCACTAGATTTTTGTCAATTCTATTTTATAGATGAATTCCTGGCAGATTTAATAAAAAGTTATTATAGCCGCTAATTAATACTAAGTCAATTAATTTAATATGGTAATTACTTTTACACAATTAATATCGATATAATATGCTAATTTATCGCTCAATTAAATCCATTATTGTATATTGCATTAAAAATAGCTTCTTTTTTTGTTCTATGTACTTTCAAAAATTTTAACTGTATCGAGACTGCCAATATAGAGGTCGATGTAAGTACTATTTACAATAGGTATATGAAAGACATAGTGTCTACACTAATAGATCTTGAAAGATAAGACTCTCATGCTATTTATATAAGTAACGAATCTTGGAAATAAATAAATAACATAGAAATTAGACAACCCCCAATTCCAGAAGCCAGAGCTAGTGCGGTTGCCCTATCGACCAGACCAGACAAATACATTTATATATAGAACAACGTTGATTGTGCGGCATATAAACTAATGTTAGTATTATTAGAAAAGCAATCTAAGACGACGAGACAAATATAAACTTAGTATATACCTACATAAATCTTTTTACACAAAAAGTTTACTAAAATGGGTCAGCAAAAGGTAGTTTATAACAAACCATTTTATGTGGGTTTTTGCATCTTGGAATTGTCAAAGACGGTATTGTACAACGCGATCAAAGAGAGTTTGGGGATAAGACGTCTCTTTTATACTGCGATACTGATAGTTTGATTCTAAAAATAATGACAGAAAATTTGTATGACTTTATACTAGATAACCGGGACAAATTCGATACTTCAAATTATCAAGAAGGAAATATATTTGATATCCCGAAGGATCCATCAATTTCAGGAAATTTTAAAGATGAATTCCCGGCAGATCCAATAATAAGTTTTATGGTACCGGAGCAAAAGCATATCACGTACGATCTGTAGGTAAAGAACTAAAGAAAGCCAAAGGCGTGAAAAGATTAGTTATTCAAAAAGAGCTATCGGCACATGATTACAGACAAATTGTTGAAAAAGGTGGTGTAGTATTTAGAAAAATGAACACGTTTCGCAGCGTTTTGCATGATATTTATACAGGAATGAAGAACAAAGTGGCTTTGTCTTACCACGGCGATAAACGTTTTCTTATTCCCATTACAACAAAGGCTTTACCGTGGGGTCGCTCTGATATACAATTTTTTTAAAACCGAATCAGAACAAAACATGCGGCGGTTAATGGCTGCCATAAATGACGTTGAGCATAGTTCTGTGGAAAACGATAAGTTAGATGTATTACTCGCAGCAATGGCGGAGTTAAATCCTAAAGACCTAGTAAATAAAATAATATTTATACAGATATGTCTTAAACAGAAGGACAATTTATTGAGTTAGATATAATAGAAGAGAAAAAATTCTTGTAAATATTGTTATTTATCACAATTAGATAATAATTTATTAGTGTCAGTATTACAAGCAGCAAATGACGTAATTTCCCCCGAATTTTTTGTTCATGGGTGGAATCAATATTTTTATTAATCTGTATATTCACGTAATCAAAAAGTCATGAGTACTTCACCTCTTTTTTTAATGTCCTCTTGGAGCCATAAGTTAAAAAGTTCTTCTATGGTAAAACGATACATGTCTATAAAAAAATGTGTATCTAAATTACAGATTAGCATTTAAGGATTTACTAAAGATGACACCATTGTACTTTTAAATGGATGGGCCCGGTTGTCAAAGGTAAACAATTAAAGAATTTTATGGCATAAAAATTTATGACTACGTGATTTTAGAAGTCGTAAACATTAAACAAGCAATGGTAATGGCCAAATTCGAACTTATTGTCCTTGAATACAGAAAACAAAATATATCACTTTTTCGCCGAATACAATGGGTCAAACCAATATAAATATCACATAGCATGACTGCAACAACATATTAATTTGTAATTGAAGTATTTAGGTATCCACTTCCATCAGTTTTTAAAGTGACATCAACACATAGATTTCTGAATAACAAATTATGCAAATTATTACATAAATTTTATTAGATCCGAAACATCTTTAATACAAAAAACCACAATTAACGTTTTCAAGGCATTGATTGAATCAATAATAAAAATGGAATAGTCATTTGGGGGATCGACCTATGATACAACTTTAGATAAATTAAAACATAATTCAAAAGCGCTTTATTAAAATTATTCTCAACCAACCGAAACAATATAGTACAAAATTACTATTAATTACTTAATGTTTACGACTTCTAAAATCACGTAGTCATAATTTTTTATGCCATAAAATTCTTTAATTGTTTACCTTTGACAACCGGGCCCATCCATTTAAAAGTACAATGGTGTCATCTTTAGTAAATCCTTAAATGCTAATCTGTAATTTAGATACACATTTTTTTATAGACATGTATCGTTTTACCATAGAAGAACTTTTTGACTTATGGCTCCAAGAGGACATTAAAAAAAGAGGTGAAGTACTCATGACTTTTTGATTACGTGAATATACAGATTAATAAAAATATTGATTCCACCCATGAACAAAAAATTCGGGGGAAATTACGTCATTTGCTGCTTGTAATACTGACACTAATAAATTATTATCTAATTGTGATAAATAACAATATTTACAAGAATTTTTTCTCTTCTATTATATCTAACTCAATAAATTGTCCTTCTGTTTAAGACATATCTGTATAAATATTATTTTATTTACTAGGTCTTTAGGATTTAACTCCGCCATTGCTGCGAGTAATACATCTAACTTATCGTTTTCCACAGAACTATGCTCAACGTCATTTATGGCAGCCATTAACCGCCGCATGTTTTGTTCTGATTCGGTTTTAAAAAAATTGTATATCAGAGCGACCCCACGGTAAAGCCTTTGTTGTAATGGGAATAAGAAAACGTTTATCGCCGTGGTAAGACAAAGCTACTTTGTTCTTCATTCCTGTATAAATATCATGCAAAACGCTGCGAAACGTGTTCATTTTTCTAAATACTACACCACCTTTTTCAACAATTTGTCTGTAATCATGTGCCGATAGCTCTTTTTGAATAACTAATCTTTTCACGCCTTTGGCTTTCTTTAGTTCTTTACCTACAGATCGTACATGATATGCTTTTGCTCCGGTACCATAAAACTTATTATTGGATCTGCCGGAAATTCATCTTTAAAATTTCCTGAAATTGATGGATCCTTCGGGATATCAAATATATTTCCTTCTTGATAATTTGAAGTATCGAATTTGTCCCGGTTATCTAGTATAAAGTCATACAAATTTTCTGTCATTATTTTTAGAATCAAACTATCAGTATCACAGTATAAATGAGACGTCTTCTCCCCAAACTCTCTTTGATCGCGTTGTACAATACCGTCTTTGACAATTCCAAGATGCAAAAACCCACATAAAATGGTTTGTTATAAACTACCTTTTGCTGACCCATTTTAGTAAACTTTTTGTGGAAAAAGATTTATGTAGGTATATACTAAGTTTATATTTGTCTCGTCGTCTTAGATTGCTTTTCTAATAATACTAACATTAGTTTATATGCCGCACAATCAACGTTGTTCTATATATAAATGTATTTGTCTGGTCTGGTCGATAGGGCAACCGCACTAGCTCTGGCTTCTGGAATTGGGGGTTGTCTAATTTCTATGTTATTTATTTATTTCCAAGATTCGTTACTTATATAGATAGCATGAGAGTCTTATCTTTCAAGATCTATTAGTGTAGACACTATGTCTTTCATATACCTATTGTAAATAGTACTTACATCGACCTCTATATTGGCAGTCTCGATACAGTTAAAATTTTTGAAAGTACATAGAACAAAAAAAGAAGCTATTTTTAATGCAATATACAATAATGGATTTAATTGAGCGATAAATTAGCATATTATATCGATATTAATTGTGTAAAAGTAATTACCATATTAAATTAATTGACTTAGTATTAATTAGCGGCTATAATAACTTTTTATTAAATCTGCCAGGAATTCATCTATAAAATTTCCTGAAATTGATGCGCTAACGTTTTAATATATAGAATTGACAAAAATCTAGTGACTACCTAGCTAAATTGCACAATTATCCGGTGAGATCAGCTGAAAACTATAAAAATTGTCAACTTTTAGTGATTGTTTACGCTCGTACGTTTTACAAAACTATATACAATAGATGTTACAACACAATAATGACTAGGTACAAAATTATATTACTATTGTGAATAGCTTATGCTAAATAAAAAATCTATTCTAATCTAAAATTATAACACACGCTTTTTAGGACTTCATACTTCATTTGTTGTAGAACTTCATTTTTTTAAATAAATTATTTCTAAACACTTGCGTTTTCTATGGTTTCCGTAGATAGGATGGGATATATAAAGCCATTTTTTTTTCTTTCCCATTTCAATTTATATATTATAAGTATATCAGACGTCTTATGTCTTTCTCAGTTCACTCTACCTACCAACATAGTCGTGCATATAAGGTGTTTTGTAAATGATATATATTTTTATTTGTTTTGCGCGATCACGTCGACTCTATCACATAGTACATAGCTTTTTGTAAGTGGCTGTCGTTTATGCGGAGCAACAAATTTTTACTTAACTTATTTTTCGTATTATTACATAAATTTGACATAAATGTAACGTTTTGTTGCGAATTTACATTGCAGCTAAATCTCTAGTGTCGACGTAGATTATTTGTTATAGTAAATTTTTGACCGCAAACAGATACGTAAACATTGTTATTTGATTTCAAGGATATTCTATCTATCACCTGGCAGTAAACAGATCTTATATGTTAGGATTTAATAACAGAGAATCCCAACTGTTACAGTGTTACTTGTCATTATATGCGATTTTAAACGCAACTTAAAACGAAATTACGGGTAGGTACAATTTTTTATAGGTTCGAAATTAGAAAAATTTAAAGGTCTTTTACCTCACAAACTCTATAATAGGCGGCTACTGGTTTCGTGGTATAAAGTACTACCATATCTTTACGAAGGTAAAAGGATAAAAATATAGTACAATGCAATACATTAACAAATTAAAAATACTTAAGATTGACAGCAGTGAACCAGTAGTCATGGAAGGCTTTGAAATGTCATTAATATGAGGTACCTCTGTTGGCGAGTTAGATATATACTTATTGCCCTCTAATTATGGATTTAAATAGTAAATATAAAGAAGTACATACAAAATCAAATTGTAAATGGGTGTTAAGTGAAGTATAACATTTTAGATTTGGAGTTATTGAGTAAATTCTCTTTACTCGTTAAATGCAAACTTTTTTACAGACCGTAAAGAGAGCCGCCTTGTAATTATTGTTTGTTATGGTTGTTGTCCTTCTAATTCTTGCCTAAAGTACAGCAGAGGTACTTAAATTTATGCACGTTTGTATTCTAGTTTAGTAATTTTCATTTATTCTGTTATTTGTCACAAGCATATCAGTAAAGTTTTGCTAGCGTTTTAATGTATAAAATAGACAAAAAATCGAGTACACCTATCTTAATCACCTTTCTTAGTTAAGAGCTAAATTGCACAATTATCCAGTGGGATCTATTGAAAATTATAAAAAAGCGTACGTTTAGTGATTGTTTACGCTTATACAATGTTTTACCCAGTGAAATTAAAACCTCTGGTAATTTAAAACTATTTACTAAGAATGTTACAAAACTGATGTTAGAGCACAATAATGACCAGTACAAAATTATGTTAGTAAATGCTAAGTAAAAAAACTATTATAAAATTATTATAACAGATGAAATTCTCTTTACCGATAACGCCGTTCGCGGCTTCGTTGTAGATAACTTCATTATTTTTAAATAAATTATTTGTAAACATATACGTTTTCTTTGTTTTCAATAGATAGGAGGGGCTTATGGGACCCCATTATTTTGTTCGCCATTTCAACAATCTAAATCTCTAATGTCTCCGATTTTAAGGAGTAATGTATGTGGTGGTGTAAAATAACACAGGCGTACGTAGGCATAAATAAACACGTACCAATGTAACGAGCTCTCAATACTAATCAAATTGCCTTGATGTACACGAATTTAGTTGATACTTAAAACCTTTAATAATTTATTTTCTAGACTTCTACGGGATAGTAATTCTAACCCTACGTATTGAAAACTATACACCACATACTATTATCACTTTATGCATCGTCTACCAGGTATCAAACAAAATGGCACAAATATATTTTTTTCTAATTCCTAACTTTGTTTGAACGTGATTTATTTAGTGATGTAGTAGAGTGCTTTCAAAACTCTCATGAAATGCGCCCGTTATGAGTACATTTTGAAAACATTTACTCAGTTATCTACCATATACCTCGTTACATAAGTTTGACAAAATAAATTACTTATATGTTTCAATTATAGTGATTAATACTAATACAGTAGTATGCGTATAGTCTTTAAACTGTATTTAAAACAACACATAACCGGAGATCAGTATTCTGCGAGAGCTCGGGATACACAATAAATCTAATGTTTTTCATGTAATTGAGCCGACCGACGCGATGGCCGAAGTTATGTATCTTTGCATATGAAGGTAAAGCTCATGAGGTTTTGAAACTACATAAGATGAAGTAAATTTAAAGTAAGGCGGATTTCTGCTTAAAGTAAACACACTTTAGGTACACTATTGTAGGGTCCAATAGATGGTGATGGTATTACCCGAGCTACCGTGTTCGGTACTGTATACTGGCTTCTTAATAATAATTATTGTCATTATGCTCTTGCAATGTTCATTTTTTTACAAAATATATCGTAGATTTAAATGTAAGATTGGATTAAAAACTCTTTAGGTTTATTAAGGTATATTTCTTAGTTATGTAATCAAGACAGGTAATAAAATACATGCATTATTTTAATATTTGTTTTATTTCTAATCTCACCATAAAATATGAAAATACAAAGAAATTTTTTTAAGATACTATAATTGTGCAATATGACAATATAATAATTATTTATATCTAACAATAAATACAACATAAAGAATTATTTAACTGCCCGTATCACCATCAGACTGGTCCAGTTGGTATTTTTCAATAAGTTCCTTAGGCAGGTACTTCACTAAGTCATATAGAAAGTGTCTCAATTCTATTCTAATCATATGCTCACAAAATTCGTCCAAATTTAAAAAGCCTCGTGAATATTTGTAACATAGATTTGCACCAGCAGCATACGTCCTGCAATCTTTTTCAATGCGTTCAGTTTCTTCAATATCGTAGAAGACATTTGTATCATAAACTAATGAATGCTGCGAATCCTTGATTAAGTCACTCAGTTCACAAGACAACCTTTCAATGGCCGATTTAATGTCTTCTGCTCGTACCCACCGTTGAGCTGAATATTGCATCCACATTGTCAGTTGGACTAAAATAAAAAAATAAATAAAATAAAACAAACATATTAATCATACATATTCAGAAAGGATAATTTTTTTTTATCAACTTACACAAAATGTGATGATGAAAATATATTGTCAATTTATTATTGTTTACTGTCGGATGGTTGCACAACATTCACTTGCTAGCTCTTGACTTATCGACGATAGGTTTTAATTGTGTGATGCAGAAGCATTCTATTTATATTAGTAGTCACTCTCACCACGCATGATCAGAAGAATACAATTACCTCCCACCATTCTAATTATTACCACACTATAGAGTTGACATAATAACAGAGTTTGAGACACGAAAAACAAAGTTCCCTGAACTTATACTTCACGAGATGCCTACTTGACCTATAATGCATTGGATGGATCAGTTCAAGGTGGATTTTTTGGTGCAAGATAAAATAAAAAGACAATTAGTTAGTAATGTAGTAGAATAGGTAATAAATAGTATGAAAATAGTAATGTGACAGAATAGGTAATAAATAATATAAGAAAATGTAAATCATGTGTTTCAATTCTAAAAAATAAAAACTAAAATAAACTGCTACACGTTCTCCTCACTTGTGATGTCAAGATGTTAAGTACACAAAAGCCATAAAGAGGGTACGCTGCATGTACTGAAATAACAATGCAAATGTCCCCTTTCACAAATTCACTGATAAAAATCTCGGTGGATAAGACAGGCAGGTCGTAAATGTACATCTCATAAATCAGCATAGGATAAGACAGATGTCCCTAAAGATAAGACAGGTAAAAATCGACATAAAGATAAGACAGATAGGTCGCAATTGTTTATCAGCATAAGGATAAGGCAGGTAAATAAAGTGGTATATAATCAAGAATGAATGTTTGTTATCTCATCGTAAAAAAAAATACAAAGTGCAATAAGACAATACAACATAATAGAGAATTATTTAACTGTCTGCATACGAACGGCTAGACGGATGGATTGACCATAATTGCTTTAATCACCATTATTTTTACTGCAATTACCTTTATTTTTACTTAAATTACCTGTAATTGTCCTCTAATTACCACAGTACTTTAATTACCTCCCACCACTCTAATTGCATCCCATCACTCTAATTACCACACCACTCCAATTACCCCCCACCACTACAATTACATCACACGACTTTAATTACCTCCCACCACTATAATTGCCACCCACCACTCTAATTACCATACCACTCCAATTACCCCCCACCACTACAATTACACCACACGACTTTAATTACCACCCACCACTTTAATTGCCCCCCACCACTACAATTACATCACACCACTACAATTACCTCCCACCACTACAATTACATCACATCACCCTAATTACCTCCCACCACTACAATTACATCAGGCCACTCTAGTTACCCCCCCACCACTACAATTACATCACAACATTCTAATTACCTCCCACCACTCTAATTACCCATCATCCAACTACTCTAATTACCCATCATTCCACTAATTGCCCCCCACTACTACAATTACATCAGGCCACTCTAGTTACCCCCCACCACTACAATTACATCACAACATTCTAATTACTTCTTACTAATCTAATTGCCCCCCACCACCACAATTACATCACGCCACTTTAATTACTTCTCACTAATCTAATTACCATCCTAATTGCCCCCCACCACTACCACCTTTCATAGGCCTAGCCCTCTAACGCCCCATCCCCTAAGCCCCGCCCCTTAATTACCTCCCACCACTCTAATTACATCATATCAGTCTAATTACCTCCCACCACCATACTTACATCCCATCACTCTAATTACTTCTCACTAATCTAATTACCCCCCACCATTCTAATTACCCCCACCACACTAATTGCCCCCCACCACCATATTTACCCCCACCACACTAATTGCCCCCCACCCCTAAACTGATCACTGATCACTGATCACTGCTCCTGCTCCTGAACCGAACCCCTCTCATTAAGACACTACTCATAACCTTCTTTCTTTCAAACCGGACCGTTTGGCTCATCCCAAGTCCATGCAGCAAAAAGTACTTTAGATTACAAATACATCACATTTTATTCATTTGCTTTTTTCAATCGATTGACATAATAATAAAAAAATAAGAAATCAACAGCAAGTTTGGGTTTGGTCTGAAAATCGTCGTACATTGAGAGTGCATTGAATTATTGATTGCGTGGGGCAAAAGCAATCTTCATTGGAAAAGTCTAGCTAGTGAAAAGTTGTTTTAGCATCATGGATTTAGCGGCAGTTTGAGTCACCGTCACAAGGTTCTTTCTTCTGTTATCTCCATAGTTTTGACTTTTAAAATTTAACTTTTAGTTATTGTCCACCAATCTTCCTCTGGGAATATCATTAAGCTGACTATTTTATATTATGTTAGTTGTTATTAATTAGTAAATAAACCAACAGTAATTGAAAATATATTATTTGTCATTTAGCCTATATTAGGTCCGCCATACCTGCCAATTTCATTTTCGATCAATTTTGTGGGAGGGTTAAATATATCGTCATAAACGTTTTTTTTAGAACAAAAGATATTTTTAAAATTTATTTAACGTCGGTCTATCACCAACGCCTGTAGACGAGCTACCCCCTACCAGGAATTTTACCGAACCTCTTCCCTTAAGAAGAGTAGGGATCTTTTACTTGCCTAACATTTAATAGACAAGGGACCGACAGCCTTATATCCCCTCCGAAAGATGGTATATCACCTACACAACCCTCGCCTAAGGTTGCACAGCTTCCGCGTATACACTGATATACAAGCCGCTGGAAGATATGTGAGGCCAGGACACGGTCCGGTCGAAGAGCTTGTTCCGAGACCCCCTAGGGTGTTTGTGTACTTATTTATGTGTAAAAGAATGTTTCGGAGAAATAAAAGTTTTTTGTCTCAGGACCAATGCTTCACCCTGTATGAGACGTTGATGCACTCAACTTTTTCTTAAAAAGCTAAAATTCAGTTTTAGTTTTGAAAATGTGGTAGGGTACTTTTTGATTGACCCCGTATATCGTCGTCTATTAAAACACACTTGGTTTAAAAATGAAAAATGTGATTTATTTAAATCACTTCACGACATTTTAAAAATGGTTTAAAATAACTAAAAATATATTCTGAATGGATAACTTTTCAACAGCGAAGTTACGTCGAAAGTAAAAAAAAGTAACTCGATTTGTTTAAATAAGTTTAAAAAATTCACTTGTTAGCGGAAGGAGCCGGTTTAAAATAATAATTAAAAACACTAAGAATATTTAAAAATGCACTAGGGCAGAGATTATATAGATGTTTTTACTTGAACTACCAAGGAAGACACGAGTACGGTTATAGAACGCGGCACAGGCTAAACTTGTCTTGCTCGAGCTTCGTCTCGCCCGAGTTTATATACTCTCGTGAGATTTCATTAAACGTGCCCCATCGAGTCAAACGGAAACGTTTTTTTGTAATCTGAATTTGTCCCCAGATTGCGTGCGGGCTGGTCTAAAACCGGTTGCTAGCCCCAGCCATTCAGTGCACCCACGTAACTGCGTAATAGTCGAAATCTTTTGAAAACATAATTGAAAGTTATATCATTTAATAGAGTTTAAAATTTGAAGCAATTCTGTTTTTTGGAGGTTCCTGTATCAGTTTTATTAAGGAAGTTATTGGATGATTTGTGAGAACTTGAATTTTAAAATTTCAGTAAGCGACTATACTAATTGTTCCTCAGGCCAGCGCTTATCCACGAAGGTGGACGTAAGTCTTAGATTGATAAGTACTGTGGGATGTAGATCTTTTATGCCTTTATTTGTCGAGTTGAATGTTTAGATAGTAGGAGTAGATATTGATACGCTAGATTGTGGAGAGTATGACGAGTGGAATGAAAATATATAGGGGCAATATTTTTAAGGTTGAAAATTTTGAAATATTTTTCTGTAAAAAGTGGAGTTTGACTCTTTTGAAAGTTTCGGCGATACTTTGGACATTTTTGGGAATTATCGAGTGGGGCTGAATTTTTTCAGATTTTTAAGAGAAAAATTGTAGTTTTGATAAATCTAAAATAGAAGGGCTCTTTTTTAAGGGGTTTGAGAATTTGAGTGGAAATTTCAAGTAATTTGACGGATACTGGAATTTCTTCGAGTTAATTTTTTCTGATACGAAGTAGGCACTACAACCCTTGAAACGGTTGCCCATCCAAGTACTAACCACGCCTAACGTTGCCTTACATCGCGTACCGAAGTATGTACATAGTAAAGACGCATCTACGCTCGCCCCTTTAGAACAAAAGATATTTACGCTCCTTCTTTACTTTTTATGAAAAATATGATGAATAAAAAAATGTTTAGAATACGTTTTCGCATAAGAATACATAATTTTAAAAATGTTAGTCCTTAATCCTTTCATTCTGTCCTCGTAGGTAATCATGGTAGTCAAATATAAACGCGATTTGCGATATTTTTATTGAATTTAATGAAAAGTGAGTGCCTAAAGTAAAAAGTGTTTAGGATGCGATTTTGCATAAGAGAAAATATTTTCCCCTATCAACTTGTAATAAAAATGTAAAAAAATCGTATTCTTTTGGAGGTCACATAGGTTTGTCCACAGTAAAAGGTCCATTATTATCAAACTAAAATAGAAATTTTTTTAAAAAGTTTTTTCATCGTACTTTTTGTAAAAGAAAGGGTCAGGCGTAGGAGGATTTCCGGGGTAGAAGCGAAAGGGTTAAATAATGTAGTTACCAAAATGGTGTATTCTCATGCAAAATGGTATTCTAAACACTTTTTTTACTTTACATATTTTTCAGTAAAATCAATAGAAACTAATTCTTAAAGTCCGCCATTTTAGGTCCGCCATATTGAATTTTCCAATTTGCACTTCGGATTCGTAATCAGCGAGAGTTATTGAATTGGGGGTGTAAAATGGGGGCTGCAACTCCCCCGGAGTGTGTGCACTAATTTTCAAAGGTATATATTTCATATGTTGCCTAAACTTAACATAATGCAAAAGCTTTCAAGTATTTACATTGATGTAGTAACGATTAAAACCTAAATGCATTCATTTAGTCTACTAAATATTTAAATAAATGAATAATATAGATCCATTTCTAACGAAGAAGGGTTTGTTAAACGGCCCCGTTTACTCTTCGACTAACATGGAACATAACCATAATTTCTACAATTAAACAACATAATAAATTTCATAACAAAATATAAGTTTAGTGACTAATATACAGGGTGATTTACACGAAATTCTCGGCAATTTCCGTGGTAATGTAAATAGATATTTCAATTATCTAAAAGCCAGTCGTTGGATATCTTGGTGACTTTATTTGGTCTTTCGAGTGTTGAAATGACAGCGACTTCCAAAAGGAAATTTTTCGATGGCAGCAATTAATTAATTTAATTTGTTCAAAGTATAATTTGGCGGGGGAACTCGGACTATTGGCCACCGATTGGCAATACTGTTGCTTCATAATTCTTCAATAGAGAGGATTACCAAATCTGGCAATCTTTCTTGAGTCATTATTTCTTTTCCATTTGCCTCATTTTAATTGTTGAAGTAAATAAAAATGGCCAATTTAAATTCGGTAAATAATGTTCAACATGAAAAAAAATTTAAAACCAAAGTTTTTTTATTCCAAAGTGTAGCTTGTAAATAAATAGGTACATTTTAAAATAGGAATCATTAAACAGTATTCTTTTTATTATTATTATAGTAGGCGCAGTATGTTTGTTGTCATAAACACTAGAACTAGTGTACTTTTAATGGTTAACTTAGTCTGCAAATAGTCATGCCTTATAATTTTACAAATGAGGAATATGCCGATATTATTTATGTTTATGGATTATGTGATGATAATGGTAGACAAGCCGCAGGGGAATGTCATATTCGTTTTCCTAACTTAAGAACACCAAATCATCAGCTGTGTATCGCTATGCAAGGGAGCACGGAAAGTTTCCATTATCAGACGTGGAACGGAATATTGTTCAAAACGTCGAGGAGCAAGAAAATATCATTAATGCTGTTCAAAAACACCCTGAAGTAAGTACCCAACGAATAAATGCCCAATTAGGAGCTCCTCATGTGCGGATTTGGAGGACTTTAAATAAAGAAAGATTACATCCGTGTCATATTCAGCAAGCGCAAAGGCTTCAACATGGTGACAATGTAAATAGGTTAGAATTTTTCCAGTGGATTATTGATCACAGACCGACTACATATCGCACTCTATTCACAGGTGAGGCCCAATATACACGGGCTGGCGTGTTTAATTCAAGAAATTCACATAACTGGGCAGAAAACAACCTCATGCTATAAGACAAGCCCATTCTCAAAATAAGTTCTCGGTCAATGTTTGGTGCGGTATGATTAACGGCAACCTAATTGGCCCACCTTTTTCCGGTAAGGCTAACTACAGAAGTGTATTTAGATTTCTTAAACGACATTTTACTTGGCTTAACACAAGGTATTAATTTAAGAGGACAATACTTTCAGCATGATGGAGCTCCTCCTCATTGAGGTTAGAAGGCATTGGAATAATGAGTATCCAAACACATAGATTGGATATGGGGGATCTCATCATTGGCCGGCTAGATCACCAGATTTCAACCCCATCGATTATTTTCTATAGGGATATCTCAAAACTGAAATCTACAATAAATAGTAGAGAACAGTTACTTCAGCGAATTATCCGCTGTAGTTGCCAAATTGGAAACAATCCTGCGCAAATTAGAAAATCTATTGGAAATTTAAATAAACGCCAACAAAAATGTGTGGAAGCTGAAGGTTTTCATTTACTCTAAGTATTTGTAATATTTTTAAATATACTTTTGTAAATATTTATTTGACTATTTGTATTTATTTGAACAATTAATGTAAGCAAATGAAGCTGTTTTTCTTCAAATTCCCCATTTTCAAATTCAATCGCCTGTAAAAAAATCAATAAAGGCGCGACAAATAATCTAATTACATGAATTTGTTTAGTGATGTATGGGCTTTTATAATTGGCAACTGAATATTAAAATAATATTTACAGGGTGAGCTCTTTTACAGGAATCGAAAGAAACAAATTAAAAAAGTCCGGCCCTGGAATTTAAAATAATAATAATAATCTATTAACTGTGATAAGTGTATAAAATGTCCAAAATTAAAACAAAATCCGATCAATAGTAAGGACGTTCTGGCCAAAATAAATTTAGACCAATATCAGTTTATCACCTTGTATCTCAGAAATTAAGAGCGACTGGTAAATTTCAATGGCCGTTCCTGAATACCCAAGTGGTCCTCTACCGCCCCTGGAAGTATGTACAGTTCCTCATGAATCGCCCTGTATGAGCGATTAGCTCTATGTGATGTGGTACCTTTATATGGATATTGAATTTCTTATTAATTATCAAAATAACGAACACTTATTAAAGTCGGTTTCCAGATTATAGAAAAATATCTATAGATATCTTGCCTCTTCAGATAAATACAACTTAATGAAATATTTAAAGTAAAAGAAACGACGTGAAGAACTTGATGTAATAAGTAACATAAAATACTATCGTGTCAAAACATTGCAGTCATATAGATAAAAATGAACAGGAATTACTTGAGGTAATCACCTACCTGTCCGACGTAGGAATTAGAGAAAATATGGGCGGCAGTGCTTATTTGCCAGCTTTTAAGTAAATAACCCTGTAAATATTAATTTATTTATTTTTACCATGGGTCTTAAATTACCATATTTCAATTCTTCTTAAAACATTTCCAAATGAAATTTAGGACAAAAAAAATAATTTTAACCATTGGCCGAAAAATGTGTATTCTGTATATTAAATTGAATTTTGAATGTTATGCATGAAAGTTTAATCAACCTTAATATCTTACTTTTGAAAATACACTTCCGTCCACAAAATTAATATTTTTGTTATAGCGACAGCGGATTTTTCATATAATTCCAAGTAACAAAAGCTCAGACTACAAAAAACCTATATCACTGTACAAATATGGGATTAAAGTTTCCGGGGTTAATGTCTGTGTATTAACTTTGTATACGGAATGTAGTCATTTCATTCAATTACGATGCAGTTGCTCCCAAAACCGTAGTTGGCTGCGATTTCTGTTGCACATATGTTCTATTGGGATTTCTAAGCACGATGCACGGTGGTTTGGTAATTGTACTTTGGTAAATCTCAAACTTGCGGTAGCTGCTATCTGCTTTTGCCGCTTAAAGTTATTTGCAAATTATGCAATATGCAATTCGAGATATAGACAAATATTACTACTCTACTAATTTATATATAAGCATACCTGCAAACACGGGTATTAATATTAGGAAGATTATAACAATATAACTTGGTCATATTAGCGTTCTACAAAATTTAAGTTACCTTGAGGTGAGTAACTTATATATGAACAAGTCAAAAAATAAAAACACAACACATAAAACAAACTAATATAGTAGACAACCCCCAAAGCCAAAAGCTGTCCCGAAGGGAGTTACACATTATAAAAAACGCGGACAACATCCATTATCCATTAATCCAGTTCTTTATACAAAAAAGGCCAAACCTCTAAAGAAATCCAACCGAAGATTTTCTAGCAGGATGCTCTTTATTCTGTCATAAATATTTTTTTAAAGTCCATAAAACCAACTGGATGCCTACAAAAGTTACACAGGGTCAAAGGTCACGAAATCAGTTTTTCTCAAATATCTCGTAAATTATCGGGTTTATGTTAATTTTAGTTATTATAAAATTTGTTCGTGAGACTCTATATAAAAAAGGTTCTATAATAAAATTACATAGAACCAATTGTTTTCGAGATATTGGGCTGACAAAACTTCGAAGCAAAGCGCATGCGTCACTATTCTATACAATATAGTGGTGTAATATTGTATGACGCGTCGTACGTTTTAAATTCAGTTTAACGCTACATTTTGTAGAATTCTGACGTTTTATTCATCTCGTAATATTCTGTAATTGATTATTATGGCAGATAACAGTTGTTTTATCAGTAATGAATCAAATTGTCAAATGTCACGATGCACGATGTTTAAAATTAACAGCATACAAGCACCGGATGAGGCTGATGTTTTAATCACCGAAACACCTTTGAAGCGGTCAATTGAGCGCACTACAGTTGTTCTTAGAGAATATATTGATGTCTTAATACGGTTAACAGAGGACGCTCTTCGATTACTCATAATACCTATTTTCTTAAACCGGGAAAATGAAACGTCCACTCGAAGACCTACAATCCCTGGGCAATCCAGAAGTTTGCAGGTTGTTTTGCGAAATGCATTAGACTAAATAAGCCTGTGCAATAATTGTCGTCGCTTCCACCCACAGCAGCAGCTACTCAACAACATCTACTCAGGGTATATTACCAGGTTCAAATTTGGCTGAGAAAAGATTTAGACTTTCAGCAACGGTGTTGGACTGTTGGACTTTAAACAAAAATTTATTAGAACCAACAACTACTGTGATTCCTTCTGCACCAGATGAACTTCTCAGTTTTATTTTCTGCAATTGCACAAAAGGTTTTGGCAATAATTGTTGATGCAGAAAAATAGGATTGACATATTCCGTAGTGTGTGGCTCTTGTCGGGGCCATTCGTGTCTTAATACGATGTCCGAGGATACAACCGTTGAATCTGAGTTCAACGATGATGAAGCCGACCTCATTTCGTTATTTTCCGTTGAGATGACTGTGGATTAAGATGAAAATATTGGAGAAGTGCAAATAAAACAATAATCAACAAAATTATAACATAACTTGTAACCCATGGATTAGGCTTGCAGGGGACACCACGTAAAAAAACGCTTATTCTATTCATTCTACCTCAAAAGTGGTGCGGAAACGAATGCAGCGCAATGCCCAAGTTTTCTCAGCCCTATATCTCGAAAGCTATTGGTTCTACGTAAATTTTGTACAGGACCTTTTTTTATAGAGATTTATATATATAATTTTAATAACCAAAATTAACGTAAAACCGATAATTTACGAAATATTTGAGAAAAACTGATAGCTGTTCAGTTGGCTTTATGAACTTTTGAGAAATTATTTGTGACGCCAAAATCCTGCTGGAAAATCTTCAGTTGTATTTTTTTAGACGTTCATGTATAAAATGACTGGGCTACATTGACATTGCCGGTGTCGGTGCCGAGGATCGAACCCAGAGCACAGCAGTGTCACGCCAAAGAGAATTTGCCGCATAACGCGCTTTAGCCGACCGGTTAAATAAATGGAATATCTCTATAATTTTGTGACGTGCCATCTTCTACTGGTATCCATAAACTAATTATAACAGATTTTAGTTCATGAACTCGTCAATACATCGTAATAAATTATACCCATTCAGCGGTAGGTGTCACCACGCTCTAATTTACTAATCAATTACCACTTTAGGCTTTCCGCCAACAGATGGCTCTCCCTAGGAAAATATATCAATTTATTAAATAGATGTGTATACCTTAGGAAATCTAAAATATAAACTATTACAATAAATTATCGTATAAGGAATATTTACAAAATGATAGTGTAAAGATGGTTAATGATCTAAAGTCCATAAAAATCGATTTAGTTTTTAATATTTCACAAGTTGGCACTCTGACTGTCAAACTGTCAGTTTAAGCATTTCCCTTTGCTTTTGTGAGTTAAAAAGGTTATATAATCAGCCAAGTTGCTTCAAACTTCCTTTTTAAATCAAGAAATTGAGGCGAAAACTTTGCTAGATATTAATTTAGTTAAGAGGCACGTGGTTGCTAGTCGGTTTGATACCGGATCAAAACCTAAATCTAACCTAATTTTCAATTAATATTTTGATTTATTATAGACACGTGCTCACGTTAGAGGTTAGTTTTGAGAATAATTTTGTAACTTTAATTATAGACGATCTTGGTAAGGCCAGATTTCGATCTTGGTACAACTATTCTGTTTTTGGATTATTTGGACTTTTGGATCATTTGCTATTCTTTGGTACACGATTTTTGGTATATCATTTACACTTTACGATTGAGAAAAACCCTATTTAATTGTGCTGTGAAGATGTCTACAATCAGCAAGGACCTCGATCAACAACCTTCAAGTCTGGAGAGCCTGGAAACTCCAAATTTTGTAAAAGCTAATACATATATTATTTTCATTGTAAAATTGTTTAAATTAATAATTCTCTTCCTTTGCGTAAGCTGAGAAAACCCCTAGACTTTGATGATATATCTGTTATATTATTTTATTGTAAGATAGATATTTACTCTTAACCATTTTCTATTTATACTGTACTTTGTTGATTTTTATAATGAATTGTATTTTTTTCTTGTTCCTTTTATTGTTCGCTCTCCTTGTGGATTCGTAAGATCCGGGAGCTCGTTTGCTTGTCCTGACTTTACGTCGTAATAACTTACAGATAATGTAAAAAATCATCTTACGCACCTTAGAAGTTAGGACTACCTGTTTGCAAAATTTCAGCTTCTTAGGTCTTCCTGTAATTTTCAAGATATTTCTAGCCGGACTTCGTATATTGGATATCCAATTGGGGATAGCGACTGGTAGTTATAGGCAAAGTGTTCGTTTTCAACAAGAATAATAAAAAATAATATATCTAATAAGAAGATAACCTAAAAAATTATTTAATTTCAAAACATACCTAACATCACATTTACGCTTTTTTGCCGTGGTATGTCTTTTTGTTTTGTTACATTCATGTACTTTCTTAATGAAAATGTTAACCTGCTATTCTATTATCTACCCGATAGCAGCGTTGGTTAAGGCGCGAGGTGGCAATTGCGATTAATCACATGGGTATTGCGCCATCGGATTCGAATCCTGGCTCCGGCACTGGAACTGTCAGAGGAAATGATTATATGTCCGCGTTTTTTCAGTATGTAATCCCCTTCCGCATAAGCTTCTGGCTTCTTGAACTGAGGGTTGTCTAGTTTCTGTGGTGTTTATTTATTATTTATTCATAGTTTGCTGTGCCACGTTTGGTTGAAAATGCAAATAATGGACAAAATACATATAGAAAGTCACCTCTTCATCAAGAATTCGTGCATTGTTAGTGTATGTTTTACTATTTATCAGCACAAAATTCGACACATTTTTATATTTTGAAGTATTTGTGATATAAAAGATAAAATGTTTAACACGAAGAGTAAATTTGTACACACCCAAAACATTCTCAAAGAATAATATAAAGAAATAATTTAAATAAACTATGAAACAGAAATAGGTCTAAAATTAAAGTCGCTAGAAATGACACATTTTATTAAGTATTGTTGTTTTCAAGCTTTCGAATATATAATGAGCACTTAATACATTCCTGACAGTAAGTTCAAAGGGAAGCAATTGATAAGATCAGGGCAATGAAATAGCTCTACTTTATTGTCAACCTTCCTAAGTGTAAACTTCTTTGGAGATTCAGATTAAGACCAGAAGTTGGAAACTTCTATCTATCTTATGTAGTAGTTCTAAAACTTTCATTAATCATGGTTATTTATTGAACATATTAAGCAAGGACCTTATTATAGGTGAAATGTCTTTTCAAAATATTACTTGTAAACTACCGACACCGAAAAACGGGATTTACCTAAATGTATACAGTTAAACGTTAAATGCTCCGTAACGATTTCCAAAGGATATCTATATAATGTATACGAACCAGGCCAGGCCGATAAATTTTGTAACGCCTTGTGTTTTACAACTTATAGAATTTCGTGTAGTAAAACTTAAACATACATGTGACTGACAATAAGAATAATTCTATCTAGAAAATATATTGACACTGAATGAACAAAACAGTAAAATGTTTGATACATTTTTACAATACATTAAATCAACAAGACAATTCAGCTCTATTTAGACAAGCGTTATCTCGGAAACGGTTCGACATAGAAAGAAATCTCGTGTGCAGTAGTCGGTTTGGATAATTTCTTAGAAAAAGAAAACCTCACATTCTCATTAAGTCGACGTTTCGACAAACTTTATTGCCTCCCTCAGGACTACAACAATATAACATAAATCAAATAACTAACAAGAAGTATATAAATTAAAATAAACATGAATAAAAACATTAATCTTTAATCACACAGTATAAGGCTTTTGTTATTCAAAATGATTTAAAAAAATAAAGCGTTATATAATATATATGAAAATTTGGTAAAAAATGGGGAATAAATATAATCTTTAAACATGACAGTGTTAAAAACCTATACTACTACTAACAATATTAGGGCAAATCACGCTTACCTAATGAGGTATTTGGCTCTCTGTCAACACAATCATCATCGTCAAATCAATAAATAAAAATAACGTCACTTATACCAATAGGGTTCCTGTCTTCAATATTTATTCATAGGTGACACAACAATATTTTATTTTGAAAATTGGTTAATATGCGAATGCAGCGTCCAATGTAAACGTACTAACAGAAATGGATCTTTAAATTAATACGAATTTCAACACACACCAACTATATTCACTCATCAAAAAAAAAAAAACAAAGAAAAAACCTACTAAAAAATAATATTAGCAATCATAAAAAGACACACCAAATTGTTCTTATTTTCATTTGCAATGTTAATAAAAATTATGTATATTTATGAATCATAAGTATTATTGTGATGATTATGCAGGGGCTATAATTTTACAAAGTTTGTTATTATATTATTATATATTCTGCTCAAATTTTCTGTATCTGTTCTTTTATTGACAGTATTATTATGTTTATTAATGAATATCATTTCGCTAATCAAACGTTTTTTGTAGTTATGTTCATTGTCCAAAATGCTAACGTTGTCAAAATTAAATCCATGATTTAAATCGAAATGATGAGTAGCTAGAGCAGTTTTTTCTTTTTTGTTAACGTGTCTTATGTTGCACGAGCATATATGTTCATTTATTCTATTTTTTAATAATTGTTTAGTTTGTCCAATATATACTGCTCCACAACTGCACGGAATTTTATATACTACATTTGATTTATAATTTAATATTAATTTGTCTTTCATTGTCGAGTATAAATTTCCCACTTTTTTACTGTGATAAAAAACAATATTGGAATGTTCATTAGTTAAAATTCTTTTAATCTGTTGTGAAATGCCTTGTACATACGGTAATTTGAAAAATTGTTTATTATTATTAGCCAGTTGTTGTCGATTTGATGTAACAGTATTTATATTACTCAGATTATTATTGTTTATAATAACATTCGCTAATGTAGTATTATAATTGTTATTTAAGAGTTTCTGTTTAAAAATCTCCATATTTTGATCATGAAATCTCTTATCGCTTAATTTTAAAATTCTATTTTTCAAACTTAACAATATATTAAATTTTTGTCTGAAGGGGTGTTGTGAGTGATAGTTAATAATTCTTCCAGAACTAATATCTTTCTCATGCCAATTAGTAATAATCTTCTGATCATTAGTTCTAATTAATAATAAATCTAAAAAAGGTAATTTACCACCAACTTCAGTTTCCATAGTGAACTGTATGTTATGGTGGCATTCATTAAAATAATTCAATATATTGTCTACTTCATTGCCGGGAATAGCTAAAATTGTGTCGTCAACATAAATCTTTAATAGAGGTACTTCAAATGGTAATAGTGAATGTATAATATTTAAAGTATATTCCATAACGATATTGGCCAATATAGGACTTGCTGGGTTGCCCATTGCTGTGCCTTTCTTTTGTTTATAATACTGGCCTTGAAATAAAAAATAACTACAGTTAAAGCAATATTTAATCATTAATTGGATATATTCCAATGGAATGACAGTATAGTTTCGGATATTAGGCCATTCTCTATTTATAAAATCAATCACCAATTCTTCAGGGATGTTGGAAAACAAATTAACTACATCCAAACTGACTAAAACATAATGTGGTGGCAACTTTATATCTCTAACTACATCAATTAATTCGAATGAATTTTTTAATGAGTATTCAAATGTTGGACAAATGCTAATTAAAATACTATTTATATACTTAGCAATTTTGAAAGTGGGGGCTTGTATGCAAGGTACAACCGGTCTTAATTTATTATTTTTATGAATTTTTATGAATAAATTCTGGGTGGTACCGCGTTATATGTTTTTAATCGTTTGGCATCAATTTCGCTAATATATCTTATTACTAAGTTCACTAATGATTTTATTACCTCTTGCCTGAAATGCGTTTGTTGGATCATTACTCAATAGCTCATAGGTATTAATGTCATTAACTAGGCTCGACATTTTTTCTATATGTTGAGACTTGTCAACCATCACCGTAACATTGCCTTTATCCGATTTAGTTACAAATATGTCATCATGATCTTTAAGAAAATGTTTTGCTTCTCTATAATAATCACTTAATAATTTTGATTCGTACGATTTTTTATTATTATTATTATTTTGTAAATAATTTGTTAATACATTAGTAACTGAGCATCTTAATTGATTTTTATTAACATTCATTGGCTGTTCTTGAATGTAAAACTCTACATCTTTCAGAATTTGTAGTGTTGGAATTTCATACAAATTATAGTCAACACTAAAGTTAGGACCTAAACTTTACATTATTGGGTATACTATGTTGTGTTAAATTTACAAAACTTTTATCGTTGAAATTAAAAATAAAATTATGTTGTGTTTCAATTAGTCTCTGAAACTTTAGTATATTATTATTTCTTATCCTATCAAAAACCACGTTGTAAGTTCTTTTTTGTCTGTCTTGAAATTCGATTATAACATTAATAGGGACATGATTTTTAATACTTACATAATGATTCTTTATCCTAAGTTTTAAATTATGAATGGTCCAAAACGTTATTTTTATTTCCTTTTGTAATATTTGTTTTTGGAATTTAATAATGAAATTGCTTACTTCATTCTTATAAGGGTGATTACCTACTTGTAGTGTGTATAAACTATTTAAATTATGAATAATGTGTTAAGGGATAATATTATTCTGCCTGCATTTTAGTAAAAAAAAATTTTTGTTGTTGTATGACAATCTTCTATTGTCTTTACACCAATCTTTGAATATTCTCACAGCTTCACTCCCAAATTGTTGCTGAATATTGTTATAGAAACCCATGTTATAAGTTGTGTAAGATAGTAAATACCGAAAAAAGTATGAGTTAAACTAAGGCGTTTCGTATCCACAAATTTTGTTAATCTCGTGTGCAGTAGTCGGTTTGGATAATTTCTTAGGAAAAGAAAACCTCACATTCTCATTAAGTTGACGTTTCGACAAACTTTATTCCCTTCCTCAGGACTACAACAATATAACATAAATCAAGTAACTAACAAGAAGTATATAAATTAAAATAAACATGAATAAAAACATTAATCTTTAATCACACAGTATAAGGCTTTTGTTATTCAAAATATTTTTTTGGCGTTGACCCTATTATTTAAGGGAGTATGTGTACGAGAACCAAGGGCCTCTAAAATTTATTTTGACACTAGCTGTCCCCTCTACCACCCCCATTGCCATCTCCACCCTATTGATTAAGGGAAATAATAAAGATATAAAAAATTAAATTTTAATTTAGTGTATGTACGAAAACCAAGGGCCTCTAAAATTTATTTTGGCATTAGTTAATTTCAAGTAACAAAAATTGTCCGAAATCCCCTCCATTTTCTCTCATGTACAATCTAAGTCTTTTCTTTATGGGACGTTGCTTTCAAAGCACCTTAGTTACTTGATACTCCATTTAATTCCAACAAAATAGTATTTGCTTATTTTTGTTTAGCTGTAATTTTGATTGTATTTTATAGGAAGGATTAGTAAGATACCACCTTAATATTTTATTTTTATGTTAGATCGTAAATAGCTACGAGACGTTAAATGCCTCTAAATAGTCTGTAGTAAAATTAAAGAGTTTGGCACTTCCTTGTAATTTCAGATCAACAAATCTTGCGCCGATGACTTCCTGCTAATATTTATATGCTACACCATATGTATATCGATGGATATAATTGGTAATAAATTAACCCTAATCTGATGCGCAAATTTAGTCGAATGTTAATACATGGATAACCAATGCATGGTTACCAGATTTGTTGCTCGATAAATTTCCATAATTCAGTTATTCTAGACAAACTGGTGTGTTACATAATGATTTATGGAAATCTTTATAAGGAAATACTTCTCATTCAATCAGAGTGCTCTTGTCAGGATTTGTTAACATTATTTTATTCCTGTAAATCATCAACAGTTATAATTAATTGTAATATTAAAGACTAACTCAAACTTGCCTACAGATTTTAAACAATAAACTGAGCAGTTTGATTTTGTTAACAAACTTTTTCTTCTTAAATAAAAATTTATTAAAGATTCAGTTGAATTTATGTGTATATGCAATGTTGCCTAATTAAGAATCGCTACAAATTTGATATATGTGACTTTTCATGATTTCTTATTTCAGTGACTTAATGTTTAGTCGTTAGGCTTGAGATCATGGAGCTCCGGGTTCGAGTCCTGGCTAGGGTGTGAATGCTTAGTGGTGCCTCTAATGTGTTATTGAGTTGATGGCAGTAGACTAAACGTGGTTGTGTAAGAGACAACACAGCTAATTGCTGTACAACTTCTGAATTCAAGACTCAGCTGCGGCAGGTGGCTACGCAGCAGGGTACGGTCGTTGCGTGTGTCTGTGTGTATGTATTTTTTTTGAGTGGTGGAATATTCGGTTTATGCAAAATTAACGATAGTGTTAGTAGTAGTATTAGCCAAGGCTATGAATTTTGCTGTAGCACTGTATATAGTACCCAAAGAAGATATTATCACTGAAGAGGAAAACGCCATTAGAGGGCTGACATTAAAGGAATCGGAAAAAGTTATCATTATTCTAAAAGCAGATACAGGCAATGTTACAGTGGTAACGAAGAAAAAAGAATATCGGATTAAACTAAGATCTTTATGGTTCTAGAACATTATGCAAAGTCGGAATGGAATCCGACTTCAAGAATTGAAAAACAAACGAGACCATATATTATGAAGTCATTCATAGTACACGGAAATTAGCAAAAATAGAAGAAAAAAATCAAAATCAGCTGATATTTTCTGATTCGACAGTTGATAGGGGTAGGAATCCAGGATCAAAAAGTTCCCATTACTAACTGGTGAGCTTCATCCCTTTTTCATCCTTATAATGACACCGTGCTGGTTTTTCAATAATATTTTGGAAATGTGATGTTCTACGACAAAAATAGAGGTATTGAAAAATATTTAGAATTAAATTTTCTATAAAACACGCCCTATAGGTTGTTTGCAGACTATTAAGGGTGTTTACGTTAATCGACAGTAAACCTAGGGGTAGGTAACAAAAACGCTTTTGGATGGAAACACAAGATTTATCCAGCCTTGTAATATTATGTTTTGTAGCATTCGGTTTCAACAACTTTTTATAAATGATATAGAATTTAATTAAAAAAAGAACCAAAAATAGTCATTAGCAATTTCTAAACCAAACTCGTTTCCACATCACCCAGGAGGTAGAGTTTATCGATGCGGTTTCCCCTTGAGGTCGAATCCACTACAGGCTTTATTCTTGCTCAAATTCAATTTCGTCGGTCCGTTCCACATTAAAGCATGCTTGTCCGTGACAGTTCATACACATAGCCGAACATTTTAAACCAACCTTTAAATCTTCCCATCGCTTTCCGCAGCCCTTTTTGCAGGAATAGAAAATTAACTTTAAAATTGATAAGGGAGCTGCTGTTTCAGTAGTCAAAACAGATATTAAAATATCACCTGATTTCTTCCATCACCATTCTTCTGGCTCTAAAACATTTCCATGCCAAGTCTGAATTTGGTGGTAAACCCGCAACGAATGTTGTTGCAAAGCTGCGAACGTCGGGGGTAGCCTTGCCACAGTAACCGTTTGACTAGAATTGCCAACCGAGGTATTATACAGAACATACATTTGATGATTTATTGACGTTTCATTTTTTTGTGCTTTATATAGTGCAAGAGCAAATATTTCCTCAGCCCCAGTAATATCCTGTTTTGTAGCATTTGGTTTGTTAAAGGTTTTAACAACTTCTTGTAAATTTATTTTCGAGTTTGGTAAATTTATGGTTTGGAAATTGCCTTTTCCAAAAAAAGCAGACGTTGTGTCACTACCACTAAATGCATGAGCAAAAAGAATTGTTTTTCTTGAGTTCTTAAGGACATTTGACAACTGTAAATCTTTGGAGCTATAAACTCTTGCTTTTATATTACCTTGGGCCTCTCTTAGTAGTCTAATTAATATCCTTTTCAGTTGGCGTTAGGGCAATAATTAAGGTAAGACGATTGACACCTTGTCTTACAATTACGACTGGTTCAGATTTAAAACTTTTTTGAATAGCAGTTTGAACTATAACTGTATCGGTATCATTATCTACAGTTACAGTTTGTATCTCTTCATTTTGAAAGGTCTGAACTAGTTGAGAAATCAATCGTTCTTTGTTAGCAAGGTTGTTTAATAATTTTTCTTTAGGGTCTGTAATTGGCGTATTTTCATCAAAAGTAACTGTGGGAGATGTTCTTCTTAAAATTCTATGTTGGCGTTCGATACTTTGTTTTAACCCTACAGTTTACGATTTAATAACATAAAAAGTAATAGAGTTATCGGTACATAACAACAACCTTTTTTGTAGATAATTTAATTATGTATGTTTTGTATAAAAAAATTATTTTAAAAGTATCTTTAAAATATCTTTTTAAATGGACTATTAGATTAGAATTAGAGTATTATTTCCCAATAAACGTAAATTAATAAACTAAATGAGGAACTACCATTTTTTATGATCTCTTCTTTATCTCTGATCTGCCAATAAAAATAAAAAAGCAGTTCATAAAACTTTGTTAAAGAAAATTAGGCGTTATCTATTGCCGAGTTAAGGTAATTTATATCTTCAAATAGTCAACTTGAAATATTAGGATGTGCGTAACGTTTACTCTTAAAGAGATATAACCAGTGGAATTTAACTCTCGCTTTCACCCCCGCTTGCATTCAAGCCCTATTGAGTCAATAATATATCTATTCCCTTCTCAATATTATTCAACGAAAAACATTTATTATGATTTATGGAATGCGATAGAAAATATTTTCACTACATATATGTTTTTTTGGATTCCTTTTAAAATATTTATAGTTAAATGCTAGGAAAAATTTATGTCTGTACAAATATTATTAATCATATTGTCAGTTGCATTCAGAAAATCAAAAAATAGTCCAAACATGCTCTCACTTGCCACTCTTCCATAATGTGGCTGATTGTTTGTCCATCTGCACACAGTCGCCTGTAGATATAGGTTTCCATTTGGGAGAGTGTCCGCATATTTTCCGTAATAGGTGCTAATTTTGTTTCTAATAATAATAATTAACACCGCAGGTAATTACGACCCCCTTTAGCCCGGAAGGCTCTAGAAGAGCCTTGTGTGGGAGGGGGCTACACATTTAGAGACAAGGGACATACACCCAATATCCATGTATAGTGGAAAAGTCCCTCTCACAGTATTTTCCACCGCCACGACCGGGGATCGAACCCGGAACTTTTGGGTGAGAGGCAAGTGCACTCACCTCTCGACCACCAGTCATACAATCATAATGGACCACATTTTTCTGAGGAGCTCGAAACCAGTGGATTTTTAAAAAATACCCCTGCAGTTCCCTAGCCTGTATTAGCGAGAAATTTCTCCATTATCTTTTAAAACACTGCATCGTATTGAAATCGCAGTATTGTGTATGCATTCAGTGGTTGAAATCGCTGAAATTTTGGATCGGAGACTACTGATGTTAATGTAATCCGAGAATAAATGAATGAGTAATAGTGGGTTGTTCTGTATTTTATGTTATCTACTAATTTTCAAAAATTAGGCTTTAATGTTAATCCATTTTCCAGATATTTCTGATCCGCTTAGACTGACACAAGTCACACAATAAATGATGGGCACGAAAGTACTGTAACTTTATCTGATGTAATAGAAAGTGATGTAATTCAAAATTTCAAATGTATTAAACCAAAATTCACTAGTGTACATACATCCATAGTGGTACTAATAATATTAGAATATATTGTTATGTGCACGACTACGCCACTGGAATCATAGAAAATTCGAGAACGGAGCCAGAAAAGTCGCGAATGTTAGGCCGGAACATTCTAGAATAATCAACTACATTCGACACGGGTATATATTCAGTGGATATAAACGCACTGGGAACAGCTTGATATTAGACTAGCAAGTGATAAGATGAAATAATAAACAGTACCAAGTTGTGAATTATAGCAAGTAGTGAGACTTTAGTAGATGGAAGTTGTAATTAGTGTGTACTAATGTGTATAAGAACTTAATTATTGTAATTAAGTGATTAATACAGTAGTGATTTATGAAAGTTCTTGTTGCAATTTATTGAATCTACATACAGAGTGCTTACTGGAGATTGTAAACACGTAACAATATAATCCAGATTAATTGGAAAATGAAATACCTAATCGATTATCATTGTGCGGAAATACTGATGTCGTGTAAAATACTAAATATTCAGGTATGATAAGTAAACAGCCATCCATATTAGGAGATGTATTCATCTTTTTTATCAAATGAGAGAATACCTTATCAGCCGAATACTAAAAACAGTTTCTAATGTATCACTCCAATCTGTAATAAAGTGGGGAATAATTATCAGATTTGACCTGTAATACACTATCAGGGCTTGATTACATAGCTAAATTTTTATAGCTGGTGACAAATAATGTAAAGAAAATTTGTGTACATTATTCTACTATTTATAGATTTTTTACATAAATATACAAGAAATACGTATGTAACCTGGTATAGCTAGCTCAGTTTCCTATAAGTTGGAGTTATATGAGTTTCAATTACACACATTACAAGTGGTTATTCCTCCTTTATAAATTGGTAAAACACTGAGATACGTGTAGTCAGTCCTTGAATATTTATGCGCAGCGACCATTTAAGCATTTTTTGTCGTTTAATTGCTACGATTGGTATGTTAGTTTATATTTAGCTTATTCTGTATTTCTTAGATATGACTTACAATCTGTATCAAAAACAGCACGAGTCACTATATGTTATATTAGTTGTTATTAATACTACATACGCATTTGTTTGTACACTCGACTTTACTAGAGGACATTCACTATAATCTGGTCAAAGTAAACATTTTAATTTACTATAATTCGCATAGATATTAATACTGGTACAGGTCATAGGTACACTATTACAAATAAAATATCAAAAATTCCTACCGATCCTACGTCTGCTAAAAAATTTATTCAAGGTGAAATGTCAAAAATATCGGTCTTTTCCATTTTTCTCGTAAACGGAAAGTATTATAAAAATATGTCAAAAATAAGTTGTACATCGTGCAATTATCTACAAAAATTATTCTTATACTTTTTTTCCTACGAATCACGATTCCTGAGATATCATCATTCCAAAAGTTGGAGAATTCGTATTCTACATAATATGCACACATTTCCGCACCATCTGTGAGGTAGTGTACTTGGCGCATTTTTTAAACGTGGTTTCCCCGGTAGGTATACTCCACGATATATTGTGATTTAATTTTATTAAATAACATTCTATTAATGAGAAAATGGTACTATTGGAAATTATTAAAGTGGCACGAATTATTGTAGATTTCGGGAAAATTTTAGTCTGACTGATAATCTTCAAATGCTACTTTAACAGTAATGTCTTCTTCGCTTTCTTCTTCTTCTTGCTGGATATCTGTAAATTGTTCTAAGAAAGATGCATCAGTTGTCTCCTCATCGATATCATAAAAATTCTCATGTGTTGTATTTGATTCAACATTGGAGAAGACTGGCCTTGACAGTTGGTACATACTAGTGAACAAAATAATCCGACTTTTTTTACAATCACAGTTTGCACTACAACTCTTTTTGCAATTGCAAAAAAATGGTGTTAAGAAGTTTTTCTGGAGCAGGTGGGAGTAATGTTTGAATTGGCTCCAAAGTATTATCTACTAATTTCCAGCCCCAGTCTTCTGGAACTTGATAGTATACTCGATATAAGTGTTGATAAGCAGAAGCAGATGTTGAAGGAAGACAAGATAGTTCTACTCTTTTATTGTTCCGTGTATTTTCAAAACTTAAGTATCTGTACTTGTCTATACAATCAACTATTTTTGGAACTGCATATATAGGAAGAAGGAGACGAATCCCGTTTGTGGTGATGACTTGTGGAGAAGAGTCAATCTTTTAAAATACTTTTGGGCAATCAATTTAATCATGTTTCAAACATTGTAAATAATGTTGTTTTACTCATTTTGAAAATTGCTGATGTAGTATCGCAGCCAGTTATTGCATTTAAAAATAAGATATGATGACATTTTGGATAAGCAGATAAACTTTTCAATGAATATATTTTTGTTTGTTTGAGCTTTCCCAGGTTTCAAAAAGTAAATAATCTTGTCAATTGGAGTTGGTGCAGCATTAACAAATCAAGAGCTACACCAACAAAGATAATTGTATTTGAGCTATTGAGTTGTTTTATTGCTCTTTCAATGATGAACGCATCAGCGTCATTGTCAGCTTGTTTCACTAAAATGTTCGCAGTTGTAAATTCTTCACATAACGTTGTAATGAAGCGAGACTTGTTGCGAGTATTTGGTTCGTTGGAACTGTCACAAATTGATCAAAAACGACATCAGAAAATGAAGATGTTTTGTAGTTGCAGCTTTAATGTTTTTCTTATAATCAGTATAACTATCAAATACTATAGTCAATCTATAAACAAAATGTCTATGTGCATACTGATGTACTGGCTTGTTCCATCTAGTGCTTTTTGAGGTTTTCTAGTTCAGGATTTTTGTGGCATTTTCATATCTACATGGGTTTGATCATCTTCCAAATTTTCTTCTCGAACGCCTTTATTCAGTACTCAGTTTATTTAGATATAGTCACAATTAAACAACAAATGCGAACATTTCTAAATAGCGCTGTGTCAACATTTTTTTATATATCTCAGATCTAAATTTATAATTTGGTATTTATATGTGTTGAATATATTAAGTGAATACCACATGCCACATTTAAATATCTGATGATAGAATAGTTTTTACAATATTAGTTTCAAACAGAATATATGGAGCCGATAGAGCTTTCAGTGGATCGTTAATTAAAAAGTGGAAGTTATATCACGACGAATAGCCTTTGGCTAAACTTCGCCCTTTAAATAAAGACGTTTTATTATTATTATTATTATTATTATTATTATATCATTTATTATATTTTTCATAATATTTGATGCCTACGTACATGACGAGGTTTTTTAAAATGCAAATGACCATATTACAAACGCTCAAGTAACCTAACTCGTGACGTAAATATAAATTATTTCAATGAACTCTCTATAACATAGTTTGCCATGCGACAAATAATCCCAGTCGGTTTAAATAGTGGATAACGGACCATACTCTAATTGCAATAATATGTCTCTTGTGCCTATGACATACATAAATAGAAAGCTGACATGCCATGGGCATGGCATTACAAAGAGTTTAAATCAAAACCGTGTGTCCAGTTGAATTAACAAACAATTAATACTTCTGTAATACATAGAGCTGGATTTGTAAGCGTTTCCGTTTGCTTCAGATAATAGCCCTTGGAATTATCAATAATGAGAGGGCTCGCTTAAGACGGTATTTTGAAGAGTTTTCAAATTGCTTCTTGGTGAATACTTGATTGCTAGTTGGCCAATTGTAAAAATTGGAAATTAACATTAAAGCTTGTTCTAGTCCTAGAAAATGGATATTAATGATTGTCGTATATAAATATCTTAAATTAGAAATATTTAGTCTAGTCGCTGACAGTCTTTAAGAGGTCCGAAAAGTTTTACAGTTATTTTCTATAGAATTGGTTGATTGGTGTAGTTTTCAGATCCCAAAATTGATGTAATTTTAAGTTATTCACAAGGAAATGTCAAAAATGGTGCGTTTTAGCATATCATTTTGAAGTAAGTATACAGAAATATTAATAGGCACGTTAATGTTTATTTTTACATATTTCGATATTAATAATAATAATAATAATAAATAATAATAAATTGCCTTTATTTGTGGCGGAGTTCAGCAAAGCTGCTCTTCCACCCAACCACGTAGAAATAACAAAATACAGATTTATACATTGATTTTAAAAGTAGAAAATTAATAATGGACTAACCTAATACTTAACTAATCTAAAAATTTGTAATCAAGTAATAGAAAGTAATATGAGTATTATGAGTAAATGAACTTTATTGCGAGAAGAATAGAAAAAAAGAAAAAGAAAATGCTTAAGATAAGTTGTTATATCAAAGTTAGCTGATCACTGAATAATTGAGCCATATATTTCTTTTTAAAAGAACTTAAACTATTAGATTTTATTAATGCTGGTATTGAATTATAATTTTGTGCTGCAAAATAAGAAAAGGACCTCCTGAATAAAGTAGATGAGTGTCTTGGTATATCGAGCATGTATACCGATCTTAAGTCACGTGCATGTTGCGCTTGTCGTGTGACAAGATGCGCCTTTAGGTACGTAGGTGTACCTGTTGTAATAATTTTGTGGGTAAGAGTGGATAAGTGTAGTTTACGTCTATTTTTCATATTCAGCCATTTTGCTTCGTTGATTTTAGGTGACACGTGCTCTCTTCTACCAAGGCCATATATAAATCGAATGCATGTGTTTTGCATACGTTGTATTCTATTAATAGAGACAACATCAAGACAAGGACCGTAGATTACGTCACAATAATTAAAAAGAGATAAAATCAATGATTCGCAGAGCATAAACTTAATTTTTTTTGTTGCCTATTTGAATATAGATGTCTTAATGTTGAGTAGGATTTTTGAATATTTTTGTTTATATGTTGTTTAAAACGTAATTTATTATCTATATATAAACCTAGATTTTTGACGATATTTTTGTGTTCAATCTGCTGTCCCTCGATATAAATCTTAACATGGTTCATGACATCATCATCATCATCACTACAAAAAACTATTACAGATGATTTAGTTGAATTTATTTTGAGAGCGTGATTTTGCGAAATTTCTGTTAATTTGAGAATATCTGTATTAATGTGCTCAACGTGCCTCACTATGTCTTTAATATTAAAACTCTGTAACAATTGTGTATCATCAGCATACTGGTGCATGTTACAGCTGACAAGTTCTTTTTGAAAGTCAGATACGTATATAATAAACAACAAAGGTCCCAGTATGGACCCTTGGGGAACACCAGTTTTAATGTCAATAAAATGTGAATGTTGTTCTTGAATGACAACTTTTTGCCTCCTGTTACTTAAGTATGATCTTACAAAATTTAAAGCTGCAATATTTAAACCATAGTATTGTAATTTAGCAAGTAGTAACTGATGATCAATTGTGTCAAAAGCACGAGAGTAGTCTATTAAAGTCAAAACTGCGATGTCACCTTTATCCAAAGCTTGGATTATATCATTTATGACCTTGAGAAGGGCGGTGGTAGTGCTATGTTTTTGACGGAATCCCGATAGATTTTCGGGAATTATTTTATTCTCGATGACATAACTGTTAAGTTGCTCGTATATAATTCTCTCTAAAATTTTCGACAAAAGCGGCAAAATACTAATGGGACGTATATCACTGAAGTTTTCAGGATTATCTACTTTAGCCAAGGGTGCAACAATGGCATCTTTCCACTGGACAGGAAAAGTACTTTTTACTAAACATTGGTTTATGATATGGGTAACATATTTTATCAAAAAAGGTAAACATAATTTGAACATTTTTAATGAAATGCCATCCCATCCCTGCGCATTTGATTTTATTTTTAATATGGATTTAGAGATAGCTTCTTCTGATACCTCAGAAAATGAAAATTGCAAGTTATCATCAAATTTATTGTGCATATAAAATAAAAAAGTGTTAACAAGAGGTTATATTTGCAAAATTAATAAAGTGATTGTTTAGTTCATCAAGTTTATTTAATTTTGATGGTAAATTTTTTTTTTGTTTTTTAGTGGTTACCTTCATATCATTCAACGCATTCCATAGTTTTTTAGAATTTTTTGTTCTATTTATGTACTCCAGATATGCTCGTTTTTCATTTCTTGATATAGTTGTAGTTAAATTTCTTAATGTTTTATAATATTCCCAATCTCCCATATATTTTGTTCTCTTAAATTTAATTAACGCGTTATCTCGCATTTTGCACATGCGTTTGAGGTTGTCTGTCACCCATGGAGCCTTTGGTTTATTTATTCTAGCGCGTACTAAAGGAGCATGTATATCAAATAAGTGAGATATATTAGTATTTAAAACCTCCACCATATCATTAACATCGTCAAGGTCGAAAATGACATCCCAGTTTAACATATGCAAATCCCTTTCAAAATCTGGCAGGGAAAATTGTTTAAAATCCCTATATGAGAGAAAAATCTGTTTTTGTTTAGGTACTGTATAGTTAAGACTACACGATACCAGACAATGATCTGATATATTGTGCATATCAATGGCAAACTTATCCCTAACCAGAGATGAATCACTGATTGCAATAAAATCGATAAGCGTACTATTATATGGTGTAATACGTGTTGGCACGTCCAAAATATGATTCTAAAAAACTATTAAAACTTTCGACTTGTGTATTGGTTAAATTATACAGATTTAAATTGATGTCACCAGCACATATAACGTCCTCGACTTGCGGTACTATTTGAGACAAAAAGTTTTCGATAGAGTTTATACTGGCTGCTACATTAACATTTGGTGGGCGATAGATAGCACCAACGGCAATTTTTTTCGATTTAAACTTACATCTTACCCACAGGTGTTCAAGTCCACTTTCTACCTCCTCATCAATGTGCAAGACTTCGACATCCAGGAAGTCCTTGTAATAGATTGCAACACTTCCACCCCTCCGATCTACACGGTCCTTTCTAAGAATATCAAAACCTAGAATATTCACAGCATCAGAAGATATATTTTGATTCAACCAGGTCTCAGTAATAACAACTATATGCTACTATTAGCAATAAATTCAGAAAACTCAACAAATCCAGTAAGCAGCGACCTTGCATTAAAGTTAGCAACATTAAAGTTCATTTACTCTATATATTAACTTAACCTAAAAAACTAAAATTATACTTATATAAAAAGTTAGGAGATTATAATAATAATCTGACAAAAGCAAAGCACCCCATTCCGAATTGAGTAAATTTAGTCGTAACGTTCCTTGTAATTTAAAAATTTTATTAATCACATATTCAACACTTGTTCACATTAAATATAGAAAAGGATATAATTGTCATTTTAATTCACACAGTAAATAGCTTGAATAGTTTGTTAGTTATTCTTATTTTGTAAAGTTAAACAGATCTCGATGTCGTTTAGGTTATGAATCGAACAGTACTCACATCAGACTAGCGCTTGCGCTTGGATTTAGAAGTCACATGTTGGGTTCGTTCGTGGTAATTTCTCTCTCTTTTTTCATGTTGGATGTTTGAGCATTCTAGACGCTAAATTTTCCGATACGCTGTGCTGGCAGAAGAAAGTTATCAAAATTAATCTTGGGAATGGTGTGCCATCGCCATATTATTTGTTTGTTTTTTGGTGGTTTTCTGCTGGAAATATTATCAGCTCCTGCTGGCAATGCGTAGTTTGGAAATGCCCTATTAGATAGGTAAGTTTACACGTGTTAATGTCCACTTTAGGTATTAATAGTAGTTTGTGGTTCACTTCTAGGCGGTTTATGATGGGTCTACTACGTTCCGAAATGTTTTAATGTTTTATTGTGTTAGTCTTCTTGTGGTATATATTAAAACGCGATGAAAGTATAAAAATATTGCCAGCAGACAAAGGTAATGCCACAGTCATTATACATAAAGATATATATAACACAAAAATCATGACTCTTGTAAATGAGGGACCCTACTCAAAACTAAACAAAGATCCAACAAAATCAATAGAGAGCAAAATTTACAGAATTTTGTTTAAATACAAACATGAATTTAATGATTTTGAACGAAGGAAACTTACACCACATCATAGTAAGCCCCCTCATTTTTATGGCTTACCAAAGACACATAAACAAAATATTCCTTTAAGACCAATTGTTAGTTCTATTAATTCACCATGTCATAATTTGGCAAAATTTTTACTTAAAATTATTGATCCATTATCTGGAAATACCGATTCATATATTAAAAATAGTAAACATTTCATAGAAAAAATTTATGAAACCGATATTCATGAATCACACCTGATGGTTAGTTTTGATGTAGTTAGCCTCTTTACCAATGTTCCGGTAGATGAAACATTAAAAATAGTTAAAGACAGGTTGCTAAATGATAATAATTTGGAAACTAGAACTAAATTAAGTGTAAATAGCATAATGGAACTCTTAACACTGTGTATAAAAACAACCTATTTTCAATTGGACAATGAGTTCTATCAGCAGGATTTTGGTATGGCTATGGGGTCTGCATTATCACCAATTTTAAGCAACATATTTATGGAGAACTTTGAGAACACACATGTTCAAAATTGTATAAACAAACCGGTTGTCTGGTGGAGATATGTTGACGACATCTTTGCAATTTGGCCTCATGGTGTTGATTTACTAGATAGTTTTTTAGAAAATATAAATAGTAAGGAACCGTCTATTAAATTCACATTAGAAGTAGAAAGTAGGAATGAACTACCATTTTTAGATGATTTAATTAGAAGGATAAATAATACAATTGAAACAAGCGTTTATAGAAAACCAACACATACTAATAGATATCTAAATTTTAACTCAAATCAGTCAATAAATGTTAAAAGGGGTGTTGTAAAATGTTTATACGATAGGGCCAAAATAATTTCATCTAATAATGAAATATTAAATAACGAGAAAAAATTTATCAAAGAGGTTCTAGTACAAAATCAATATCCTGAAGCCTTTGTTGATAGAGTTTTCATAAATGTTGAAAATAGGGACAATCAGGTACGACAAAAACCTGAACGTCATTATACAGCAATAATTCCTTATGTATACGGACTATATTTTCTGAAAATAAATTTTTACAGTTAGTACAAAAAGAAACTTGGCACACCGTATATGATTCTGCCGATGTGGACATCGGAAGCGAAATATTTATAGAAACATTAAAACAATTTATTAATCAAGCTACAAGTATAAAAAAAGGACCAGTTTTCCGCAAAAAAAAACCTTGGATAACAAATGGACTGATAATTTCGATAAAAAAAAGAGACAGACTGTTTCAGGATTCAACTAAAAATCCACTTAGACAAGATATCAGGGAAACTTACATAAAATACCGTAACAAGTTAAATATCCTAATAAAAAAAAACTAAACACGATTACTTCAAAAACAAAATTGAAAAAAACAGATTTGATTCGAAACACATTTGGAGTGTAGTAAAAGAGTATACTAATGAAAGCAAGACAGAAGGAACAGAGATCAGTAAATTAACTTTAGATAATGGTACAGAACTTACTGATAAAGCGTGGATAGTAAATCACTGCAATGCATTTTTTGCTAATATAGGGAAAGAACTGGCATTACGCATACAACCTCCAAGTAATAGCAAAAGTATACTACCACGAGAAATTTGCCATTCAATGTTTTTAGCTGAAACAAACGAGAATGAAATTAAAAAAGTAATTTTAGACCTAAAAGAAAAAAAAGCTCCAGGCCCGGATAAAATAACTAACGAAATTCTGAAGCTATCTGTTGAGTACATCGCAAGCCCAATTAGTTATCTGATAAACTTAGCCATAAATACTGGTAAATTTCCATATGTTCTAAAAAACGCCACAATAAAGCCATTATACAAAGGTGGTGATAGAACTAAAATAACCAATTACCGCCCGATTTCTCTCACATCAGCAGTTTCAAAGATCTTTGAGAAAATATTAAAGTGCCGTTTAACTAGTTATCTTAGTGAAAACAATATTATAGATGGTAAACAGTTTGGCTTCCAGCAGAACAAATCAACTCAGGACGCCATTGCTAAAATAACATCTATAATCTACGAAGCTATAGATAAAAGAAAAGCATGCTTAGGTGTTTTTGTGGATCTAGCAAAGGCGTTTGATACTGTTAGTCATGCGCTTCTGCTGGAGAAACTGGAACACCTGGGCGTGCGAGGCAATGCTTTAAATCTCTTCAAAAGCTATTTGGAAAATAGACAACAAAAAGTAGAACTGAATGGCGTCCTAAGCAATGAAGAAATTGTAATATATGGGGTACCCCAAGGAACTGTACTGGGACCCATTCTGTTCATTATCTATATGAATGAGTTACTTACCATGTCCTCCTCCGGAACCATACTGTCCTTTGCTGATGATACGGCGATAGTCTATGTAGGTAACTCCTGGGATGAAGTAATGGAGGTAGCTAGAAAAGAACTGAAACAAATATTTGATTTCTTCAAAAGCAATATATTAACGGTAAACGAAACAAAGACTAAAATAATACCCTTCACCTCATATGAAAACCACTTACCTGACTGCGATAACTTGAAACTAGATAATATGCAATTTGACTTCGTTACCTCAGTTAAATATCTAGGTGTGTATCTTGATTCGTTTCTCAAATGGGATATCCATGTTAAATCCATTGTTAACAGACTCCGTGGGATTATACACAAGCTTTACAGTTTGCGTAAATTTTTATCTATTTCGCAATTAAAAATTCTGTATTATGCCTTGATAGAATCTATAATACAATATGGTCTAATCGGATGGGGGGGAATAAGAAAAACTCACTTAATGCCTCTTGAAACTCTACAAAAGAGATTCATCAAGATTCAAATTATATATAACAAGCCGTTAAGCTACCCTAGTCGCCTATTGTACAATGAAGCTGAAATCATGGACATAAGACAACTTTACTGTAAAGTAGTCCTGACCTTTTTACGCGTGAACGGACAATATCTAACTACAGTAACACATAAGTATGACACCCGTGGAAGATCAACTTCAAATGTTTTTTTACCTAGAGCCCGCAAATCAATTGGGCAAAGGTATTTTGTTCACATAGGCCCAAGATTCCAGATGATAATGCCAGCGTACCTGAAAACGATAAACTCAATAAATATGTTTAAAAAAAAAGTTAAAAAATGGATACTTACTGATGTTAGTAATCAAGTTCATTCAATAATTGATTAAACAAATCTTAATTTATACTTACCTATATATTGTTTTTCTTACTATTTAAATGTAAAATATTAAATATAATATGTAAAAGTATTAAATGTCAACTTCTGTTTTATGCGTTATAATAAATGGCCCATAGACAGATTCTTAAATGAATCTAAATGGAACATTTTCAGAGACATAGCGCCCTGAAATTCTCTCGTTTATTTACATCTCTTTCATATACGTATTGTTTTTGTTTGTTTTATATAATTGTATGTATTATATTTACTATATCATATTGTTAATGTTAAAATTGTGCTTATTATTGTATATCATATCGGAGGTAAATAAACATTATTATTATTATTATATTATTATTATTATCGGAAAAGCTACGCCGTATAGGTGACAAATTTGATGTTAGGACGATATTTCAAACGGGGAACACTTTAAGATCTATTTTAACAAAAACAAAATCCATAAACAGGGAGCAGAATTCAAAAAACTGTATTTACAATATCCCGTGCGAATGTGATAAATGTTATGTGGGTGAGTCATCCAGACCTTTCAGTGTGAGGTTGGATGAGCACAAGAATTACATTAGAAAGAATGAAATTCAGAAATCAAAGATTTGTGAACATGCTTGGGAAAACGGACATAGAATAAACTGGGATTCGGCAAAAATTTTAACAAAAGAAACAGATACCAAAAAAAGAAAAATTAAAGAATCAGCAATAATCTTATTAAATGAAGATAAGTGCGTATCGAATTGTTCTGTAGATATTTGTACAACCTGGCTACCAATGTTAAAAGAAGAACTTAACAAACTCAACATTATCTAAAAAAAAAAAAAAAAAATATCATCAGTTCTATGTTCTGTGTAAGTAGTAAGTATCTATGGAAATAACATAAACAGAATCTTAAAGCTGTGTATTTGACATACACAGCAAAATAAGAGTTCTTCAAAAAATAGCTTTGAAAACGGAAAGAGATTACTTTCCGAAACGTCAGCAAAATACATTATTTTTGTGTTTATTCCGATTTATATTATTTGCAAAACATAACCTCTGACTTTTCCTTTGGCGTAAACGTCACGGGCGCAGAGGTTTTTTTCCAATAATTCTATTATTTTGTAGATTCGGTGATTTGTTTTGAAGAGGATAATAGTACATGTGGTAGAAAACCCAAATAATAGGAAAGAATATTCATAGAATGCCACAAATAACTTTCAGACAATATGTATATATAATATATCGAATATTACCGATGATGGTTATGTTACGTCGCATCGATGGGACGCTGAAAGGAGGGTCTACTATAGTTGACGAGATTTAGTATAGATGGCGTTGTGAAGAGTTCGAGTTCTAACTACATGGTTACATCAGGATTTTGTTGCAATGGCTTCATTGGATTCACGTCGTAATCACGAGTACTTACCTTACCACGCTGGAAGCTTAAGATAAGTTTCTGTTTATTTTTTTTAAACTTGTACAATTCAATTTGGTAAATCTGATTTTAACTATACTGTGAATTTTCACTTCACATTTTAATGACTATGAGTCTGGGTATATTTTAAAGAGGGGAATTAGTTAAGACATCATGTAAACTACGTGCAATTGCATTTGGTGAATATTATTTGGTTATTCTAATTTTAATTTAGAGTTTTGGTTTCTGAACTAGAAAACTATTTTGTACATTTTTTTTATAAACGCTTCAAATTAACGTACCTACTTCATAGAATTAATTGGAACATTTGTGTTCAAATTTCATTCATTTAACTTGTAGATATACTTATGTGTGTATATATTGCTAAAAATTTGTTATTGACTTGAGATTTCTGACTGTCTTGGAATAAAACCATCTTTTTAGAACTTGATAAAGATTTATTATTTTGTTAAATGAATCACTTGGTAATTTACTTTACTTATTGATCTAAACATTTAATAATTATTTACTCTTACCTAGGTACAACTTTAGGCCCATTCACTTGTGACCGTGGAACCTCAAACCTGAGAGGACGAGTACTAACCGAGGTGTGGTAGGGTTAGAAGACATGAAAAAGCTGGTGATTAAGAACTTTAGCCCCAGTTAAAAGTAACAGTTCTTAATCCAGTTTAAAACTTAACAACGGGTGCCATGTCCTAGAAGCGGTCCAATTTATTCACAAGAGAATGTCGAAAAATAGTGTTTTTTCACACTTTCCTTTGAAGTATACAGGGATATTGATATATTAGTGTCCTTTTTATATTTTCTGCCACATCCGAGTTTCGGTTCCAACAAAAACAGCATTTCTTAGGATGATACGCCCACTATTAGGCTACGTTAATAGAAAGAAATCATGACGCTGGAACTAACAGTTAAACTAGAGTGATGAACTTTGTGGGGGAAAACCACAACTCTAAAAATATAAGAAAACTTAAAGATCTCCTAAAATAAAAAATTTCGTTTAATATACAGGATGTAACGCAACTTATCCGAAAAATTTTAACCATACATGCACCTTTAAATAAAAAGTCGGTTTCTTGAAAGAAAAAGTAATAAAAGTCCAACACAGAAAAAGATACAAATTGTTAAAGTTACAAATAAATGAAAATTTGTTGATGACTTGGTTACTGATGAAGCTATTTTTACGGGTAATGGATATAGATTTAGATGATCAAGTGGCTAGAAAAACTGATGATAAAAAACCGAGACCGATATTAGTAGAATTTAATCAAAGGTATGCTAGGAATTTAATCTATAAAAATAAAAAGAAACTTAAATAGACCGGAATAGTAATTCGTGAAGACTTAACTACTAATCGCTATAAAATTTGGAAGAGCTGTGTTGATGCTGTTGGAATAATAAACGTATGGACAACTGATGGGACAATTTTTGCAATGTTTGAGGATAAAATAATTGTAATCAAGAATGCCAATGATATACCTGAACCCAATGCTGGCGCTTAATTGAAATTTAGTTTTCTTTAATAAATATAATGTAGTTGCTACAAATAATGCATTGTTCTTATATTGATATTAATTTTTGGATTTTTGTTTATTTTCTGTATTTAGAATTTGTTTCTTTTCTAGTTTTTTTAGGTAGTACTATAGGCACGGGAAAGATAACAAAAAAAAAATAAAAAACTAAATAAATACGAATATGAATATTGCGCATATAAATATTTAAATGAGCTAAAAAATGTTGTAAGTAATGAAAATTTTATGATTTTAGGAATCACTGAAACCTGGCTTTCTCCTGAAATTAGTAATGATGCAATAATTATTGATGGTTACAGGCTTGTGAGGAATGATCGTGAGAGTCGAGGGGGAGGAGTTGCTATTTACTATAAATCCAACTTAAGTATTAAAATACATAATTTTGAAAAAAATCAGGCTCTTGAGCAGTTGTGGATTACTTTTAAAATCAAACATGAAACGTATGGGTTAGGTGTAGTTTACAGGGCACCTAGTCATAATGTAAGTGAAGCCTTAAATACGCTTGAGTCTAGTATTTCTGACATTTTACCTGAAGTTGATAATTTAATTATAACCGGTGATTTAAATATTAACATGTATAACTTGACAGCTAACTCTACAATGCAATTATTGTCACTTATGGGTACTTTTAATTTTACACAGATTATAAATGAGCCAACTCGTATAAACAACTATAGTAGTACCCTAATTGATATCATGCTAATAAATAATAACAAGTTGGTCTTAAGACAAGGATGCATTGATATGCATGATTTAACAGACCATAGATTGATTTATTGTTATATAAATGTAAATATTGAAGAGGGTAGGATGAAATTTTATACATTTAGAAATTTCAAAACATTTGATTATAATCTGTTTCTGGCTGATCTCTTACTTATTGATTGGAACCTAATTTATCAAATTGATAGTGTTAATGACAAAATTAAATATCTTAATGAAAATATTATAAAACTATTTGATACACATGCTCCAATTACAAGAATAAAGGTCAGTAAGCCGAAAGCTCCCTGGATGACCGATGTCATAAAAACAATGATCAAAACCAGAAACAAATTATTATCTAATTTTAAAAAAACTAAATCAGATTATCATTGGAACCAATATAAAGAAATGCGTAATTATGTAACAAATGCAGTTAGACAAGAAAAAAGGGCTTATCTTGAATTTTCACATAAAAGGGGTACGCGGGAAATCTGGAAAGCTCTTGACACGTTAAATATACACTCACGCAAAAATTCTAACTTACCAGAAAGCTTAAATTGGACCCGCTTGTAATGATCTTGTGACATACTTTAACAACAGTAAATTCAATTTAATTCATGATGAATTCAGGTTTAACCGGGTTAACGCAGATAAAATTGAAAAGATCATCACTCACATTAAATCAAATGCTAAAGGTGCAGATGACATTACAATCAATATGATTAGATATTGCACACCGTATATTCTTGACCATATAACACATATAGTAAACACCTCGTTAGAAAAAAGTGAATTTCCTGATATTTTTAAAAATGCCCTTATCATACCTGTACCTAAAATTACTGACCTTAACTCATATTCTGATCTCAGACCCATGAGTATTCTCTCAGCCTTTTCAAAGATAATTGAACGAGTTATGCATGAACAAATGGGCGAGTTTCTTAAAGATAATGGTATACTTCCTTTGCAACAATCCGGTTTCCGAAAGGGCCACTCTACAGTTAGTGCATTACTGGAAGTTACTGATGACATAATCCGAGGTGTTGATGAACGAAAGACAACGGCACTGGTATTACTTGACTACAGTAAGGCCTTTGATACATTAGACCATGTATTACTCTGTGCTAAACTTCATTACTATGGATTTCATAGAAGTGCTGTAGATCTTGTTTACAATTACTTAACTAACAGAAGTCAGAGTGTGATATTGGCAAATAATGTATCGAAGTCCTTAGCGATCACCACAGGAGTACCCCAGGGATCAATCCTGGGGCCGTTGCTATTTATTGTCTACGCCTCGGATATTGGACGTCAGCTTAATTTTTGTAATTATCACCAGTATGCTGGTGATACTCAAGTGTACTTAAACTTCAATAAAAGTGAGGCATTGCAAGCAAACATCAATATAAATAGCGATTTAGAAAGACTTCACGCTTACTCCCTAAAAAGTAGTCTTATGTTGAATCCATCTAAGTCAACTGTTATATACTTTGGTCCAGATTCAGATTGGACAGCTGCAAACTTAAGTGTGATAATTAATGGCGAAAAACTCCCCACAACTAATGCTGCTAAAAGTCTGGGACTTCTGCTAGACAATAAATTAAGATTTCGTGAGCATACAAATAAGCTTGTACAAAAATGTTATCCTGCTTTAAGAAATCTATTTAGAAGTCGAAGTTTGCTAAGTAAGGAATTAAAAAAGAAACTGACAGATACTTTAGTATTATCTATTTTAAATTACGCTGATATTATTTATGGTCCATGTCTTGATGCTAAAACTGTCAATAGAATTCAAAAAATTCAAAATAACTGCGTTAGATTAATTTTCAATCTTAGTAGGCGTGATCATGTAACCTGTAAAATTAACGAACTTGGATGGCTTAATATGCGCAATCGTCGTCAATTACACTATTCCTGTTTCTTGCATAAAATGTTTGCTTCTCATTGCCCGGAATATCTAATAAAAAAACTGAATTGTCGTTCATCTTGTCACAATATTAAAATTAGACACTACTATCAACTTACTATACTTAAACATATAACTGCTTTCTTTAAACGATCATTTTGTTATTCTGCGACCAAACTATATAATAGCATCCCGCTGCAAATCAAATCCTGTAAACCTCACAGTTTTAAATCCTTGCTCCGCATAGATCTGTTCAAAAAGCAACTGGAATCATAACATTTTGTTTTATTTTATTTTATTTTTTTTTAAATTTTTGTCAAGTTATTTGTTTTATTTACTAATTTATTTTTGATATTTATTTTAGTGCCTATGGTACTACTGTCAATAATTTACTGTACTAATTCATATATTTTGTATTAGACTGCTTATATATATTATGTTGTACTCTGTATTCTAATTATCACTCGGTTAAGTAGAACAGGGCAACCTGGACTTCGCCGAGTATAAAATAAAGACGTTTATTATTATTATTATTATTATTATTATAACCAATCTACATAATATGCACGTTTAGACCATTGAGAATCCTCATCAAGTAGTTCGGAATCACTTTGAACATCGATGAACGCCTAATTGGTCCGTTCATATTGTCAAATCAGATGGATGGTCAGCAATATCTGCAGTTTTTCCGTAATGATCTTCCTGGTCTTCTTGAAGATATGCCCTTGGAGGTCCGAAGTCGGATGTGGTTATTACATGATGGTGCGCCCCCAAATTATCGTTTAGTAGTCCGAGGTTACTTGACCCAATTAAATGGAATACATTGGATCGGACGGGGTGGACCTGTAGCTTGGCCTCCGCGGTCCCCGGATCTAAATTCCCTTGACTTCCTTTTGTGGGGATATTTAAAAAATGAAGTCTACCAAACCGAAGTTGACAATATCGATATATTACGTGAATGTATCACAACAGCTGTCCATAATCTGCGTCTTCGGGCATAGCAGGGAGGGAGAACACTTCAGCTAGTGTGACAAAATTGGATTAGACCGGTTTAGGTGTGCTTGAATGTCAATGGACAGAACTTTCAACAGTTTTTATAGAAATAATACGTTATTTTAACATTTCCATTAATTCGTAATTTTAACAATTTGTATATTTTTTCGTGTTCGACTTTTATTTAAAATTTTTTTAAGAAATCGACTTCTTATTTAAAGGTGCATCTATGGTTAAAATTTTTCGGGTAAGTTGCGTTACACCCTGTATATGGGACCAAAACGATATATATTGAGGTTTTCTAACACCATGCGCCGGTGTCAGCGCCGATTGGTCCGTCCTCAGTGAAACGCCCTCTACGTAAATGTACACTATACACTGCCAAAAATATTATTCCCTTTTTAAGTAATTCTGATCCACACAATTATGAAACTAGGCGTGGTAACCTTCTTGGAATAACACACCATAGCACAAGATTGTATGAAAAATCACCGTCATATACGAGAACAAGATTTATGAGCAACTTATCACTTAACACTAAGGAAGAATGAAGTTTTAATACATTAAAAGATGTTAATGATTATCCATCACTATTATATTATTATTAAGTATTTGATTTCTGTACACCGCAAACGATAATGTGAAAACACCCTATTTGAAACTTTTTCATTCTATTGGACCAGTTTTGGGATCTGGGACCGACGCTAATCGATTGAGGGTTGCAGGAAAAATAATTCATCGAAAACTGAGTCAAGAACTATTATAAAACCTTTCAAATTTCTTAAGACCAATGGTAGCACCATTGTTTTCAATAATCTTTTTTTTAAATTACTATTAGAGTAAAAACATTTTTTCAACTAACCATTAGTCACTTAAGAAGTAACATAGACGAATTGAAAATACCTGACTCATCTGTGATTTTTTTTTCGAAATTAAATATGCCTACTATGATCAATAGAAATTGGTAAAAATTAGGAATTTATATTAGCGATTGAGATAGGGTTTTTATTTATATAGAATCTTTTTCGGCATGACTTAAAACTCCTTTATATCAAATTTCGTTGAAAGATATTCATTCCTTTACAAAAAAATCATATCTAAGATTTCAATAATAATTACCCTAATATTCGAGTTATTTATTGTCGGATATTTACATAACTTGGTAGTCGTGTAATAATGACTCTAATTGAGCACTAGGACACATTTTTTCTTTAAAGAAATTATCAAATAACTAAATTTTTATTTTTGTAAAGTCATTGTAACTTAAATAACACTTAAAGTTATTACTTTTACAAAAATATAATTTTAAAAAGTAAATATTATGTAATCTTTCTCCACTAGTCCGCCATCAATTCTGATACATTTTTCAATTCTATTCTTATTATTTTTAACAACTCTTCTTAATTCTTGAACTGTTACTTCATTACATGCTTCTCTAATTCTGTTACATAGTTCCGCTCTATTTCGTGGCCTATTTTTATAGAATCTATTTTTTATGGTAGCTCAAAAATAAAAATCCATAGGGGTGACGTCTGGGGATCTAGATGGCCACGCAATTTTGTGTTAAAAAATGCAGGAATCTCAAAATATTTAAAGTGTCATCAAAGAAAAATGGTCCAATCAAGGTGTCACGTAAACTCGCTTACTTTGTGTTAACTCTTTACTGCTTGATTGGTGCTAATATTTTAGCAATAGTTTTGTACTTGCTATCCCTGTCACCTGAGTCATTTGGTACTAGAATTTTGCTTGCTCCTCCCGGTAATTAGTAGTTTGTAGATTTTTAATAAAAAGTCACTAGTTAGAAAAAGTAGCATTGTAAATAGATTTACCTGAATATACTATAACACCACAGAAATTAGACTTACACTTAGATTTAATTGAAAAACACTGAGTTTTACTGTTTGTGTGTGAACGTCTAATTTCCCATATATTCACCCACTGGAATATACTTTCTCTACTTGAGCTACTCAGCCTCGCGTACTCGGCTGAGGGTAGTGTAGAGAAAAACGCGCCACACTAGCTCACTTCGCCTATTCAGCAGGCATTATCAGGTAAATATTTCAAGTTTTGTTGAAATCCAATTCCACGAACTCGAAGGGAGTAAAATTATATATTTATATATATGTTATATTAGCTTTCCACATTGTTATTAGTATTAAGTCCATTATCGATAACATCCCACAAAGTAATTCAATACCAGTGTAGATAAAATTATAAATTATATCATATTCCTTCTTGTTATCTTTGTAACCTAATATGTCTACTGTTTTTAAACACGTACGTCTGGAATTACTATGTGAAATGCGAATGTAGCAATCTGATGCTAATTCAGCATTTATTGTAAATATTATAAATACACGTAAAGACCGATGCCAGTCAGTTTTTAGCTCAGTTTAGTTTTAAGTTTAATTCAGTCAACAGACTGCAGTGTTTCTCATTCGAGATCCACATTTATTTATTCTAAGTACTAATTTCATAAGCATACAGCTTCATAAGTCTCTAAGTGAATATTGTGAAACATCAATAATAATAATAATTGTAACTATCTTAAATAAATTGTTTTTAAAAAATCAATCGAAGAACTTCAAATCTAACAATTGGCGCAGTCGGTAGGATCCGCAAAACACTAACAGAACAAGGGCATCCTAACTGGTAGTGGTGGATTTCATCCTTAAACGGTCAAACGAACCAACGAATCCAAAAAATCAAGAAACCCATCCAAGAAACAAATATTCGAGGTAGGATCCGCAAAACACTAACAGAACAAGGGCATCCTAACTGGTAGTGGTGGATTTCATCCTTAAACGGTCAAACGAACCAACGAATCCAAAAAATCAAGAAACTCATCCAAGAAACAAATATTCGAGGTAGGATCCGCAAAACACTAACAGAACAAGGGCATCCTAACTGGTAGTGGTGGATTTCATCCTTAAACGGTCAAACGAACCAACGAATCCAAAAATCAAGAAACACATCCAAGAAACAAATATTCGAGAAAGCTCCTGCAACACTAACAGAACAAGAGTATTCTAACTGGTAGTGACAGACTTCTCCTCTATCCTCAATAAATCAAGTACGAATCGCAACTCATCCAAGAAAACTCAAGCAAGCAACCAAACTCCAAAAAATCAATCTACAAACACAAGAAATCTCTACGCAGAACTCAACAAGTACCTCCATGGAAAGATTCATGTAAGTACATTTAACTCTGAATCATTTTAAGTGCATTGTATTCCAATTCGCGTATTAATTTTAAGTTCTATTATCCAATATCTCCCAAACCTCACTAAACAAATATTTTAAAATGGCACAACAAGTCCAACAAGAACAACCAGAACAACCAGAACAAGAAATTCAGGAAGTCGAACTTTACAGACTATCCGAAATATTTTCAATTGTCCCTGAATTTGAAGGCGACCAAATCTTTCTAAACACATTTCTAAACGCTTGTGATTATGCGAACGGTATGGCCGTCGGTGATCAACAAGTACTATTAACTCTACACATCAAAAATAAGCTTCGCGGGCGAGCAGCTCAGCTAATAAATTCCAGAAACCCAGCCACTTGGGCTGAAATTAAGCAACTTTTATCTGTCCATTTCGGAGATTCACGTGATCTCACGTCTTTAATACAAGACCTGCAACGGATCAGACAACTTCCTAGTGAATCACCCCTAACCTTCTTTTCCCGACTTCAGACCCACAATGCCAAGATGCATGCCTCAGTGCAAAAAACTAATTTAACACCTGCACAAAAGGACGCTCAATCCCAGCTCATTGAAACAATGACCCTAAATACTCTTCTCACTGGTTTAGAACCCAATATTGGAAAAATTATAAGGGCAGGAAACCCTCCAGATATGCTTGAAGCATCCCTACGCATCAAACGAGAGCTCCAACTTTCCTATTTTGAGAATCAAAAATTTAACAAGCCAAACAATTCTCGCGACATCCAAGCCTCTGTCAAAAAACCAAATGTCCCAACACCTTTCTCAAAAACATGTTCCTATTGCAAACGAACTGGTCATGTCATTAACGAATGCAGAACACGTCAACAAAATTCTCAATCGTATAATTTTCCGAATTTCACTTCGCAAAATATTAACCCAAACTTTCAAAGGCAGTTTGCTCCACAGCAACAACAACAACGACCATTTCAACAACCATTTCTAAACCAAAATCAAAGGCCAAACCAAAGTTTTAACAGAAATAATCAATTTCAATCCCGACCATCTGTAATTCAACCAAATCCTAATTTCAATCGAAACAACAATCAACCACGTACTCATCATATAAATTATCCGATGCAATATTACTCAAACGAGGAATATCAAGAATACCCAGACACGGAACCCCAAGAGTTTCCATATCAACAACAAGAATATTTCCCAGAGGATCAATATCAATATGTTCCTCAGGATTTTCAATTAGGTATCCAAACTATTCACGAACCCCCAGACTATCAAACTCATTGTCCAGAACTTTTCCCGCAGGAAAACCCTGTTATATCCCCGGAGACAACTCCAGAAGACCACAATACAATTACAGACCTAACATCACAAATTCAGTCAATGAATTTAGACAATTTCAACCCCGATATAGAATTCCCCGAACACATCTTCATTTCAGACCTATGTTAACTGTCAAATCCAATAACCTGTACTATATCAAAGATATCACCAACACCTTTAACCTGTTGATTGATACTGGTGCCGGAATTTCAATTTTTAAAGAAAAAACCGCCGAAAGAATTTTAAAAAAATTTCCTGAAAATGCCGTTATTCAAGGTATAACAAATGAAAAAATTTTAATAACAGAGTCAAAACTTATTCTATTTACTAAAGACGACCCACATAAAGTTTACATTTACAATCTCGACATAGAATTCGACGGATTACTCGGAGCTGACTTTTTAGAACATTATGACTGTATAATAGACATAAAACAAAAGAAACTTATTACTAATTTTAAAACAGTTACCCTCTATAAGGCAGGCGAAGAATCTAATGAACCCACAATTGTCAATAACAATCAAAATTATAATTCAAATTTTAGAAAGAAAAACATAATATCTATTCAACCTCGCACAGAGCAAATTTTCAAACTAAATTGCAATTTAATGAGTACTGATGCTATACTGCTAGCACAGGAAAAAGAAAAAGTTAGATTACCTAACGCTATAGTAAAAATTACTGAAAAAGGCGAATTTTTAACTTCCATAATTAATTTTAATGGAATACCTAAAACTATCGATTTTTCTGACTTAAAATTAGAACCCATAACACACTTTGACCTAACCTATAACGTAAACGTTTCTAACACTAATACGACCCAATTTCAAAACGATGCTACAGACAGACTACACGATATTCAAAACCAATTACGACTCGAACATCTCAATGATGAAGAAAGAGAGCTAATCACCGATTTATGTCTGAACTTTTCCGACATCTTTTACTTAGAAGGTGACTCGCTAACTTTCACCAATGAAATAAAACACGCAATTGACACCAATAACGCTAAACCCGTCTTTACCAAATCATACAGGTATCCTCAAGTTCACAAGGAAGAGGTAAAACGACAAGTAACCGAAATGCTTGATCAAGGTATAATTCAACCATCCATTTCACCCTGGTCCTCCCCAGTGTGGGTAGTGCCGAAGAAGCTCGACGCTTCGGGCAAGCAAAAATGGAGAGTAGTAATTGACTACCGTAAACTTAATGAACTAACCGTTAACGATAAATACCCCTTGCCTAATATTTCAGATCTCCTCGACCAGCTAGGAAAATGTGAATACTTCACCACTCTAGATCTCGCGTCTGGATTCCACCAGATCGAAATTGACAAAAAAGACATCCAAAAGACAGCATTTTCTGTAGAAAATGGCCATTACGAATTTGTTCGTATGCCATTTGGCCTCAAAAATGCACCCTCCACCTTCCAGCGCGTTATGGATAACATTCTTTTAGGCATTCAAAACGAGCGCTGTCTCGTGTATATGGATGACATAATTATATATTCACCCACCATTCATGAGCACATTTCTAGACTCACAGATGTATTCAAAAGACTAAGGAAAGCAAATCTCAAAATCCAGCCGGATAAGTGTGAATTCCTCAGGAAGGAAGTAGCTTATCTAGGTCACCTTATAACCCAAGACGGAGTCAAACCGAATCCTTCAAAAATTGACTGTATTCAAAACTTTCCAGAACCAAAGACCCAAAAAGACATCAAATCCTTCTTAGGACTATCCGGATATTACAGACGTTTTATCCCTAACTTTGCCAAAATTTCTAAACCCCTTACTAAATTACTGCAAAAAGACATCCCGTTTAACCTCGATTCAACTTGTAAAAATTCTTTTGACGAACTCAAGAACGCTTTAACTTCTACCCCTATTTTAATATACCCAAATTTCGACGAAACCTTTCTCCTAACAACAGATGCTAGCGCATACGCTATTGGCGCTGTACTTTCCCAAGGACCCATAGGCAAAGACCTCCCTATTGCTTATGCATCGCGTACACTTTGTAGCGCAGAAACGAAGTACTCCACGATTGAAAGAGAGCTTCTAGCGATCGTGTGGGCGGTAAAGCATTACAGACCGTACCTTTTCGGAAGAAAATTTATGCTCATCACTGACCATCGACCATTAACGTGGCTATTCTCGATTAAAGATCCCGGAAGCAGACTCGCACGTTGGCGCCTCAAGCTAGAGGAATATGATTATGAGATCATATATAAGCCAGGAAAAATTAACAAGAACGCAGACGCTTTATCCCGTATTAAAGTAAATCATATACAAAAATGTATAGCGTTCCATAACAATATCCAAAATTTAGATGACTCATCTGACACAGATGATAACCCTGAAGAAACTTCACCAGAACAAATAACCCAAGAATACGACACATTCGAAAAATTGTATCAGACAACCTCTCTCATTGACTACACAAAAATTACGTTTTCAAACAACCAATTACTTGACAAAGACCACAAAAACATAATAACGTTCTTTCAACAAGACAGTCTACAAGATTTCCACTATAGTTTTATAGAAGACATTTTTGAAGAAAACCCTGACTTTACCAACAATAAAATTAACATTCTTTCCAGTAAGACCGTAAAGAAACGATCGTACTATATCGTACCTTTACCTTTCGATCCCGGTTCAGCTATATTGCAACTCTTCGTTACAATATATAAAAACAAAAACGACATTGACCCATCTAAGACATATTACGTCGAAAATAACCTTAATTTACCCATTCTTGAAATTTTATCATTTATTTTCAGTGACAAAGACATAAAACTAGTTATATGTCAAGACATTGTAAGAACCCCTGACGAAGACCAAATTCCCATAATACTCAACCAATTTCACGCCGGTAAAAACAATCTTCACCGTGGCATAAACGAAACTATTCGTAGAATAAAAAATAAGTACAACTGGAACGGATTAACTAAAGACGTAGAAAAATTTGTAAAAGCTTGTGAAATTTGTCAGAAAACAAAAATTTTAAGGAAAAATCTCGATAATCCGTTGGTTATCACCGAAACACCAAAAACCCCTTTCGAACGAATCAACATCGATATCATCCAAGTTCCCACTAAATATTACGCCCTAAGTATTAGAGACGAACTCACCAAGTTCACACAGGCTTATGCCATACCAGACAAAACCGCAAAATCTATTGTCAACACACTCTTACTCTATTTCCAACATTTCGGAACACCCCTTCGCATACATTGTGATTGCGGCAACGAATTTGATAACATGCTTCTTAAAGATCTTTGCACCCTTTATAACATCAAATTAACCTTCTCTAGTGTGCATCACCCCCAATCGAACGGTTCAATCGAAAGATTTCACGCGACCCTTATGGAAATGATTAGAGCTAACAAACTAGAAAACCCCAGCGAACACCCACTGACAGTCTTACCCTATGCAATCATTTGCTATAACAATTCTGTTAATAAGACACATGGCTTTACCCCGTATGAATTGATATTCGGGCATACTTCTAGCCGTCCCCCTGAAACACTTTACAATCAGCAAGAACTAATATCTAAGTATATACGAGATTTAAATAACAGAATCTCACACTACTACAAAATAGCTCGTACAAAAACGGAACTACAAAAACAAAAGTCCAAAGTACGATTTGACAAACACGTAACAGATAACTACGAATTCAATGTAGGTGACAAAGTCTACGTAAAAGAGAGTCAAATAAAAAATAAATTAGGAAATAAATTTAATGGACCATTTATTATTAGGGAAATTTTAAGAAATTCCGCTATTCTTTATAACCCTGAAACTGAACAAAGTACAAAAATCAACTTTGACAGAATGAAGCCATACTTTGAAAATTAATTTATTTTCAGGTTTCTTCTGCTGCTCAAAGCAGTATCACCCCAATACTCGATAGAGACTATCAACAATACTCTAGGAATTTACTACCACGAAGAAGACCGTATCGAAATTTCAAATGACAAGTGGACACTTTTAGTTTACAAAGACATCGAACCAATTAAATCAATTCTTGACCATAACAATAACATTCTAAACGACATGATAACCACATTCGAAACTGACAACCCTCGTATGACATCATTTCGATCAGAAGTTAGAACACACATTAGCCTCTTAACCCAAATTTCACAATCTCTAGAATTAAAAGTCGAAGAAATATTCGCGGACACAAAACGATACAAACGCGGACTTTTAAATGGAATAGGTACATTTTGGAAAGCTATCACAGGCAACCTAGACGCCTCTGATGGTGAATATTATACAAATTGTATTAATAAACTTATGAGTGATGAACATCAATTAGAAAATTTATTAAAAAACCAAATTTCAGTCACAACCTCTGTTATAAAAAGTTTCAATTCAACAGTTCAAAAACTAAAAGTAGATGAGGAAACCTTTAATAAGGACATCAAGGAAATAGAAACTTCAATTTACGACATATCAAATGATTTAGCGTATATTGAATCAAAATTAAGAGTACTTGAGTTATGTGAATCTCTAATGGAAAGTTACATGTTTATAGAAAATAGTTTAGATAATATTTTAAATTCAATAACATTTGCTCGATTAAAAATTCTGCATAGTTCAATAATCACACCAAAAGATCTTGTCGCTTCTCTTCAGGAAATATCTCAGTCTTTACATAAAAACAATCTGCCGATAACTCCTCAAATTTCAAAGATAGCTCAATATTTTGATATCATAGAACTTCAGGCCTTTCAAGCCGGATCTAAGATAATATTTGTTTTAAAAATTCCATTAGCAGAGCCAGAAAAATACACCCGTTACCACCTTTATCCCATTCCTATATTGGATAATCGAACAGGACTTCATCACATCCTCTCAACAACGCATAAGTATATTGCCAAAGACGATGATTCATTGTTATTTGTACCCCTTCCGGACGTCGACAACTGTAAACCATTAAACCCCAGTACAAGACTATGTTCAAATGTGCTTCCGTACCCAATAGACAGTGACGCGATATGTGAAGCCCAAATCTTAAGACAATTAAGTATAGTGCCCCGAACTTGCCAGTCAAATTTATTGTTCGCCAAAGACTATAATATCCAAAAGCTTAAGAACAATAAATGGCTAATATCAGTATCAGACAATTTACCAGTGACCGTGAAATGTAACAAAAGAGACGTTATCACGAAGATAATTTCCATAAACTCTATATTAACTTTACAACCGGAGTGCAACGCATTCATAGGCAGCACCCGAGTGCACGCATCCTCTCACCAACAGGACAACATCACTTACGGCAATCATGTAGTGCGTATACCATACGATTGTTGTAATCACCTACCCGAAAGACATAAACTCCCCAAGTTAAAACCCCTTAAGTTAAGTAATCTTAACACGGACGATTTAAACATCGCAAAACACAAACTAGACCAGTACTCTGATGATCTAGACAGATTAATCAATGAACCATTTTTAACCAAAAATATATCCTGGTTCACATATTTAACCATTACTCTAATTTTAGCACTTATTATTCTTTATGTAACTTGTAAATGTAAGAAGAGAGGAAGAGACATAAAAATTGGGATATCGTCATCAAATGATCAACCCCCGAAACCTCCACAACCACCAAGATCCAGGCTACTACACAAATACGGACATCTATTACCCAAAAGGAGACCCAGTGTAAACATACGAGAAGAACCCTCTGAAGATATTGAACTAAACCCTAGTTATAGTAAAAGCTATGCTTAAAAGTTGATCCATAGCATCAACTTTTTTATAAGAAAGGGAGCTGTTATATTAGCTTTCCACATTGTTATTAGTATTAAGTCCATTATCGATAACATCCCACAAAGTAATTCAATACCAGTGTAGATAAAATTATAAATTATATCATATTCCTTCTTGTTATCTTTGTAACCTAATATGTCTACTGTTTTTAAACACGTACGTCTGGAATTACTATATGAAATGCGAATGTAGCAATCTGATGCTAATTCAGCATTTATTGTAAATATTATAAATACACGTAAAGACCGATGCCAGTCAGTTTTTAGCTCAGTTTAGTTTTAAGTTTAATTCAGTCAACAGACTGCAGTGTTTCTCATTCGAGATCCACATTTATTTATTCTAAGTACTAATTTCATAAGCATACAGCTTCATAAGTCTCTAAGTGAATATTGTGAAACATCAATAATAATAATAATTGTAACTATCTTAAATAAATTGTTTTTAAAAAATCAATCGAAGAACTTCAAATCTAACATATATATATATATATATATATATATATATATATATATATATATATATATATATACTACACTATATGTGTCTCATTTAAAACGAAGAAACCGATATTTTTGTCATTTTATGAAATCAGCATTTGAGCTTTGCTAAAATTGCAGTCCTATATAAGACGTACATTTCAAGGCAACCAACTTAAATTCAATTAACAAACTAAGATAACGGCATCCCCAAATGTGGTCCGATATATTGCTTTGCGTTTAAGAGATCGAAAGAAGTTATTGGAAAAAGTTATACAGAATATAAAGAGAGTAGTTCTTGTTGAAAAGTTTTTATTCAACTGTACACTTTTAGATGGTTAAAAAACAGTTATTAATTCATTCATTTTTTAAATGTCATCCTAAATTTTCATTAGTTTGACTTCTGCCTCCTAAAAAGTATGGCAATATATTTATTGGTCTATCAACATTCGCGAACTACTTTGTTGATATAATTTATTACACTATCTGAAAATCTGTTTAATATTTCATGATAAAATAGTAAGAAGCCGATCTGTTTGCGACAGTTTAATCGTATATGAATTACTTAAAGGCGTCTCTTAACCTCTGGCGACATAATATATCAGGCAGTACCTGCAATGCAGAGAAATCTAGTTATTGCCAGCATTATAAATATATACTATATACATATCTACTGCATTAAACTTATGCACGTCCTACGAGGGATATTAAATCACATTTTTTCTTACCTAATAGAACATATTGATTTTTTTTTTTTACTTTTTAGCATAATTTGCAGTAGTTTCGCCTGTTCCACCTGTCAGTGGAATTTCAAATATCCCGAATCATTTTATTTATACCGGGTGTTGGAAAAGTATGGGAAAGGTGGAAAATTAAAAATACCTGTCAAAAATTTTTCAAAAAAACTATCTACTGATACCAAAATGATCTCCCCCCCACCACCCTATGGGTGGGGATAGGGGCAACTTTAAAATTTAAAATGGAAACCCCTATTTTTTATTGCGGAATCGGAATCTACGTAAAAAAATACGTAAATTTTATTTCGGACATTTTTTTCGATTCTTACGTGTCGCTCTAATCGCAAAAAAATTAAAAGAAAACATTATTGTTTCAAGAGTAGCGTCTGGTGCCCATAAAAAAACGTCCAATTCAAAAACTGAAAAACACGTATTTGTTATTTGTACGAAATCTATCCAATGACATTGGATTCGGCTCTCCCGCCTCTAACCCAGTGGGTGGGGTGGGGGCAACTTTGAAATTTGTAATGAAAATCCCTATTTTTTATAGCGGATTCGGATTCTACGGCCAAAAATACGTGAGTTTTATATCTGGCATTTTTTCCGATTCTCATAAGGTGTCGCTGCAATCGCAAAAAATTGAGTGGAAACATGAAAGTTTTGAACGCATACTTAAAAAAATACGAAAAGTAAAACTACTGATCTCAGAGTGAATGATTTCCCGAGCTGTTTTGAGAACAGTGATTTTAAACGATCGTGCGAAAATTACAACAACTATTAACATTCTGTTAATTTATTAGCAGTTAGTAATTTTCAATTTATATTTTTTACAGGGCTATAAAAAACTCGATTTAAAAAAAAATAACAGTGGTTTTACCTCTTAATTCAGCCACTTCAGACAAGTTCTTGATCCCAGCCAGTGAAGTCAAGGAAGTAACTCATTCCATCATTAATTCACTAAATTCAAGTCGCCGATCAAAATCATCTTCATTTAACTCTTGGTGAAGGTGAATTTTGTAAGAATGAAATTTCAAAAGTTTCAAATTCTTATGAACTGAAAATGCACTCATATCAAGCTGTTGACTGGCTTTTCTGATTGATAACCTTCGATTTTCAACAAATGCCTGGGCCTCTTCCATTTGTCGAGCTTCCGATATTTCAGATTTTGGTTTACCAGATTTTTGGCGATTTTTATTTGTCCTTGCGTTTAGGAATCGTTTGATGGTACGGGACACAGTAGATTTCGAAATTCCTACTTGATCTACACGGAAAATTTTGTTGAATAAAATCACAACTTCATCATATGACATTTCTTTATCGCTCCACCCTCGCATCATTAAAATAGAAACTCTCTCTTCCTCTGTTAAAGTAGCCATTGTGCAGAAAATAACGCGAGAACTAATGCAAAATGAAATAACTTTTTCCGTACAAAAGTGCGCTCCTGCCTCTACAAAAGTTGGAAGGAACTGAACATTCTCGTAGAAATTTCACAAAACAAATACTGTTATTAAGAACACTTTAAAAAAACATTCATAAAAACCAAGATATCACAGATATTGTTAGTAGTTATTCTATGGGAGTTCCCGACCGGAAGTGACGTCACACCCTGCTGATGGCATGTGTCCATCGAGAGCGGAGCGCGGGAAATTCAAATCGTGTCAAGTAACCAGAGGCTGCTGAAGACAGGTGCCTGGCGCATGCGCGAAGGAGAAGAAGTGTATACAAGAAGTAACGACAATGACCGGAGGCTGCTGAAGACAAGAAGGGGGGCGGGGGCGCTGGAAACAAGATGGCTGCTGAGGAGGGGTCCGAAGAAGTGTATACAAGAAGTAACGGCAATGACCGGAGGCTTTACATATGGGGGCGTGCAGAGGGGGGTCGGGGTTGCGGGTTGCGACCCGTGCCCACGTGACCGGAAGGTGTGGTGGAGGCCATGATGGATGAGTCATCATCCTGCACAAACAAGTCTGGACAAAACAAATATGTGCTTCTTGGAAATGTGATGTAATTTATTGCACAGATGTTTTCAAGGTTAAGATGGTTTACTGAGAATTTTCCTTTGTCGGCACGTGAGCAAAAGGGTGTGGTCGAGACCATGATGGATGAGTCATCATCCTGCACAAACAAGTCTAGACAAAACAAATATGTGCTTCTTGGAAATGTGACGCAATTTATTACACAGATGTTTTCAAGGTTAAGACGGTTTATTGGGAACTTGTTTGTCTATTGTAATTAATTTTAGAAATAAAAAATGTTTATGAACTACATGGGGGAAAAGATAGTACTTAGTAAGTTTTATTTATAACTTTATTAATATATACAGATAATAAAAAAAAAATGAGATTACATAGTTTGAGATATAATAGAATATTTATTTTCAAGAACTGGATTAATTATTTCTGCAAGTGGTAAAATTCTCATTTCAAATCGGTGTCGATCGATAGCGTCTTGTACCCAATTCCCATGTCTAGCATTTCGATGTGCATATGTCCAGTGATAAATATATCGTATTTTAGCATCATCATTAAAGTGGAGTACTTTCTTTCGATGGCTGCTTTCAGTTACTGACATGTTAAGTGTGAATTTATGAAAAATTTCCTCCTCGGTTTTTTATTTCAATGTTATTGCTCCAATATTTACGACTAAGTTAGAGGTTGAGGTTAAGCGGTGTGGCTATGTGAGGTGTAATTTGATATTATTTCTGGTTGTAAGAATAAACAATGACGTCATATCCGCACACGTGCAGCCTGAAGATCGAGGATGGAGATATTGGTAACAGTGTAAAATGGGCGGGAAATTTGAAATCTGAGGCTGAGGACTAGGAATTTGAATTATGTAATGATAACGAGGATGGAAATATTGGTAACAGTGTAAAATGGGAGGGAAATTTGAAGGATCTTGGATGTTCAGGTATAGGAGAGAGAGAGAGAGAGAGAGAGAGAGAGAAATAATAAATATTAATATTGTGATAGAAATAAAACACAAGAATAACTTTTTATATTACAGGATAACGTTACAAAATAATTTATTAAATAAAAATATATATTAAATAATTGAATAATAATACTTAATAATTGAATAATAATAATAATAATAATTTTTTTAAAAAATCATTGCCGACCTGCCCAACATATTACAGTTGGCGAATAGGTATATCCTCTTCCTCCGGATTTTCCTCATCATCGGACTTTTTGTTAATCCTAAGAAAGAGCTTCTTTGTTCTAGCAATAATAATAAACGTACGTTTGAAGTTTCGTGATAGAAATTATTTTCCTCAAGTTCAAGTGAATATTTTAACCATGAGAAGAGATTTTAAATATCTCAATATAGAGTTTATAAAAGTATCAATATTGTTCTTATATATTTATTTTTACAAACATAGATTGCTGCGATAATATTCAGACTCAGTTTTTAATCATTGTTTAGTTATATAATATCTGCAAATTCAGCTAAAATAGAAATATTCCAGCAGCTGGTCAATCGGCTATCGGCCGCTCCTATAAGTCCTATCCTATATTTTCAATTCAATTTCAATTTTTCGATGTAATGGTCGGAGGTGTATACTGCCAGTCAGTGGAGAAGTTTTTGTGAGTGCTTTACACTATTATAACATAAAGGTAAGTTTCCATTATTATAATTTTTGCAGACTGTCCGTAGATTTTAAAAATTGTAATTTTCCTTAAACAGTTACCATGTTACTAGAGCCACATGATTTATATATGGTTTTTCTATTATAATAACGTTTGAAAGTTTAATACTTATTAATCATAGATAGCTCTGTTTTCTCAAGTTTTTGTCATAATAGGTTTATGTACTGAATGACTCGGAAATCATTATTCTTCTTAGTTCAAACGGATATTTTTAAACAATTGTCAATATACAGGGAGTGCTCAGTTTAATGTTTATTAATCATAGTTTTACTCAACTTTTCCTTAGTATGGTTTTTCTATTATAATAACGTTTGAAAGTTTAATGCTTATTAATCATAGATAGCTCTGTTTTATCAAGTTTTTGTCATAATAGGTTTATGTACTGAATGACTCGGGAATCATTATTCTTCTTAGTTCAAACGGATACTTTTAAACAATTGTCAATATACAGGGAGTGCTCAGTTTAATGTTTATTAATCATAGTTTTACTCAACTTTTTCCTTAGGTTTTACCATATTAAGTTTCAATTTTATAGAGTGTTAATTTTACATAAAGTTCATGTACCGGAACCAGATGTTTTGGGATCGTTATTTCTCTTAGTTCAAACGGATATTTTATACAATTGTCAATATACAGGGGGTGCTCAGCTTAATGTTTATTAATCATAGTTTTACTCAATTTTTCTCTAGTTTTATACCATATATTGTTTCAATTTTATAAAAAGCATTATTTTTACTTAAAGTTTATGGGGCAGGGAAGTTTCGGGAATCATTATTTTTCCTAATTCAAGCGGATATTTCACACAATTTTCAATATACCGGGGCTGCTCAGTTTAACGTTATAGATTACCCTTGGTTTTCATAAATCAATTCCTTTTGATTGTTCCTATTGATTTTAATATAGATAATAAGTAAAAATACTAATGTCATGGATAAATAATATCAATCCAATTTAAGATTTGCGAGTTTCATATCAGTTTTAAGATGTATTAATATTCAAGTACTAGAAATAATAAGGTAATTTCATATTGCCATCACTGACAAAATATATAAGGAAATTGGGTTAATTCGAAAAATATACAGGGGGATTCGAAAAATAGTGTCCTGTTTCTCTAAACAAAAATATTTCAAAGAAATACAATATAAAAAAGCGTAAAGCCTTCGACATTAAAAATCCTGTGGAAAAATATATAGGGTGTACCGTAATAATATACAGGATGTTTTGTTAGTAATAACTGTATGGTTTACTTAAACGATGTAATCTGCAGTGAATTTTTCTGTTCTTATTGAATACAAATCTACGCTTTCATTAATAATTTTCTGATAAGTTCTTTTGTACAGGGCTGTTTTACTAGTAATAACTGATTTCTGTTCTTATTAAATACAAATGTACACTATGTTTATAATGCCTATTGAATAAATGTAAGGGAACTTGGATTGATTCGAAAAATATACAGAGCGATTCGAAAAAAGATACAGGGGATTTGAAATATAGACTAGACATTTTTAGATATTTTAAAAACACATCTAACGGAATGAATTTTCTTAAAAGATGGCTGACTCTAGGTCTCCATAACTAACTAAACTATCAGTTTTAAAAATCTCTCTCTAACATGATACGTAATATTAGAAGATCTGTTAAGCTCTTTTTTTCTCTTGAAATATCCCGGTCGTTGGATAACTAATCACTTGCAGGTACACTAATAATTTAGTATACAAAAAATAACCGTCAGTTCGATATAAAAAAGCCCCATCCGTAAAAATGTAATAAGGAAACCTTACGCTAAACTTTGTTTCATCAACTAAGTTACCTTGATCATCAGGATACGGTTAAAAACTCTGACTCACTTATTTTATCCACAATTACCCACAATTATTCACATTTTTATCCACATGAACAGGGTCTGTATGAAAATTAGTTTGAAAACTTTTTACAGGAATTTAAAAGTGCAAAATAAAAAATGTAAAGTTTCCATCGCTAAAGAATCATATGGAAAAAATATTATTCAAGCTGATTTTATTTTAAATAATTCCGTAGTCCAATTGGTATATATCCTTTTTTTTTTCAAACGTGTTTATATTTGCTAATGTGAAAAATACCACTTATTTTAAATTTTTCCAGCGCTAATCTGCTAATTTAATAAATGCTCATTCATTAATAATATACAGGGTCTGTGCAGTAATAATATACAAGGCGTACAGATTCTTTAACATAATATTTTTCAGGAAATTTTGTTAAATATTAACATTTTATAGGATATTTTTAATTTTACTGCAGTTCTTTTTATATATATATATTATGATTATAAATGAAATTCTTTAAAGGTTTTTAAAATCCATTATCTTTGTAGAAACTAGTGATTCACAAAGTAAGCATGTATCATTAGGAGTAAACTTTCTATATTAACTTTTTTAGAGAAATCTATAATCCTCATTCTCTATGTATGTAACAATCTGTATATCTCGTAAAAGACAAACTATATATACAGGAGACCTCGAATCAGCATTATTGCATATTATACAAGTAAAGTCCTTATATGTATTTTAGAATGTTCTCAGAGCAACGTTTATTTAAGATAAACAAAGCTACCATTCCCATTCTTTACTTTATTAACATATCTCATTCATCGCTCTTGTTTTTGAGCTAGAGTTTCTGTTTGATTATTACATTGAAAAATGTATTCGTATTTTTTAAAGTTTTATTTACGGTCAGGGCGAACATAATGAAAAAATATACAGGGCGTACAGTAATAATAATATACAGGTGAACATAGTGAAAAAATATATACAGGGTGATTACGGAAAAAGAGACTGAATTAATTTATTAGAAAATATATTCAAATTTACAAGGTATTTTTATTATAATCATTGAGAACTGTCGTTACTCTTTCATGAATTTTATTCCTTATATCAAGCAGTTCTTTAGGTGCTAGGCCAAAGTAAAAATCTGTAGATTTAACTATTTTAAACACTTCATAAGCTGCCTCCATAAAACCATCTCCTGCATTCTTGATAATACAGGGACCTTCATGATAATTAACTTCCATTTCGGGGTAATCTTCTCGGGCAACAGCAAGTGACGGGTCATAAATTCTTCCATCGATTACATTCCAAAAATGTACTGGTATGAGTTCTGATTTGCGTATAATATTCCTCTTTTTCACTTCAGGATTGATACCAAATCGTTTAACTTGATCATGGAAAATTAGAGCGGCAGATAAACAGCACGCGTAATATTTAAATCTTGTAAATATCATTTCCATTATCTCTAGAATTTTATCTGCTGGATCAATTTTCTCGCGAATAGGTGTAAATGCGCAATTCTTAGCATGCCTCTTCATGCATTTCTTATTCGCAAAAGCTTTTCACTTCGACTGTTACAAGATATATGCAGATTTTAATCCAAAAATGAACATTGGTAACAGGTTTCCCCATTCCTACGAATAAAAATGGTAAATAGTAAATAAAACCAAAATAATTTGTCCGATAATTCCCATATCTCTTAAAGTATTTATATATAAATCGTATTTTAGACCTAAGCGTTTGTTAATTCTTATTGCGTCAACTAAGTCGTTAGAGTTAATATTTTCATCCCATTCCAATATATATCATTCTTCTTTCTCTTCGAATTGAACGTTGAGTGTATATTATGATATTTCCAGCTTGAATTTGCATTGACAACAGGCTCTTTTAAAGTACACTCTGTGGAGACGATGGTACCTAGAGATCTCAAGTTTGAAATTGTGGTGGATGTGTTCTGTTCCCAACCCATTTCATACTTTCATACTCATCATCATCATCATATCCTGAGGTCTTCGGTAATGAGCTCCTCCTCTTCTTTGGTGGAAACAATTTTGATATAATGTTTTGATATTTCCAGGTCTTGTTCGGATTTAACCGATATACATCTCCATATTTTCTCATGTGTGCATTAGTTAATGTTAGTATATCTTTATAGTTTAATAAATCTTCGTCGTTAAAATCGTGGGACTGTCTCTTTGTTAATAATTCGATTAGGCTGCTTTTAGAGGAAATTTATTCTCATAGACATGTAGATCATTCTTCTTAATTATCACCCATATTTCGTCAATCATAAGATTTGACAACATGGTTTAATCCATAACGATTGGACTCGATATTCAGTAGAAAAATATGTTGTATCTGCAAAGGTATTTATATGAATAGCTCTTACTCATTCTTTATACCCCTTTACAGGTGTTTGATGATGGTTTCATGACAGTTCATGGGTGTTTCATGGTCGTTCATGGGTGTTTATGGGTGGTTCATGGGGATATATAATAAACAGGTCTGTACAGGGTCTGTATGAAAAATAAACAGGTCTGTACGAAAAACAAACAGGTCTGTACGAAAAACAAACAGGTCTGTACGAAAAATAAACAGGTCTGTACGAAAAATAAACAGTTCTGTATGAAAAAATAAAACAGTCTGTATAGGAACTCTTGTTATTTTAGCCTGAAAACTCTATACATCTTATTTTTAAACCCAAAACTTCTTACAATAATAATAATCTCCGAAAATGCTACATGATAGTCTTAAAACCTTGAGTATTAAGAAAGAAGTATAACGAATAGTCGGAAAATTTTCAAGTTAGATTAGATGAGAGTGCTTGACTTTTAGCCCGTACCTTACCTTATACCAGCTAAAATGTTGAGGTGGTTAAAAAATTAAAAAATAATAATGACCTCAGAAATTCACTGAGATAAAGGTATAACATATACAGTAACTTGGTTAAAAGTACCAAGTTTAGCTGGCATGTCATAGTTACTCTTACTTATCTATTTTGAACTCTTATAATGTAAATATTTCATAGTTTTACTATTTACATATACATCACACAGTTAGGAAGGAAGGAAGGCGGGAAAAATGATACTCATAATAAATTAAAATTCTATATTGAACAAATATATTCCAAGTATACATGATCAATATATATATATATTATAAACAAAATATTATTATTTAGACATAAAAAATAACGAAAAAATTCTATAAATATCAAATGATTAATACCATCCCAAGAGTGGTTCGGAGACCACAATAAAACTGTAGGCCACCGTCTCCTTTATCTAGTACGAGACCCCTGAAAGGTGACTAAGAAAACATAGTTTATAAATAAAAATTCTATAAATAAAATATAAATCATAAATAAACCTTAAAAATAACTTCAAGGTAAAACAATAATAATACACTTTACAGAAATAGTGATTCTCAGGAAATAAATAGATTATTTGATACAACAACAACACTGACATAAATATTTTATCAACAAATATAATATACATTATTAACACATACGTTTTCACCTCATTCCTGCAAAGGATTCCAAAATATATGAGTGCTCTATTATTTATAAGTATAATTGTTCAAATAGTAATAAACAGATAACATTCTTAATTAATATGCGAAAGTTATACATAATTCGTTAATGCAGCAAAAATATAAGTACATTGATACAATACAAAATATTATCAACAACAAATATATATACAAAAATATAAAAGCACACAATCCTAGCAGTCTCTAAATTTCTTATATCCATAGGAAACAGAGATGTGATCTTCAGCAAATTTTCTTTTGCTAGAGAGGTGTTTGTAAATTTTTGATCCCTCTCTAGTCACTACCTCATGCTCCCTAGTTCTACAAATATTTTTGAACACTATATACACAGGAGGAGTGTCATTGAGCACCATGTCTTTAATAGAGCCAAAATTTATAAGCTGAGAGGCAGCGTAATTTAGGGAGATCCGCTTGACTTTGCATACAATTTCTTCCCTCTGGTTCTTAGTAGAGATGACCTTATATGCATAGTTTTTGGGGCGACCAGACACAAATTCTGTGATATAAGAGCCCTGGCCGTATGCCTCGAGTTCATCGGTCATGTCTCCAATGATTCACCTGTAGGGACGTCATATTCACCGGGCCTGGACACGTATATGACAGAATCTGTATCGTAATAAAGTACTCTATCCCCCAGCCGTTCTAAATAACTGTACAATTTTAAACGAGCTTGCGTCGTAACATATGCGGCTATTACCACATTTACGGTTTTAGAGAATCTGCGGCCTCTTCTATATACTCCCAGTTAACCACCAGAGTATCTTCATTCACAGGGAGCACAGAGTATGCGTATATACCCGGATTTGAAAGCATGTCAAAGATTTCACGGGGGTCATTGACAATCTTTGTCTTTGGTTGATTTTCTCGCTGGCCAAACTTACCCCAGAACGAGTACGAAAAGTAAACAGGTCTGTACAAAAAATAAAACTCGTATCAATGAATGTATAGACAATAAATATATTTGTAATTTGATTGGTTAAGTGCGCGCACTTAACCAATCTAACCTATCGTAGCGTATCTAACCTATCGTAGCGCGCGTAGTAATTAATTAAATGTCTTATTATATTTATTGTTGAAATGTCGTGAAAATTACAAATATATTTATTGTCTATACATTCATTGATACGAGTTTTATTTTTTGTACAGACCTGTTTACTTTTCGTACTCGTTCTGGGGTAAGTTTGGCCAGCGAGAAAATCAACCAAAGACAAAGATTGTCAATGACCCCCGTGAAATCTTTGACATGCTTTCAAATCCGGGTATATACGCATACTCTGTGCTCCCTGTGACGGTGGCCTACAGTTTTATTGTGGTCTCCGAACCACTCTTGGGATGGTATTAATCATTTGATATTTATAGAATTTTTTCGTTATCTTTTATGTCTAAATAATAATATTTTGTTTATAATATATATATATATATATATATATATATATATATATATATATATTGATCATGTATACTTGGAATATATTTGTTCAATATAGAATTTTAATTTATTATGAGTATCATTTTTCCCGCCTTCCTTCCTTCCTAACTGTGAGATGTATATGTAAATAGTAAAACTATGAAATATTTACATCATAAGAGTTCAAAATAGATAAGTAAGAGTAACTATGACATGCCAGCTAAACTTGGTACTTTTAACCAAGTTACTGTGTATGTTATACCTTTATCTTAGTGAATTTCTGAGGTCATTATTATTTTTTAATTTTTTAACCACCTCAACATTTTAGCTGGTATAAGGTAAGGTACGGGCTAAAAGTCAAGCACTCTCATCTAATCTAACTTGAAAATTTTCCGACTATTCGTTATACTTCTTTCTTAATACTCAAGGTTTTAAGACTATCGTGTAGCATTTTCGGAGATTATTATTATTGTAAGAAGTTTTGGGTTTAAAAATAAGATGTATAGAGTTTTCAGGCTAAAATAACAGGAGTTCCTATACAGACTGTTTTATTTTTTCATACAGAACTGTTTATTTTTCGTACAGACCTGTTTATTTTTCGTACAGACCTGTTTGTTTTTCGTACAGACCTGTTTGTTTTTCGTACAGACCTGTTTATTTTTCATACAGACCATGTACAGACCTGTTTATTATATATCCCCATGAACCACCCATAAACACCCATGAACGACCATGAAACACCCATGAACTGTCATGAAACCATCATCAAACACCTGTAAAGGGGTATAAAGAATGAGTAAGAGCTATTCATATAAATACCTTTGCAGATACAACATATTTTTCTACTGAATATCGAGTCCAATCGTTATGGATTAAACCATGTTGTCAAATCTTATGATTGACGAAATATGGGTGATAATTAAGAAGAATGATCTACATGTCTATGAGAATAAATTTCCTCTAAAAGCAGCCTAATCGAATTATTAACAAAGAGACAGTCCCACGATTTTAACGACGAAGATTTATTAAACTATAAAGATATACTAACATTAACTAATGCACACATGAGAAAATATGGAGATGTATATCGGTTAAATCCGAACAAGACCTGGAAATATCAAAACATTATATCAAAATTGTTTCCACCAAAGAAGAGGAGGAGCTCATTACCGAAGACCTCAGGATATGATGATGATGATGAGTATGAAAGTATGAAATGGGTTGGGAACAGAACACATCCACCACAATTTCAAACTTGAGATCTCTAGGTACCATCGTCTCCACAGAGTGTACTTTAAAAGAGCCTGTTGTCAATGCAAATTCAAGCTGGAAATATCATAATATACACTCAACGTTCAATTCGAAGAGAAAGAAGAATGATATATATTGGAATGGGATGAAAATATTAACTCTAACGACTTAGTTGACGCAATAAGAATTAACAAACGCTTAGGTCTAAAATACGATTTATATATAAATACTTTAAGAGATATGGGAATTATCGGACAAATTATTTTGGTTTTATTTACTATTTACCATTTTTATTCGTAGGAATGGGGAAACCTGTTACCAATGTTCATTTTTGGATTAAAATCTGCATATATCTTGTAACAGTCGAAGTGAAAAGCTTTTGCGAATAAGAAATGCATGAAGAGGCATGCTAAGAATTGCGCATTTACACCTATTCGCGAGAAAATTGATCCAGCAGATAAAATTCTAGAGATAATGGAAATGATATTTACAAGATTTAAATATTACGCGTGCTGTTTATCTGCCGCTCTAATTTTCCATGATCAAGTTAAACGATTTGGTATCAATAGTAGTGTGTAAATGAGAGAGGTTCGGTTCAGGAGCAGGAGCAGTGATCAGTGATCAGTGATCAGATTAGGGGTGGGGGGCAATTAGTGTGGTGGGGGTAAATATGGTGGTGGGGGGCAATTAGTGTGGTGGGGGTAATTAGAATGGTGGGGGGTAATTAGATTAGTGAGAAGTAATTAGAGTGATGGGATGTAAGTATGGTGGTGGGAGGTAATTAGACTAATATGATGTAATTAGAGTGGTGGGAGGTAATTAAGGGGCGGGGCTTAGGGGATGGGACGTTAGAGGGCGGGGCCTATGAAAGGTGGTAGTGGTGGGGGGCAATTAGGATGGTAATTAGATTAGTGAGAAGTAATTAAAGTGGCGTGATGTAATTGTGGTGGTGGGGGGCAATTAGATTAGTAAGAAGTAATTAAAGTGGTGTGATGTAATTGTAGTGGTGGGAGGTAATTAGAGTAATTGCATGATGGGTAATTAGAGTGGTGGGAGGTAATTAGAATGGTGTGATGTAATTGTAGTGGTGGGGGGCAATTAGTGGAATGATCTGTAATTAGAGTAATTGCATGATGGATAATTAGAGTGGTGGGAGGTAATTAGAATGGTGTGATGTAATTGTAGTGGTGGGGGGTAACTAGAGTGGCCTGATGTAATTGTAGTGGTGGGGGGCAATTAGTGGAATGATGGGTAATTAGAGTAATTTCATGATGGATAATTATTGTGGTGGGAGGTAATTAGAATGTTGTGATGTAATTGTGGTGGTGGGGGGCAATTAGATTAGTAAGAAGTAATTAAAGTGGTGTGATGTAATTGTAGTGGTGGGAGGTAATTAGGGTGATGTGATGTAATTGTAGTGGTGGGAGGTAATTAGAATGATGTGATGTAATTGTAGTGGTGGGGGGCAATTAGTGGAATGATGGGTAATTAGAGTAATTGCATGATGGATAATTATTGTGGTGGGGGTGACTCAATTAAGGTGGTGTGATGTAATTGTAGTGGTGGGGGGTAATTGGAGTGGTGTGGTAATTAGAGTGATGGGATGCAATTAGAGTGGTGGGAGGTAATTAAAGTACTGTGGTAATTAGAGGACAATTACAGGTAATTTAAGTAAAAATAAAGGTATTGCAGTAAAAATAATGGTGATTAAAGCAATTATGGTCAATCCATCCGTCTAGTCGTTCGTATGCAGACAGTTAAATAATTCTCTATTATGTTGTATTGTCTTATTGCACTTTGTATTTTTTTACGATGAGATAACAAACATTCATTCTTTATTTACCTGCCTTATCCTTATGCTGATAAACAATTGCGACCTATCTACATTATCTTTATACCGATCAACAATTATTTTACCTGTCTTATCTTTAGGGACATCTGTCTTATCCTATGCTGATTTATGAGATGTACATTTACTACCTGCCTGTCTTATCCACCGAGATTTTATCAGTGAATTTGCGAAAGGGAACATTTACATTGTTATTTCAGTACCTGCAGCGTACCCTCTTTATGGCTTTTGTGTACTTAACATCTTGACATCACAAGTGAGGAGAACGTGTAGCTGTTTATTTTAGTTTTTATTTTTTTAGAATTGAAACACATGATTTACATTTTCTTATATTATTTATTACCTATTCTGTCACATTACTATTTTCATACTATTTATTACCTATTCTACTACATTACTAACTAATTGTCTTTTTATTTTATCTTGCACCAAAAAATCCACCTTGAACTGATCCATCCAATGCATTGTAGGTCAAGTAGGTATCGTGAAGTATTAGTGCATATACATGAGTTTGTTCAGGGAACTTTGTCTTTCGTGTTTCAAACTCTATTTTTATGTCAACCGTAGATGTCTTCAATGCCTCGGATTGGTGGCTACAGTCTATGACAAACAATGGATTTTTTCTGAATTCTTCAAGATCCATCATAGGTTCCCCCATGTCTCTACCATAATAACCTCGTTGAAAGCTCTCGTATGCATAATATACTGCGGAGTCCAGCTTTTTATCGAAATTTAAATTCCAACGCTCATATGGATATACTTCAGCATTTAGAAATAGTCGAATATTATTTATGTCTGCATGAATAAACTTTGTGGCATCTTTGGATCTATTATTGGAATTGGCATTGTTTTGAAAACCAATAATGATGTAACGAGGTCTCTCAAGACTGCTGGTGGTTTTAACAGCCCATACATCAGAAGAAGTATCACGCAGAATTGGTAGTTCATAAAGGTCCCACATACGGTAAACCATCTTAATTCTGGCATTATTACCGCCTGAATCAATTTTCTTCAACAGCTTAATTTTTTGTCTATCTTCAGGTACAATATGTCTAATCTTCCACTCAATTTTACTAATTTCTAGCTCTGCATCAACTTCACCAATATAAGAGTCTTTAAACGAGCGGGCTATGATTAAAATTAGTTCCTGCTTTGAATTTAAAACACCTTTTGTATAATCTTCCGCAAAACCCATGAGATATTTGAGAGGTAGTCTACCACTGAATACATGACTGGTAGTATCTAAAATACACTGCTTTTCTTCGGTGAGACCCCAAGCTGCAGTTAGTAGTGCTCTCGTATGTGTCTGCCCATATGATACCATAGTTTTCATTGTTGTGGTGATTCCAGGCTTTCTAACGACGGCCACTGACTCGCCACCCATTTCATATCTTATCTCATCGAATAGAAAGGCTAGTGCATTATTGGATAAATAACACCGCTTGGTGAGGTCACTAGGAGTAAACTTGCCTTCAATATATATGTAACTCTCTGCAATGTCAAGTATTAGGTCTTGGAAATTAATAGGAATGCGTACTGTATCAGAGTTTTTATAATATTGCGAACCATATGGCTTATACGTATGTTCATGTAAGCTAACAATTGACTGGTCAAAAACAGGTTCGTCGAACACTTCAAGTTTTTCACTAGACGTAATAAGCACCATTGTTAATTTTCTTGGACTTCTAATCCAACGGACTGAAGAAATGCACGATCCTTAGCTGACAATCTACGTCTGAACTGATCAAGATGCTCACGCTGAATGATTCGCTTTGCACGATTACGCTCCTTTTTATCATTGATTGCATTATATTGGAGACGGGATCTTTGTTGATTGTATTGAAAACCTCCCATATTAAAACTGTTTCAATTCTAGTTTTACAATAATTTTTTCACCTCGAAAATTGACTAAATGTCCGTTGTCATCCAATATTCGCAGCGTAATGTTATCGATAAACTGACGTCCTTCAGGTCCAACAGGCAAATATATGATGTTGGCGGGTTCCCTGGTGAGCTTGTAGCCGGGCTCGACGTCTATATCAAATTCGAATATGGTATGGGATTTAAGAGCATTTAAATAGGCTCCAGAAATAATGTTACAATCCACCCGTATCATTCGTACTTTCATAATATCAACAGGGAGCGTTGATTCATGTCTTTTGTTCGGATGTAAATATATCGATTCAAATCCCAATAGACTTCCAATAGAATTTGGCTGTGTAAAATCAATTCCATATTTTGACCAAATTTCACACTTCAGCGTATTATTGTTGGCTCGCAGTTGGAATAATTTTTCTTTTTCTTCTTCTCTTTTATCATTCGGCATTGCTTTTAGTATTGTGCGATATATTTCATCAATTTCATATGCACCGAATGGTATATGGAGAGCTGTGAGAGCCATTTTCGATCCAGTTTTATAACAAAATCGATTATTCGTCTCGTCCACATTGAATATGGAGTTGTAGGAATAAAATCCTGTTAATCCCAATCCATATCGACTACCAGTATTTAATTCAATGGGTGGATAAAATTCTGCACTAAGCACACTTGTGTGACTCGACAGAGTAAAAGTGTACGACATAACTGATGAATTTGAGCACTGACCTATGAATTTATTGTGATTTACAGCAATCATCGTGGATTAACTTTCTCATCTTGTTGGGTGACGGTGTCTCATTATTTGATACTACATTTATATCACGTACTTTACAGTAACAGCAGAATACTTTTCGAGGTGATGGTCCATCATTAACATCAACGTCACTTGCGCTCTCATTAGAATAATGCTCTTGACAGTATTGGTATTTTAAAATATCGATATCACTCTGGAGATGTCTGGGTAGTTTATCCCATACTAATGCAATTTCATGCGCGGCACAACCAATCATTACTTCTTTAGGCATATATGCGAGTTGTTGTTTACTCATCTTCAACAAGCTGCGTAGTCTAGAGAATGCGATTAATGAATGACCCATTCGCTTAATGCTTTCCTGATCCATAGCAGGAGTCATAGATGTCATTTCCATAGCGTCTTATGTCTGCTTTGTAGAAAGAAACTTTAAACACAAATGACCACACCAGACTGTGTTGAAATTTTGCTGACGATCATAATTATAGTAGATTTTGTTGGTAGAATTTGAGCCTTTGCGCAAGTACAGAATTAGTTCCTTAGGTGGAGGTAAATCACCAAAGCTATCAAAATATGTGACTGTATTGCCAAGTTTTTTAAATGCCACCCAATGTGTACCAGGACCATCTATACTATCCAAATTTATGATTACATATTCATTATGTCGCGGTCCTGAATTTGGTAGATTGTTGCGCATAAATATACCTCGAAAATATGGTACTTTCAGCCTCTCAGCATAATATTTCAGATCTATATCGGTGAGAGGTGTTCGAGGTAGGATGTCTAGTAGTTTTTTGAACTTTGTGGTTTTAGATAAAGTCCTAATCCTTTGCGATACGGTTTCAAGTATAACCCTTTACCAGTTTTTCCTATTGCAATCGCTTCCATTTGTCTATTATGTCGATTTTTTTCGGCCAATTCTTCTCTGCTCGTTTTAACATCATTTACAGCCTTAGCTATACCCGCCGCAGTGCCAGCCAAACTACCTAATGCAGATAATCCAGCAAAAATAGGTATTAAAGGTAGAATTCCACCAACTTTCGGGATTGGTATGATCCTAGGTGTACGAATATTGCGTTTTCCTCCAGCAGCCCTCAGGTGACGTCGTGCTGCTTGAAGTGCAATGTACGTCATTTTTCTTGGGTCCTTAGCTATAGACCGTTTGTCATCAACTTTTCGTAAGTCATCGCGCACTTTACGAACTATTCCTGCACCAAATGCTATCTTTTTAGGGTTCTTCTTTTTAATATTTTTTCTTTTTTTAGAATGAGGTACAATTGAGTCACATCCCATACCAAGACGCTGTTTTCCCTTCATTATAGATGTAACTAACCAAGCAGCGGCTTTTTCTTTTAAACTGGCGTCTTTTGATTTAACTCGTTTCCACGCAGTTTGTTCAAGTTGATAGTCTGCTTTGTGGCGGGCTGCTAAATCACTCCTGTTTCGATCGTATGCAATGTCGTGTTCCTTACATGCAGCGTCAAGTTTGTTTATGCCCGAATCACCTCGCGCTAATCTTTGTTGTAATTTGGTGCCTGGACCACAATACTGGTAACCACCTGGTAAATGTAGTTCAAATGGAAGCTTATTTATAAGGGAATTTACTACCCCCCTGCCAGCCTTTAAATGACGGCGATTTTTACTTGTGCACTGCTTGACTGACAACATTTAAATAACGATTGTATGATGTGCATTCATTTATATAGTCCTCAACCATGCTACAATGCGCATCGTGAAGCAGAGACAGAAGTTTTCTATAGACAATTTAGATGAAAAAGTTGGAAGTGGGTTACAAGCCGAACCGCGCCATGGTCCGTTACTTCCCTCAACTATTCGCGGACTATTAATCGGTCCAAGTGCGTGCGGCAAAACAAATTTACTTATATCTCTACTTACTCACCCCCTCGGATTACGTTTTGCAAATATATACTTATATTCAAAGTCTCTTCATCAGCCCAAGTATGAATATTTACGCAAGATATTAGAACCTATTAAGGGACTAGAATTTTACACCTTTAGTAATAATGCAGAAATAGTGCAACCGTCCGACGCTGAACCTGATTCTGTATTTATATTTGATGATGTTATATGTGAAAAACAAGATGTAATTCGTGCATTTTTCTCAATGGGACGTCACAAACATGTAGATTGTTTTTATCTAGCACAAACATATTCCCGCGTGCCAAAACAACTGGTAAGAGACAACAGCAATTTCATAGCAATCTTCAAACAGGACAATATGAATTTACATCACATTTTCTCTGATCATGTCTCGCCAGACGTATCTTTTAAACAATTTCAAGATATGTGTGCAGAGTGTTGGAAAGACAAATATGGGTTTCTTGTGATTGACAAAGACAGAGAGGTGAATGAAGGCAGATACAGGAAAGGACTTGATAGTTTCATATATACATAAAGCACCATAATTAGAACATTAGTCGATCTATAGACAGCGCCGAGATTACATCAGTGAAATTAAATATTGGCAATGAAGGACACCAGTGAAATAAATTTGAAACGTCAACTAGTTGAAGCTACTGATTCTATACGTAAAAAATTTAACTCGTTGAAAAGTAAGAATGTAAATACTCGGTTATCTCTCGAGAAATTGTATGAGCCCATAACAAAACCTTTAAAAGTTATATCATCCGCTTCAGAGGTAAAATTACACAATCAGCCAACTACAGAGATACAAAAACCTACACAACCGCAAGAGGGTGTAAAAGCGGCATCTGAAACTAGTGACGAAGAAAGTGCAATTCAAACATATTTTATGGACACACCGCCGAGATCATCGTTAGATTCAGAAAATTTCCTTAGCAGTGAAGAAAAAGAATGTGATGTAATCAAGCAACACCTAGAAAATCTAAAGTCTGGTGATCATAAATATGATACTGTGTATGGTGTACGCCTAGATCCTCAAACAGCCAAGTTACAAATGGGTGATGCCGAGATACACTTTTCTAGTGGAAATATCACATTGTCGCGTAGTAACAAGGAGCTGGGGACGTATCCCGGTAGTACTAAGTTGTATGATATAATATTTATGAAGTATCCATCATTTCTGCGCCGTGATCAAGTCACTATTGATGACGAAGAGTGTCACATATATAGAGATATATTAAAAAAGACAAAGGCGGCATATAAGGATTTTAATTTCAAGCAGGGTTTAAATAAAAACAAATGGAAAAAGTTTAATGAACTCATAATGCCACTAATGTCTTCTACTGTAAATACGAGATCCAGAACTGGTTTGGGTTTTCCACACATACCTCTTCAAAAATTATATAATAGTAGAGGCGTGGATTATGTCTATTGGAATAAACCGAAAGAACTGGTGGATCGTTTGCGACTGCTGTATAGTTCAAAAATGGCAGGTAACAACAATGTCGACAACGAAATAGTTAGTTTAGTCGAGGAACTTCGGGAAGAAGAAATAATATATTAGCAAAATGACTTCCTCCATAACTAGTATATAAAGCACCGAAATGTTGAAATTATCTCAAATGCAAAGAGAAATGGTAGGTGTAAACACAATTGACAAGTTCGGGAGACGAAGAAGTGCCTTAAATAAGTCAATGATTGTACGTGGACCACCAGGCGTTGGTTTTATTGTAACCGTAGACAATCACTTTGATATTCAAAATAAACGTTTAAAAAATATTGGAGAGCCAGTGGATAATCGTGATGGTGTAACTCGTAATTATGTAGAAAAATGCATGAAAGAGTTACATAGTGCCTTTTTCGAGAACCAACAGACTTTTGTACACAACAAAATTACCGAGATGATTAATGAAGTGCGACAGTATATCAACACAGAAATTTCAGATGTTAAGAAATTAGTTGAAGACAATACCAATGCAATAGAGAAGGTATTCAGCACTATTCAAGAATCCCGTCTGATAAGCGCACCTTCACAAACCAAATCACTTGATGTTAAGATGGTGGGAGTTGATAAACAGCAGATGATGGATGAAATTGCTGACACCGTTGCTGCATTGGGACATATTAAAAATAAAAAAGGATTAACTATAAACAAAGTCCATTAGTATATTAGAAGAATTGACTTATTAGAAATTAGTTTACTTGTGAACACCTACCAGTCAGGTACTTTATTATGGAGTCCAGTATTATAAAAAGAGCAGTCGTTGAGGAGCTACACAAACCAGTTCGTAAAAATTTCCGTAGAAGGAGAACAATAATAAAAGGGTATGGCGATTTATGGCAGATGGACTTGATTGAGATGCGACCATATGCTCATGATAATAAAGGATGTCACTATATTCTTGTCGTGATAGATTGCTACTCCAAATATGTGTGGACTAGACCTGTAAAAAATAAAACTGGTATTGAAATTACAAAGGGCATGAGAGATGTATTGGAAGAATCAAACTACTCACCTAAAAATCTCCAAAGTGACCAGGGTACAGAATTTTATAATAAAACATTTTCCACCCTAATGAAAAAATACAATATAAACCATTACTCCACATATAGTACAAAAAAAGCAGCAATCGCTGAGAGAGTAATAAGGACACTAAAAAATTGGCTTTATAAAGAATTCTCAGCTAGAGGCAAATATAAATGGGTTGACATTCTGCCTAACATTACAATAATGTACAATAATAAAGTACATCGCACAATTGGTATGAAACCTTCTGATGTGAAACCAACCACACGCATAAAAGCTTATGATCACATTAAGATTGCTTTAAAACCTAAGTTTCATATTGGCGACATAGTTCGAATAAGCAAATACAAAGGTATATTTGATAAAGGATATACACCTAACTTTTCAACTGAACTGTTCAAAGTCTTGAAAGTAAATGTGACCTACCCCAGGACTTATTTAATCGAAGATATGCAGGGTCAACCGATAAAGGGAGGCTTTTATGAAATGGAATTGCAAAAAGCTAAGTATCCGGATGTGTATCTGGTGGAGAAGGTTTTAAAAAAGAGAGGAAAGAAGATTTTTGTGAAATGGCTCGGACTCCCAAATAGCCATAATACTTGGATCGATAAAACTTCTATAGTATAATATTTTCATGAATTTGTGTAATTTTTTATAACTTTAAATGTTTATGAGTAGTATGATGAAATAAATAATAAAAACACAAATGACTGGTTTTAATCTTATATTCTCTAAAATAATACATAATATACGTTTGGAAATATAAAATCCTCTAAAAATAATACAATAATATACTTCATCTATTGTTAATACAATTGTAGAGGAGGCGTGGCTTAGTTACTATGATAAAGATATGCGTGAACCTATGATGGATCTTAGCGAATTCAGAAAAAATCCATTGTTTGTTATTGATTGCTCTCGTCAACCGGACGCAATTAAATCATCCACTGTCGACATAAAAATAGAATTTGAAACACGAAAAACGAAGTTCCCCGAGCAAACTCGAGTATATGCTCTTATACTTCACGATGCTTATTTAACGTACAGCGCATTGGATGGTTCAGTCCAGAACGGCTTTATTGGTGCTAAGTAGAAGACTATAATATGGTGCATTTAAGTAGTACATTTCCTACTTTGATCATTGACTTACAAAGTTTTCAATATAATGACAATGAGTTTATAGTGAAAGAATTGGCTGCTGTCTGCTGTAACACTAAACAACAAGCACATTATATTTTCAAACCACCATATACATTCTCATTTAGCACGTGGTGAAAAGGTGCAATACCAGTGGTTGGTAACAAATTTCCATGGTTTAAAATGGAGTCATGGATATATTCAACTGGAAAAATTGCCACTAATCTTTGAACGACTTTGTCAGAATGCTGTTAACAACTATCGACATAATTTACAATTAAACAATGTAATAATACTATGCAAAGGTGTGACGAAGAAGAATTTCCTACTACAATATCTGCGGTGGAATAAAATTTTAGTTCTTAATGACTATTCACCGCCTCTACCTAACCTTAAATCATTGACTATACCAGAATGTCTGGAACATTATCATTATAATAATTGTCATTGTGCTCTCGCAAATGTTCACTTTCTTTACAAATGTATTGTAGATTTAAATATAAAATTGGAATAAAAACTCTTTAGGTTTATTAAGGTATATCTTTTAGTTATGTAATCAAGAATAGGTAATAAAATACACGTATTATTTTAATATTTGTTTTATTTCTAATCTCATCGTAGTACGAAAATACAAAGAAAAATTTTAAGATACTATAATTGTATATTGCATAATAAAATAATACAATAATTGTTTATATCTAATAATAAATACAACACATAGAATTATTTAACTGCTTGTATCATCATCAGACTGGTCCAGTTGATATTTTTCAATAAGTTCCTTAGGCAGGTACTTCACTATGTCATATAGAAGGTGTCTTAGTTCTATTCTAACCATATGCTTACAAAATTCGTCCAAATTTAAAAAGCCTCTTGAATATTTGTAACATAGATTTGCACCAGCAGCATACATCCTGCAATCATTTTCAACGCGTCTTGTTTCTTCAACATCGTAGAAGACATTTGTATCATAAACTAATGAATGCTGCGAATCCTTGATTAAGTCACTTAGTTCACAAGACAACCTTTCAATGGCAGATTTAATGTCTTCTGCCCGTACCCACCGTTGAGCTGAATATTGCATCCACATTGTGCCAGTTGGACTAAACTAAAAAAATAAAAAACAAACATATTAATCATACATATTCAGAAAGGATAATTTTTTTATCAACTTACACAAAATGTGATGATGAAAATATATTGTAGAAGTCCATTTGTTATTATTTACTATATAACAATTATTTCATATATTTGCAAGTGAATCAACAATATTACTCCCAGCATACTTTCAACTGTATTCCATTTACTAATATAAAATTAAAATTAATAACTAACGCAGCCATGCTCTTTACTAATATAAAATTAAAAATTAATAACTAACGCAACTATACAATATCTCAACTAACAGCCAAAACGTAACATTACACTGGGTTTTGCACCGTTATACACCGGAGAACTCTGACCTAGATATGTCAGTGTGTATTTACCAGATAAATTGATTTTACTCATAAGATCCTCACTCACAATTTCAACAACTCGTTTTGGTAGAAATGATTTGAAAGATGTAATTGTGCTTTCCTCAAATAAATGTACTACTATTGATTTTCCAAATCGCGTATTGACAGCAGAAATTTTCTTAATGATATATGGTTTATGTAAAATTAATGATGAAATAGACTTTTGTTCTAAGACCTCTGTAGATTCATTGATCATTGCATTAAGTGCAAATAAGTCGTAATCAGAAATTGCCATAATTAAATCGAATGTATACAGTGAAAGAATTACAGAAAGTAATATAAAATATTGCTCACTTGAAATAATTCGGATAGTTGCACAACACTCACTTGTTAGCTCTTGACTTATCGGCGATAGGTTTTAATTGTGTGATGCAGAAGCATTGCATTCTATTTATATTAGTAGAGTCATCCCCACCACTACGATTACATTAGGCCACTCTAGTTACCCCCCACCACTACAATTACATCACAACATTTTAATTACCTCCCACCACAATAATTATCCATCATGCAATTACTCTAATTACCCATCATTCCACTAATTGCCCCCCACCACTACAATTACATCACATCATTCTAATTACCTCCCACCACTACAATTACATCACATCACCCTAATTACCTCCCACCACTACAATTACATCACACCACTTTAATTACTTCTTACTAATCTAATTGCCCCCCACCACTACAATTACATCCCACCACTACAATTACATCACACCACTTTAATTACCTCCCACCACTACAATTACATCACAACATTTTAATTACCTCCCACCACAATAATTATCCATCATGCAATTACTCTAATTACCCATCATTCCACTAATTGCCCCCCACCACTACAATTACATCAGGCCACTCTAGTTACCCCCCACCACTACAATTACATCACACCATTCTAATTACCTCCCACCACTCTAATTATCCATCATGCAATTACTCTAATTACAGATCATTCCACTAATTGCCCCCCACCACTACAATTACATCACACCATTCTAATTACCTCCCACCACTCTAATTACCCATCATGCAATTACTCTAATTACCTCCCACCACTACAATTACATCACACCACTTTAATTACTTCTTACTAATCTAATTGCCCCCCACCACCACAATTACATCACGCCACTTTAATTACTTCTCACTAATCTAATTACCATCCTAATTGCCCCCCACCACTACCACCTTTCATAGGCCCCGCCCTCTAACGCCCCATCCCCTAAGCCCCGCCCCTTAATTACCTCCCACCACTCTAATTACATCATATTAGTCTAATTACCTCCCACCACCATACTTACATCCCATCACTCTAATTACTTCTCACTAATCTAATTACCCCCCACCATTCTAATTACCCCCACCACACTAATTGCCCCCACCACCATATTTACCCCCACCACACTAATTGCCCCCCACCCCTAATCTGATCACTGATCACTGATCACTGCTCCTGCTCCTGAACCGAACCTCTCTCATTTACACACTACTATCAATCCTGAAGTGAAAAAGAGGAATATTATACGCAAATCAGAACTCATACCAGTACATTTTTGGAATGTAATCGATGGAAGAATTTATGACCCGTCACTTGCTGTTGCCCGAGAAGATTACCCCGAAATGGAAGTTAATTATCATGAAGGTCCCTGTATTATCAAGAATGCAGAAGATGGTTTTATGGAGGCAGCTTATGAAGTGTTTAAAATAGTTAAATCTACAGATTTTTACTTTGGCCTAGCACCTAAAGAACTGCTTGATATAAGGAATAAAATTCATGAAAGAGTAACGACAGTTCTCAATGATTATAATAAAAATACCTTGTAAATTTGAATATATTTTCTAATAAATTAATTCAGTCTCTTTTTCCGTAATCACCCTGTATATATTTTTTCACTATGTTCACCTGTATATTATTATTACTGTACGCCCTGTATATTTTTTCATTATGTTCGCCCTGACCGTAAATAAAACTTTAAAAAATACGAATACATTTTTCAATGTAATAATCAAACAGAAACTCTAGCTCAAAAACAAGAGCGATGAATGAGATATGTTAATAAAGTAAAGAATGAGAATGGTAGCTTTGTTTATCTTAAATAAACGTTGCTCTGAGAACATTCTAAAATACATATAAGGACTTTACTTGTATAATATGCAATAATGCTGATTCGAGGTCTCCTGTATATATAGTTTGTCTTTTACGAGATATACAGATTGTTACATACATAGAGAATGAGGATTATAGATTTCTCTAAAAAAGTTAATATAGAAAGTTTACTCCTAATGATACATGCTTACTTTGTGAATCACTAGTTTCTACAAAGATAATGGATTTTAAAAACCTTTAAAGAATTTCATTTATAATCATAATATATATATATAAAAAGAACTGCAGTAAAATTAAAAATATCCTATAAAATGTTAATATTTAACAAAATTTCCTGAAAAATATTATGTTAAAGAATCTGTACGCCTTGTATATTATTACTGCACAGACCCTGTATATTATTAATGAATGAGCATTTATTAAATTAGCAGATTAGCGCTGGAAAAATTTAAAATAAGTGGTATTTTTCACATTAGCAAATATAAACACGTTTGAAAAAAAAAAGGATATATACCAATTGGACTACGGAATTATTTAAAATAAAATCAGCTTGAATAATATTTTTTCCATATGATTCTTTAGCGATGGAAACTTTACATTTTTTATTTTGCACTTTTAAATTCCTGTAAAAAGTTTTCAAACTAATTTTCATACAGACCCTGTTCATGTGGATAAAAATGTGAATAATTGTGGGTAATTGTGGATAAAATAAGTGAGTCAGAGTTTTTAACCGTATCCTGATGATCAAGGTAACTTAGTTGATGAAACAAAGTTTAGCGTAAGGTTTCCTTATTACATTTTTACGGATGGGGCTTTTTTATATCGAACTGACGGTTATTTTTTGTATACTAAATTATTAGTGTACCTGCAAGTGATTAGTTATCCAACGACCGGGATATTTCAAGAGAAAAAAAGAGCTTAACAGATCTTCTAATATTACGTATCATGTTAGAGAGAGATTTTTAAAACTGATAGTTTAGTTAGTTATGGAGACCTAGAGTCAGCCATCTTTTAAGAAAATTCATTCCGTTAGATGTGTTTTTAAAATATCTAAAAATGTCTAGTCTATATTTCAAATCCCCTGTATCTTTTTTCGAATCGCTCTGTATATTTTTCGAATCAATCCAAGTTCCCTTACATTTATTCAATAGGCATTATAAACATAGTGTACATTTGTATTTAATAAGAACAGAAATCAGTTATTACTAGTAAAACAGCCCTGTACAAAAGAACTTATCAGAAAATTATTAATGAAAGCGTAGATTTGTATTCAATAAGAACAGAAAAATTCACTGCAGATTACATCGTTTAAGTAAACCATACAGTTATTACTAACAAAACATCCTGTATATTATTACGGTACACCCTATATATTTTTCCACAGGATTTTTAATGTCGAAGGCTTTACGCTTTTTTATATTGTATTTCTTTGAAATATTTTTGTTTAGAGAAACAGGACACTATTTTTCGAATCCCCCTGTATATTTTTCGAATTAACCCAATTTCCTTATATATTTTGTCAGTGATGGCAATATGAAATTACCTTATTATTTCTAGTACTTGAATATTAATACATCTTAAAACTGATATGAAACTCGCAAATCTTAAATTGGATTGATATTATTTATCCATGACATTAGTATTTTTACTTATTATCTATATTAAAATCAATAGGAACAATCAAAAGGAATTGATTTATGAAAACCAAGGGTAATCTATAACGTTAAACTGAGCAGCCCCGGTATATTGAAAATTGTGTGAAATATCCGCTTGAATTAGGAAAAATAATGATTCCCGAAACTTCCCTGCCCCATAAACTTTAAGTAAAAATAATGCTTTTTATAAAATTGAAACAATATATGGTATAAAACTAGAGAAAAATTGAGTAAAACTATGATTAATAAACATTAAGCTGAGCACCCCCTGTATATTGACAATTGTATAAAATATCCGTTTGAACTAAGAGAAATAACGATCCCAAAACATCTGGTTCCGGTACATGAACTTTATGTAAAATTAACACTCTATAAAATTGAAACTTAATATGGTAAAACCTAAGGAAAAAGTTGAGTAAAACTATGATTAATAAACATTAAACTGAGCACTCCCTGTATATTGACAATTGTTTAAAAGTATCCGTTTGAACTAAGAAGAATAATGATTCCCGAGTCATTCAGTACATAAACCTATTATGACAAAAACTTGATAAAACAGAGCTATCTATGATTAATAAGCATTAAACTTTCAAACGTTATTATAATAGAAAAACCATACTAAGGAAAAGTTGAGTAAAACTATGATTAATAAACATTAAACTGAGCACTCCCTGTATATTGACAATTGTTTAAAAATATCCGTTTGAACTAAGAAGAATAATGATTTCCGAGTCATTCAGTACATAAACCTATTATGACAAAAACTTGAGAAAACAGAGCTATCTATGATTAATAAGTATTAAACTTTCAAACGTTATTATAATAGAAAAACCATATATAAATCATGTGGCTCTAGTAACATGGTAACTGTTTAAGGAAAATTACAATTTTTAAAATCTACGGACAGTCTGCAAAAATTATAATAATGGAAACTTACCTTTATGTTATAATAGTGTAAAGCACTCACAAAAACTTCTCCACTGACTGGCAGTATACACCTCCGACCATTACATCGAAAAATTGAAATTGAATTGAAAATATAGGATAGGACTTATAGGAGCGGCCGATAGCCGATTGACCAGCTGCTGGAATATTTCTATTTTAGCTGAATTTGCAGATATTATATAACTAAACAATGATTAAAAACTGAGTCTGAATATTATCGCAGCAATCTATGTTTGTAAAAATAAATATATAAGAACAATATTGATACTTTTATAAACTCTATATTGAGATATTTAAAATCTCTTCTCATGGTTAAAATATTCACTTGAACTTGAGGAAAATAATTTCTATCACGAAACTTCAAACGTACGTTTATTATTATTGCTAGAACAAAGAAGCTCTTTCTTAGGATTAACAAAAAGTCCGATGATGAGGAAAATCCGGAGGAAGAGGATATACCTATTCGCCAACTGTAATATGTTGGGCAGGTCGGCAATGATTTTTTAAAAAAATTATTATTATTATTATTATTCAATTATTAAGTATTATTATTCAATTATTTAATATATATTTTTATTTAATAAATTATTTTGTAACGTTATCCTGTAATATAAAAAGTTATTCTTGTGTTTTATTTCTATCACAATATTAATATTTATTATTTCTCTCTCTCTCTCTCTCTCTCTCTCTCTCCTATACCTGAACATCCAAGATCCTTCAAATTTCCCTCCCATTTTACACTGTTACCAATATTTCCATCCTCGTTATCATTACATAATTCAAATTCCTAGTCCTCAGCCTCAGATTTCAAATTTCCCGCCCATTTTACACTGTTACCAATATCTCCATCCTCGATCTTCAGGCTGCACGTGTGCGGATATGACGTCATTGTTTATTCTTACAACCAGAAATAATATCAAATTACACCTCACATAGCCACACCGCTTAACCTCAACCTCTAACTTAGTCGTAAATATTGGAGCAATAACATTGAAAAAAAAACCGAGGAGGAAATTTTTCATAAATTCACACTTAACATGTCAGTAACTGAAAGCAGCCATCGAAAGAAAGTACTCCACTTTAATGATGATGCTAAAATACGATATATTTATCACTGGACATATGCACATCGAAATGCTAGACATGGGAATTGGGTACAAGACGCTATCGATCGACACCGATTTGAAATGAGAATTTTACCACTTGCAGAAATAATTAATCCAGTTCTTGAAAATAAATATTCTATTATATCTCAAACTATGTAATCTCATTTTTTTTTTATTATCTGTATGTATTAATAAAGTTATAAATAAAACTTACTAAGTACTATCTTTTCCCCCATGTAGTTCATAAACATTTTTTATTTCTAAAATTAATTACAATAGACAAACAAGTTCCCAATAAACCGTCTTAACCTTGAAAACATCTGTGTAATAAATTGCGTCACATTTCCAAGAAGCACATATTTGTTTTGTCTAGACTTGTTTGTACAGGATGATGACTCATCCATCATGGCCTCCACCACACCTTCCGGTCACGTGGGCACGGGTCGCAACCCGCAACCCCGACCCCCCTCTGCACGCCCCCATATGTAAAGCCTCCGGTCATTGCCGTTACTTCTTGTATACACTTCTTCGGACCCCTCCTCAGCAGCCATCTTGTTTCCAGCGCCCCCGCCCCCCTTCTTGTCTTCAGCAGCCTCCGGTCATTGTCGTTACTTCTTGTATACACTTCTTCTCCTTCGCGCATGCGCCAGGCACCTGTCTTCAGCAGCCTCTGGTTACTTGACACGATTTGAATTTCCCGCGCTCCGCTCTCGATGGACACATGCCATCAGCAGGGTGTGACGTCACTTCCGGTCGGGAACTCCCATAGAATAACTACTATTGTTGTTTAAACTGAATGTTTTTTTGTCAACACGAGTAGCTAGAGTTTGTAAATATATACAAACTTATGGACGCTTAAACTTTATTTTAATTTTGTGCGATTGCAGCGACACCTTGCGAGAATAATAAAAAATGCCCGATATAAAATTCACGTATTTTTGGCAGTACAATCCGAATCCGCTATAAAAAATAGGGATTTTCGTTACAAATTTCAAAGTTGCCCCCCGCCCCACCCACTGGGTTAGGGGTGGGAGAGTCGAATCCAAGGTCATTGGATAGATTTAGTAAAAATAACAAATACGTGTTTTTCAGTTTTTGAATTGGACGTTTTTTTATGGGCACAAGACGCTCCTCTTGAAACAGTAATGTTTTCTTTTAATTTTTTGCGATTACTGCGACACCATGCAAGAATCGAAAAAAATATCCGGAATATAATTTACGTATTTTTTACCGTAGAATCCGATTCCGTAATAAAAAACAGGGGTTTCCATTTGAAATTTTAAAGTTTCCCCTCGCCCCACCCACAGAGTGGTGGTTTGGGAGGTCATTTTGATATCAGTAGATTGTTTTTGAAGAATTTTTGACAAGTATTTTTTTATTTTTCGATTTCATGCAAACTGTTCGAGATTTTCCATCGTTCCCTTACTTTTCTAACACCCGGTATAACATCATTAAACTAAGAAAAGAAAACAAATAGAAATGTACTTCTGGGACTGAATTGGAAGTTTAATCGGGTCAGAGAAACAACAATTGTATTGAATGTACATATAACAAACCGCAGCTAGATATTGATGAAAATATTTCAGAAGATTGAATCGTATGCCACAGAGATTTGTTATTACGGAAAAGACGTCTCGCATAATACGTGAGAGCTGAGGAATGAGTATTGTTTCTTGTTTCTATTATCCCTCTTTTATTATTTGTTTTTCCTTTCGGCCACTGCATGTGTATGTTGAGTTTTTGATTATGATTATGCTCCTTCACATTTTTCTTCTTTATTTCTGATATTAATGTTGGCTAGTCGTATGAATATTACGTTACCAAAATAGGTTTGCTACGCAATTTATTACTGTAATTCCTTAAATTGTAACAATATTTTATAAATTAAATTTTGGGGAAATGTTCTTTTAACGGTTTTTTTAATATCTGAAACTTTACCAACGCATTGTTTGGCAAGTTTCATTTTAGTACTAGAGGGTATAGTGCAATAATTGGAGAAACTGAAATGTTGCTTCTAGGGCTCTCACAGAGGCGAGGGATTAACGCTGGCTATAACGAAGCGTTTTTTGTTACCGCAATCTCCACCGAAAAATTATACTTATTAATATTGTTTTATATGAATTATCCTTTTCTTGTGATTATTGTATATATATTGTACCGCCATAAGCTAATTAATTTAAAATTAATATTAAAATTGTAGTTACGCCGAATTAATATACCAGTTGTAAAATACAGGTCCACTCAGGTGAAGAGAAAGCCACGTTGGAGGAACTTGTATAGTCGTGCGAACCCATAGTAAATATTTCAGTAGATAGCCAAAATAGTCCTGCAAGCTAGACGTGAATTCCTGCTGTCCTGAGTAAACCAACCGAGAAATAATTCTAAGTGTCAAAGCCAGGTAATGAAAATATTTTCTAAGTCGATCTGACGTCACTCGTGCGACGTCATTCTTCCAGTACAAGGGAATAATTAAGATATCCGATAGTTCAGTTCCCTGGCTACCTTCACACTAAAAACACGTGTCCTGCTGCTTGCTCCGGTCTACGAAGAAATTATTCTAAGTTTAAAAATTTAGGTAATTTAATTATTTTATTCCGAAATATTTTCCAAGTCCGTTTGATGTCACGCCAATATATCGCGCATCTGTTTTCTGCTGTTTCTCCCACTTGTAAATATTGGAAGGTCATAATTAAATTTGTCTTGTGTTGGCAGTCAGCCAGTGCGACTCGTCAAGCTTATTGTCATATATTGAGTCCGAGCCGCGGGATTTTTGCATAATCTGTACTTCATGATCGCTCAGCCTCGCATCCATCTGGCGCCTACACCCACTTGTACGTATTCGAAGGAAATAATTGAATTTGTTCCGTGTTGGTAGTCAGCCAGAACGCATTATCGACAACAGACGTGTTCACTCCGAGATCCGAACCCAGATACCATTTATCATATTCGAGCAGCAGAATTTTGATGAAGTCCGTACCACGTCATTGACCAGCAGCGCATCCATCTAGCGTCTACTCCCACTTCGATAGTAGGGTGGGCCGAAAATTTTTTTTAGAAATTGAAAATATATTTATAGGGAAAAGATGTGTCATGGACACATTAGTACGCACGAATAATTTCATAATTTTAGTAAACTATTTAGCCGGGCTCCCTGGGCCCTAAATGGATCAAATTTTATCTTAGAGAAATCAATTAAAGATTAGTGAGGAAATGGTACTTCATAACTTACTAAATATAAAAAAAATCCATATCATTGCTTTCAGTTTAGCTGACCCCCCTCTGGCTTTAAATGTACCTAGACCGCTCATCGAATATCGAACACAATCGATGGTCACGAAATGTTCGGTTGTGCGCAATAATTCACGTAGTAACTTGTCTCTGGTTCCTCGATCTATTATAGTGCAGTTGAATAAGTTTTGTGCGCAAATAGTGCTAGTTTGTATTTAAAAACACAGTCTTTTAATAAACTTTTTTGATTTCTTTACTAAAATATACATTATGTTATGCCTAAACCATTGTAACAACTAGAAAAGTTGCAATTTGCCCCGTGTTCGATTATGTAAAAGATATTGATCTCGAAAAGGCTGTTTTATTACCCACCTACGAGGATGTATTTAGATGTTTCCACAGGTTCGATTATCATTAAAAGGCGAGAGAAGCAAACAGCCATCTACACGAGAAGTTGCCAAAAAAGTTGGAAGAATCTGGACCCGAGCTACTCTTCCGATTATTTTGCATAATTCGACAGTGAGTAAAATTACAGCATGTAATATAAAGTACCAGAATATAATAAAACCAATAAAAGGAAGAAATACACGTTTGTTAAAATCGATTATTAAAGTTTAAATCTGATGCTCAGAAACTGTTTGGTATTTGATTGTAAATGTGAACGAATACGCAAAGTACCAAAGAGTGAATTGGCATTTTTAAAAGACCAAAGAAATTAAAGGAAAATGGAAATTGGTTGTTTAGAAAAGATTGTGACGTATCAGTTGCAGAAAAGAATGGAAAGAGAAGCAACAGGGCATAATAATAACAGATGTGACGCAGTAGTTGACCAAGTATCTTTACCAAGTACCAGAGGAACCAGAACTATCAGAACATTTCAAAGTACAACCTCAAAACCTGAAAAATATTCGCCCGATCCTAGTTCGACTTATGAGACAAGTCCTGATGAAGACGATGAATTTAATTGGTTATATCCTTTAGAAAGACTTAAAAAACCAAAAAATAACGAATGATTTTCATCATTTCTCGACTAAAATGAGAACTAGCTTAATTAGCACCGCAAATGCAGCTGATATAACAGGCATCTCAAACCGAGGTGTTGCAAAAATCGCAACTGCTGTATTAGAGGATAAAAAACTTGTTTCTTTAGAACATACTTTTAAAGTTATCGATAAAAACAGGAAAATAAGGAGAGCAATAAAAAAACTGGAAAGTTGGTGCAGCAGAACTCCTTAGGCAGCCACCTCCCCGTGGTGAATTCTGGGTTGATTCGGCATTCCTTGAGGATTTTTAAAATTAAAATAATATAAATAGTAAATTACAACTGATTTTATTTAATACCTAATTAAAAGAATTCGAATTAAGCACAAGGCTGCGTTTTCTTATGGGAAAAAAATTTTAAAGTCCAAGGGGGCCCGGCTAAACTTTGAACAAAAAACTTATTATATTTTTAATGTAAACGGCTAGATCCATAATTTAACTATTTTCGAATAAATAAAAAATATATATATTTTTTAAGGGGCACGGGGGCTGGCTCAATATTGAAATATATCGCCCATCTTTTTTATAGGCTTTTTCTATAACACTATATAACCTTTTGATAGTAATACATACTTGATTTTTATAAAAAATTTCACGTTTTTCTTCCCACCCTATCTGATAGGTAGGTTGATTCATTTTCAGAAAAGAATCTGAGGAGCCGTGCAGTTGAATTCCATTCCTCCGCAGCAGACGTGCCCAACCGTAACCATAGGAAGTAAGTAAGTCCACGGAGGAGTAGGTAAACTAATGTACTAGCCAAGTCCTGTATATAACTTTGCCTTGTTTCACCGCTTATTCTGTGCTAACGCTTTACCGGATATGTTCTGTTACTATTTTGCAGCTTGCTATCCCTGTCACCTGAGTAATCTGATACCACCCTTTGCATTGCGTCGCTTGCCCTTATCCCGGTATTTAGAACCTGCAAATTTTGATCGAGGTAATTGATTTGTAAACTAGTAAAATTTTAAATAGTAGGTTTAATTGAATATGCCGATATTATTGAAAAATTCTGCGTTGTACTGTTTGTGTGTGAACGTCTAATTTCCCAAACTGACCCACTGGAGTGTACTTTCTCTACTTGAGCTACTCAGCCTCGCTTGAGGGTAGTGTATCCTATCATTTAAACTAGGAATGGCGCCCGAGCTCAAACCGAAAACTCGTTTCTGGGGCTCGAGTGTTAAAGAGTGGCCTTTTCTCTTCGTCACCGGGTGGGGTGGAGTAAAACGAGTCGCAATGCCAAGGACAATATATATTAACAATATTAACAGTGTTTCCCTTTATACCATTCTTGGCATATTTTGTTTCTTATGCACGATTGATTATTTTTGGTGAATGATCCTCGTCTGGATACACTGTATATATAAAACGTATACTGTACATAAATAGAATGATAATGAAACCATTATTTGAAGTTCCAATAAACAGACGTGACCAACTCCGTATTGTACTCTTCGTATTTACAATGAATTCCTGCAAATTAATAAGCATTATAGCTTAAGGGTAATTCTCGAAGCAAATATTTACTTTGTTGATGACCAAACAAGGATAATATTCATGGCGTGTATCTTAGAAACCTAATGTCTTACTTTATCTAATAAATAATATAAAGCTTTATTTACAGAGCACTTTGCCATTAAGCCAATAACAAATATTGAATGTTAAATAGATACTACAATAGATTACGATATTGTATACAACATTTTGATGTAATGAAATCGATGTATTTTACAGAATAAATATTTATAAACCACAGAAAAAATCGTTAATTTATGTTCAGAAAACAACGTGCTTTTACAACATTTTATTCATAAGGTCTTTTAAACATAAAGAATGCTCTGAAATATAATTAAACGTAGAAAATAGCTAATTATCAATTATCCATTTTCCCTTATGCACAATCTAAATCTTTTTTAAAGAACGTTGAATACTCAGTAAAACTCCTTCAACGTTTTATAGCATTGTAAACTCTTGATCGATTTATTCTCTCAACTGTTCACTCGTGTCAGTTTCAGTATTATAAACATGTGACTTTAGATAACTCCACACAGTGAATTCAAGAGGAGTTAGGTCAGGCCAATTGATCGGTGCATTTGCACCTTTGCCAATCCATCTATTAGAATAGTGGTTGTATAGCTATGTTCTAAATGTTCTGGTACATTACGGTGTTGCGCCGACATGCATAAAAACATATTTCTTATCCTTTGCAATAAAATATTAAAATATTTCATGCAATTTGTTCCAAAATATCATAAAGCATATCGCCATTTAAATTTCCAGGAAATATAAGGTATCCAACTAACTCACTCCCTAGAATTGTTGCCATTACATTTATTTTAGAGCGTTTGTTGAAAGTGGGTTTGTATTTGTGCATTAGGATTTTCCTTAGCCCGGAAATGCATATTTCGAGAATTAAATATGCCTTGTCTTGTGAATGTAGCCTCATTAGTAAAAAGTATTTTACTTAAAAAATCTGAAGAATTTTCCGTTCGTTCAAGCAACAACTCACAAAAATCAGCTTATACTGAAATATTCTCAGGTAACCACCCCAATAAATATAAGCAATATAGAGCCTATAATACCACTTCAACTCAACAGTCTATTTTTAAGACCAATTGATGAGAATGAGATAATAAAATGTATAAACAGTTTAAAAAATGATAGTGCCACCGGTATGGAAAATCAAATTAATAAAACACTGTCATAATTTTCTAATAAAACCTCTAATATATATTATTAACACTATTTTCATAACCAATTGTGTACCATATATATATATATATATATATATATATATGTTCCGAGAAGCTTCCGCGGTCGTTGGTATGAAAAATACTAGGTTCTCGGGTTGAACCGCGTCTGAGATTGTTAATGTCTCGACGTTTCGGCTCCCGTTTTGGAGCCATTTTCAAGAGAAAAAGTGAGTCAAGTAAAAATTGTCAAAGAAAATAATGCTAGGAGTTCGTGGAACTGGTTCGATTCCGGGGTCTCAATCTGCCTACTCCCCAGATCTCACCGCGATCCGTCTCTAAGGCCTCAACCTGCCTACTCCTTAGAGCGAAATCGCTGGCAGTATCGGACGAAGTGTTATTTATACGAAAGCTGTCTGTGGGTGGGAGAGTGGTGGGGGGTTGAGGGTCTGTTGATGGAGGCATCAGAGCAGAACGGCTGCTATCAGGATTATGAGGTGTGGATGAATATTGTGGGGCTAGCCTGGAGATCAATGATTTCCAAGCGACTGGAAGACGATGACCGTCATCCCTTTTGTTTAGACAATTGGGACGTTTTTCAATCTCAATTGCTTCGCGGATGATTCGCGGTTTCTGGAAAAATGATGGTGCTATGGTTTTGGTGTTATCGAAGTCTATATTATGGCCTGTTAGAAGGCGGTGTTGGGCAAGTGATGATGTGGGATCGGATTTTCTAACTGCAAGACGATGTTCATATATTCTATTATTAATCCGTCTGTTGGTTTGTCCAATGTAGGTTTGGGGACAGTTTGAGCAAGGTATTTCGTATACACCGTGGGAATCATTAGGTATTTGGTCTTTTGGGGTTCTGATTAATTTGGAAATTGTTTGGTGTGTTGTGAATATGGTTTTTATGTTATTGGATTTCAGGACTTTTGAAATTTTGTCTGTGACACCTTTGATGTAAGGTAAAAAGCTTTCCTACCTTACGCTATGGCATAATCATATGGGGTGATGTCTACGATAATGCTCTAAATCTGATTAAAGTGATACAAAAAACGATTTTAAAAATGATACTAAAAAAAGACCCTACCTACTCTAGTGATCAGTTTTTCAGAAAATCTAATTGTCTAAATTTAAAACAGTTATATATTTTAGAATGTTCTATGAATGTTCTATGTTTATCAAAAAAAATTATCCAAATTTAGTTTGCTTACACATTTACATAATACTAGATCTGTGGTGAATAAAAATATTATAATTCCAAAGTGTAGTAGAACACTAAACAACAAAATTTATAGATTATCTTGAGCCGCATTATTATAATATACCGGTTGAAATAAAAAATATTAATAATCTATATAAACTGAGGGAAAGTTTAAAAACTTATATTATAAATAATATACATATCATCCTTAATACATGAATCTTACATCTTACTCACATAATTTGAGCTCTCCCGATATATTCATCCGTTGCAAGTTTGTATGTTTGCATATATTAATAATAATTACAATATCTTTTGAATATTATATGGATAAGCTGTCATTAATTTACATGTTCATCTTAGTTTTCTTAATATTAAGTTGATATAATATAACATTAAGTTATATGTGCGCACACAATCCCCATTTAGGGATTAGGCGTAATTTTTATTTGATTATTTTCAATTGTATACAATCATAGTATATCATTTTTTATGAAATATTTTACTTAAAGTAGGCCATATTGGATCAGCCATTTTCTTTATTAGTTTTGCTCAACTATAAGTTATATTCGCTAAGATACGCTACGCTGATGAGGAGCAGTAACTCCGAAACACGTGTCCGTAGCTGCACTGTTGTTTCTTTTTCAGGTAGAAGGCAATAACTTATTTCTTTCTTTAATTATTTTACCTCATAAACCCTCCATCTATTATATACTTTTTCAGTAATCTCAAAACCCCTGGTGTATCAATTTGAATACAATTGCTTTGAAATTCATTGTGTTATTACAATTTTACGTAAGCATGTTTTTTTTGCTTAAACGATTAATAAACAATTAGCGGACAAATATAACAGTATAACTGTTTATTTTAAACTATTTAAAGTGTATATCAAAAAGTTTCACGGAAATCAAAACTTCCCGTAATTATTCCGAAACATAGCGCATTTCTGAGCCAATTTATTTCCACTACTTACTCTGTTGGTTTTTGGAATAGAAATTATTTCATGAATATTCCATCGTCTAGTCTTCTGGGTTTGATTCCCAGCTCCGGCAAAGTCGAGGTGTATAGTTGCTCGTCATTGTTCAGTGTTTCAGTTACATAACACTCTTCTAGATAGGTTTGGCTTTGAATTTTGTTGTTGCGTAATTTACAGAACGTATTTGCAAACAAGAAAAAATCGGCAGCTACTGGAAGCGGCTGGAACCTCCCCACTCGGTGGATCTTTGAAGCCGAAAAGAGCATTAAAATGTGTGACAAAACGGCACTAAACGTAATCCGATCTCATCCAAAACCTTTTCAGACCTTCCGGGGCACTAAAAAAACCCTCAACTTAATGAATTTACAATCATCTATGCGAGTTATTACCTACATTATCGCCCGTTGATTAATATACTATTAGGATATTAACAACTTTAACATCACTTGCACGACTAAAAAAGTCTAGTTATCCTAAATACTACAGATTTGTAAAGCAACAAACTGAAAATTGGCTAAAGTGATAATCTATAATAAATTCACCAACGAAGTTACAGAAAGCATATGATATTGATATTGTTACATCTACCTTTAAAGTTTGTGACAATCCACTAAAAGTTACAAATATGCCAAAAATCTTATTAACATGACATGACACCAACGTTATCGGATGACAAATGATGACAATGACAACCGTCAAAATTTGCTCATTGCAATCCGATCGCTCATGTCATGCGAAATGCGATCTATGCTTCATATTTGCTTTGTTTTTAATTTTTTTCACGGAAACTAAATCGAAAGGGTGGAAGTGTGATATATCGTTGAAATCAGAATTTTAACTGCCTTTCAATGGCTCCATTATAAATTGAAGGTAATTATAAAATAAACAACTTGTTGCGTCAAAATGGCACTAAGCGTAATACGATCTCAACCAAAACCTTTTCAGATCTTCTGGGGCACTGAAGAAATGCACATGCAAAGTTTCATTCAAATCCGTTCAGTAGTTTCGGCGCTATCGTGCTAACACACATACACACACACATACACACATACACACATACACACACACACAGACATTTTTCAAAAACCACTTTTTTCGGTTCCTAGAACCTCAAAACGTAAAGATTTGATGTTATCTCAATTTTCATTTTTGAACCAATTTTAGTAACCTCTCACAATTTTATTGTGGAGAGGTTAACAGTTAAGTTTATGTAGTGTGTAACACGTGACTGAAGTTAATTATTTAAATAGAAAAGGTAATCTCAGACTTACTTGTTTTTAAAATTACTGTTGGTCAGACTACCATAATTTTGAATTCCTAATTGAGTAATAAATAAATTTTGGACACGCCTATATTTATTGAGGCTTGAGCTAAGCACTAATTAATATTTTAAAGAAAAGAGAAAGAAAACTAAATAAATTATAAATTATTTGTGGTGCAGCAAAGAAAATTGAGACAGGCTGTAGGTATACACAACCCCATTTTCCATTTTATCTTGGAGATTTACGAAACCCTAAAAATGTGGGTAGCTTTCTAAAAAGTGAGTTAGAATTATATGTTACTTAAGAAAGCAGGAAATACAATAGCAACAGGAAATGCCGTATTTTAGCTGCAGACGCCGCAGGAATTCACTTCCCTTTTTCCTGCTTTGGTTAAGTCACTTCCATTTACGAAAAACTATTCTCTTCGTTTTCTGCTTGAAGTGGCAGGAATCCCGCCTCTGATAAACATTTCCAAACACATCTAAAGGTAAATATGTGTGTGTGGACTCTAGCATGCGAGGAAATTCCTCTTTCTACTTTTCTGTTGAAATCTGAGTGAATAAGGGATTACTTTTAATGTATAAATTAAGTTTGTAATTTCCCTTTTTTAACTTCTACATTATATAAATTCAAATTTATCCTCTCCAGAGTGTAGTAAAGGTACGAGTATGTCGATTTATAAATTTAAATTATATGAATAAACTTGAAATAAATAAATATATCAAGATATAAGTGCATCTGCATTTATATAAACTTGGCTTACAATTTACATATAAAATTCATGAAAAACAGTACTTGGTGTATCTGTTATATAGTAGGTGTATTATGACATATTTGATTTGAATTTTTTTTTAAATTCCTTTAATATTACACTACAGCCTGTCCCTTTGCATATTCCATACCGCAAAATGTACATACCTTATAATACCAATTTATATTTGCCAATAATCGTAAATACTATTGTTAATTTTCCTGGGGTCTACAAACACTAAAACACTTGAACACTACACTCGAAGAAGCTAATTGATGCGCGTATCGTTAACCATGCTAACTTCATCAGGAAATGATTAAAACTCTTTTAATCATTTCACTTGGAATTGGTTGGGAAGGCGGTCAAACAAAAATATTGAACCACAGCACTTAGGCCCCATTGGGCCCTTTAAACTTTTTCCCTATAGACAGACCCTCACATAGTGAATATTGCGAAGTAGGTAGTGCTGCTGTCTAGGGGTATCTCCCTTACATCAACCAAAGTAGGCCAACGTTCTCCCAAAATGGATTCTCTAATTAATGAGATGGCAAAACAGTCACAGAGTACATGCCGGATCGTCTCATCTTCTTGTTCACAACTTCTGCAGAGAGCTGTTTCACTTAGTCTCATATTGTGTAAATGTTTCCTTAACGGACAGTGTTCAGTCTGGATTCCCGTTATAAAATGTAGGTTTCTTCTGGACATTGCCAGGTAGTCCATTGCTGTACTCTTGTTGGGATATTTTTGTAGTTCCCTAGTAAGCTGACAGCTGTTTGTTTTATCCCACAGCTTCTTATGTTCGCTGTGGGTGTTTTTTTTTAATTACTTCTGTTATCGCTGTGATCGGTAATAGACTGGCCGGGCCTGGTCCAAAAATATTTAGGCCTACTGCCTTCTTGGCCTTGCCTCATTTTCCTGATTGTATGTTTTTCGGAAATAGTTGAGGCAACATATGCGGAGTGGTTTTCGGAGCACTTGTGAAACTTACACTCTTGGAATGTATGACATAATTTTTGTTTTGTTAGAGAAAAGGAGACAATGAAAAATTGATATTGTTTGGGCACCATCTATAGTTGATATTTAGTTAAGTTGTCTCTTTTTCTCGTAAAACCAGTTTCCTATAGACGAGACCGAAATTAATGGTAAGGGAAATTTAAAAAATGTGTAAAATTAATGATAAAATATATTACATAAATAAATAAATTTTATGATATGAAGTTATTTCAAATATAATTTTAGGTGAAATTTTATGATAATAAAATTATATCAGCGAAAAAGAATAATTTAATACAAGAAATATAATAGTGAATATGATACCAATCTTCTAGTTCTCCAGACTAAGTATAATTAAGGGTGGAAAGCTCTGGTATTGCTGTGTTTTTCAAAAGAAGTTAATGTGTAAAGATTGTAGAACAGTTGCTAATCTATTTGTTCTTTGTAATTAATACACAATCGAAGGCTTAAACGCCTTAACAAAAGCAGAGAAATATTATCCAATCATGCGGCTTGGAAAAGTAAGAATCGCAAATACGTAAATGTTAAAAGACTGCTAAATAAATCTTCTTAGCATGTAAAAGTAATTAATACGTATTACTGCTTAATACATAAAAGTAAGTGTATAAGTAAATGTAGATTTATAAGTAAATTTGGAATAAATGTCACTTTAGATTAAATGTAGAATAAATGTAAATTTAGATTTAGAAGCTGATTTGCAAACTATAAATTGCCAAAAATGAGAAAGAAAAGAATATTATATTACCATGTGGTAACATGCATTATTTTAATTACTTATTGAATTAAAAAATTTGAATTCATTTTATTAAAAAATTGAAATTATGTTAAGGACATAATTGAAAATTATTGAAATTTAAATGACTAATAAATAATTGGATTGAATCTGCGGTAGGTTCTTGATGAAACATATTCAATAGAATGATTATAAATATTCAAAAGAATAGTCACAATACGCACTTGATTTATTGTTTCATAAGTTTTGTTCAGTTTTGTCTCTGACATATGTTTCGGCCTTGCGACCATTATCAAGTCAAAGAGTCTTAGAAACTAACCTAAAAGTGATGATTTACAATATATATCCTTGGAATAAGTAGGTAGAATATTTCAAGGTTATATATTGTAAACCATCACTTTTCGGTTAGTTTTTAAGACTCTTTGATAATGATCGCAAGGCCGAAACATATGTCAGAGACAAAACTGAACAAAACTTACGAAACAATAAACCAAGTGCGTATTGTATTTTGAATATTTATAATTATTCTACTAATAAATAAAATTTACCTGGTAGTGTTAAAAAATAACTAAACTTGGATATGATTGTAATACAAATTACTGACGATCGCACAGTTGAACGTTTGTTGTCTCAATCAAATTCGGCAAACAAATGATCACTTCGTAATTTTAACTAATAAGGTAAACTATTTTATATTTCAATTTGAAATACGATATCAATATACAAACTTGAAAAAGCTACTTTTACTAATAAAATTGAAAGTTGTAAAATTGTACGAGTGTTGCCATTTGCTGATGGGCGACTTAAGCGCACAATCTGGTTTCTTAGTTAGATTTCCTTACTCAAGCAAATTACAGATTAATAGAATCGATAAAGGGAATCTATAATATCTACATCAAACTTGACAGTGAAAATATAACCTAAGAACGAATTGCCCTAATAAATAGTAAATCGTTTACAACTGTTCTACGAGGATTCAGTGAATACATTACATTATATAGGATACACTATATAACAGGTTTATGAGAAGGTTTCACAGGCAAGGAAAACAACTACATGTACATAATAAACAAAGTATAAAAATGAAATATAAATCACTGTAAATATTTTTTTAGGCTTGTCATAGACAGTTGGTTCTGAAGTGCTGTAACAAAGATACATAATTTAGTGTTAAAAAACATGACTGAGTTACAAAAATAGGTACAACAAACAATGTGAAATAATTTAGCAGTTATATAAAGAAAATTTCTGATAGTTGAATAGTCTCACTTACAAAAACTGAATCAAAATGCTATACAGATCGTGCTAAATATATGTAAAATATCAGTTATTATATAAAATTGTTAGATGGACATAGGCCACGTAACATTGGCTAGTCGGTCACCACCTTTGTTGCCACTGCACGTGCATGTCCCTTTACCCAACATACCGATATGGTATTCATGATGGAGGCACCCACACGTGCTTGGTGATATTCCCATACTGCTTCTATGGTAATTTTGCAACTTCTCAGGGCTAGTAGTGATTGCCTACAATCTGAGTAGATCCTGATTGTTTTGCCCGTTGTTTGTCTACGGACAATTTCTTTTACAGCTATGGTCATGCCCGCCAGTTCCGTCTGCATTACGCTGGCTGTCTCATCCATAGCTCCTTTGTATTGGATTTTCAGACTTCTGGACACTGTTCTATGGGAGGAACAGTGGCTGCTTGGGGTGTTGCAGACTGAGGACATGTTTACGAATGAAACCAGAGTGAACATACATCATTCGGATGGGAAAACATGAGTACGGAAGGGTAAAACCGAGCGATACTTGGAAGAAAACATGTGTCCAAGGGTAGCTTTCGGTGGAGGTGGATTAGCTTGGGCGGGGTAATGCTTAACGGTAGGTCTGAACCAGTGATCACGGGCCATAATATCACAGCGCAGGAGTACCGGGATAATTGAATCGCTTCAATAATGGTTCATTTTGCGCAAAACATTGATAACGATTTTGTGCTTGTTGAATTTTTACATGACGGAACGGAAGAGATGGAATGGCTACTCAATCTCCAGATTACGACCCAATTGAATACGTCAGGTCAGGTTCCAATCTGAAAATTAGGCAAAAAGAGCAACCAACCCATTGAAAACTTGGAGGATGCGAATTGATACCTCTACCTCAAGAACTAATTTTAAATGTAATCGAAAGTATGCCTAGAGGATGCCAAGCTATTCTCCAAAATCATGGTGGTTTCAAAATTTTTTTCTTATACAAAGTAATTTAATATTAGCTTGTTACTTATTTTTATTCTGTTGTTTTCTTTTCCTGTTGTTCTGTTTTATTGTATACTGTTATTTTGTTATTATGAAAATTATTAAACCAATTTATGTGGTCATTCGAAGGTCCCGGTAGATTTCTCAAAAAAATCATATTTCCATAAAAAATGAAGTTAGACTAAAAAATCTTTGAAGCTGAAAAGAGAACTAAATTGTGTGTCCCAGTTCAAAAACGTTTGAGTCAAATGAGACAGTAAAGCTGCATAGTTAGAATGCACGTGACGTGACGAGTTTCATGACGCAACTGCTCCGCGCATCTACCGTGCCATGCAAAAGGCAGGTGGTATTCTTTACATTTGCTTTGTTTTTAATTTGTTTTCTATTTATTATTTTTTTTCTCACGGAAACCAAATAGAAAGGGTGCAAGTGCAATATATCGTTGGAATCGGAATTTCAACTGCATTTCAATGGTTCGATTGCCAATTGTATGTAATTATGAAATAAACAACTTGTTGTGCCAAAATGGTACTAAGTGTAATCCGATTTCAACCAAAACTTTTTCAGATCTTCTGGAGCACTAAAGAAACCCGTATGCAAAGTTTCGTCCAAATCCATATTAGCTGAAGGATTAAAACCAAAGTCAAAAAAATTCCGAAAAAATTTGTAAGGAATTAGTGGGTTGCTAAGTATTTGGAAAATTAGAACTGGTCTGAAAATTGCTCTGTACATCTTAGGATACAAATGTTATCACAATATCTAACCCCTGCATAAATTTTCAATGAATTTTCCGTCGAGACGTTGAAAACCACATCTCAATCGGTCAACTCTAACCGAAGATATACAGCGAAAAATTTTGGTAAAATTTTCAGGTGCTCCTTGAATTTTTCACAGCAGTTTATACCGGATGTTAGAAAAGTATGGGAACGGTGGAAAATCTCGAACAGTTTGCATCAAATCGAAAAGTAAAAAAATAGTGTCAAAAATTTTTCAAAAAACTATCTACTGATACCAAAATGACCTCCCCACCCACCACCCTGTGGGTGGGGCGAGGGGCAACTTTAAAATTTCAAATGGAAACCTCTATTTTTTATTGCGGAATCGGATTCTACGGCAAAAAATACGTAAATTTTATTCCGGACATTTTATTCGATTCTTGCATGATGTCGTTGGAATCGCAAAAAATAAAAAGAAAACATTACTGTTTCAAGAGTAGCGTCTTGTGCCCATAAAAAAACATCCAACTGAAAAACACATATTTGTTATTTTTATGAAATCTATCCAATGACATTGGATTCGACTCTCCCACCCCTAACCCAGTGGGTAGGGCGGGGGGCAACTTTGAAATTTGTAATGAAATTTTTATAGCGGATTCGGATTCTACGGCCAAAAAGTACGTGAATTTTATATCGGGCATTTTTTTCGATTCTCGCAAGGTGTCGCTGCAATCGCAAAAAATTGAGTGGAAACATGAAAGTTTTGAACGCATACGAAAAAAATACGAAAAGTAAAACTACTGATCTCAGAGTGAATAATTTCCCGAGCTATTTTGAGAACAGCGATTTTACACGGTCGTGCGGAAATTACAACAACTATTAACATTCTGTAAATTTATTAGCATATATATAATAAATATAATTTTCAATTTACATTTTTTACAGGGCAATAAAAAACTCGAGTTAAAAAAAAACTAACAGTGGTTTTACCGCTTAATTCAGCCACTTCAGACAAGTTCTTGATCCCAGCCAGTGAAGGCAAGCAGGTAACTCAGCCATTTAAGGCAAGGTGAGGACTTCGGCCAGTTGAGGCAATTAGTTTACAGCTTAACTGCTACACTAGCAGGTTTTAATTTCAAGATTATAGCAGGTGTTCAAAATGGTGCCTATTGACTTCTTGGCATTGTCCGAGACGAACGTAAAAATTTTCAATAACACTTCTTATCATTTGAGGTGGTATTTCTGCAAAAATGTTTATTATGCGTTGCCTCAGCTCTTCGAAATCACGAGGTTTAGTGAAATAAACCTTACCCTTCACGTAGCCCCAAACAAAATAATCAAGTGGCGAGAAGTCGGGAGATCTTGCTGGACATTCAATAGTTCCTCTTCGACCTATCCATTGATTTTCGAAAATACCATTCAAATAGTCCCTAACAATATCCGGATAGTGTGGTGGAGCCCCATCTTGCTGGAACCAAACATTATCGAACTCATCACCAGCAACCTCTTGTTATTTCCAGGTATTTTTCTCCATTCAAATTTCCATCTGTGAAAAACGGTCCTATGATTCGATCCCTGAAAACTCCTGCCCAAATATTCAATTTTTGTGGATACTGCGTGTGTGTTTCAAGCATCCAGTTAGGGTTTTCGTCACTCCAATATCTGAAATTATGGCGATTAACTTTTCCACTGAGTTCGAAAGTTGCTTCTTCTGAGAAGACAAAATATTTGGGTTTTGGTTACTCCTTTCCATCTTTAATTCACTAAATTCAAGTCGCCTATCAAAATCTTCTTCATTTAACTCTTGGTGAAGGTGAATTTTGTAAGGATGAAATTTCAAAAGTTTCACAGTCTTATGAACTGAAAATGCACTCATATCAAGCTGTCGACTGGCTTGTCTGATTGATAACCTTCGATTTTCAACAAATGCCTGGGCCACTTCCATTTGTCGAGCTTCCGATGTTTCAGATTTTGGTCTTACAAATTTTGGGCTTTTTAATTGTCCTTGTGTCTAGGAATCGTTTGATGGTACGGGACACAGTAGATTTCGAAATTCCTACTTGATCTACACGGAAAGTTTCGTTGAATAAAATCACAACTACATCATATAACCTTTCTTTATCGCCCCACCCTCGCATCATTAAAAGAGAAACTCTCTCTTCCTCTGTTAAAGTAGGCCATCATGCAGAAAAAAACGCGAGAACTAATGAAAAATGAAATAACTTTTTCTGTACAAAAGTGCGCACCTGCCTCTACAAAAGTTGGAAGGAACTGAACGTTCTCGTAAAAATTTCACAAAACAAATACTGTTATTAAGAACGCTTTAAAAAAAAACATTCATAAAAACCAAGATATCACAGATATTGTTTTTTAAACTGAATGTTTTTTTGTCAACACGAGTAGCTAGAGTTTGTAAATATTTACAAAGTTATGGACGCTAAAGGTTTATTTCAATTTTGTGCGATTGTATCGATACTTTGCGAGAATCGAAAAGAATGCCCGATATAAAATTCACATATTTTTGGCCATAAAATCCGAATCCGATATAAAAAATAGGGATTTTCATTACAAATTTCAATGTTGCCCCCCGCCCCACCCCCTGGGTTAGGAGTAGGAGGAGGAGTCGAATCCAATGTCAATAGATAGATTTCGTAAAAATAACAAATACGTATTATTCAGTTTTTGAATTGGACATTTTTTTATGGGCACAAGACGCTACTCTTGAAACAGTAATGTTTTCTCTTCATTTTTTGCGATTACAGCAACACCATGCAAAAATCGAAAAAAATGTCTGGAATAAAATTTACGTATTTTTTGCCGTAGAATCCGATTCCGCAATAAAAAATAGGGGTTTCGATTTGAAAATTTAAAGTTGCCCCTTGTTCCACCCACAGAGTGGTAGGTGGGGAAGTCATTTTGGTATCAGTAGATAGTTTTTTGAAAAATTTTTGACACGTATTTTTTTAATTTTCGATTTGATGCAAACTGTTCGAGATTTTCCACCGTTCCCGTACTTTTCTAACACCCGGTATAATAAATTGCTCCATATTCATAAAATAGGACAAAACGATATTTTCTAATCAAAATTGAAGATAGCCCGAGTGGCGGGTAATTATGATTAACTTGGATATTGTCCCAATTTTTCGGCGCAGGAATAACTTTACAGATTTTCAAAGAACAATATTTGTCCTTTTTAAACGTCCATAAGATTATTGGCACACTACTTTATTATTATTTAATATTACTGACATTCTTTTCAGTAAAAAGGACGTTGATCTACTTATATTAATTGGAATTTGAAAATGTTTTTAATTCTACAATTAAGTGTAAATATTTTTTGATTTTGATTAACATTCCCATTTTCTATTGCGATACGTAGGAATTAAGGAAGTTATAAAAATAATAAACCAAACCTGAATTTTTCAGAACACAGATATTTGTTCTAATGCTCGTTTATTTTATACCGTGTGTAATTTTATTTATTTTCGCCTTTATTAAAATTTATTGATTGAGTAAATGTTCAAAATCCTATTCCCGAACAAAAATTTTAAACTCTGTCTTTGACAAACAAATCTTTTTATTACTTATTTTATGCATTTTTATAACTACTAGAGAATATGTCATGTAAAATGCTTGTTCAACAAAAGTGTTATAATAATTATGCTTGTAAAACAGACAATTTTATTATTCTTATGACGTTGACTATACTTTATCACGACAATCTTCCCCTTTCTCTAAAACTATCATTAAATTTGTAAAAAATAAATCACGTTTAGTTCGCCAGGCACCTGGCTTGTGTTTCATCTATTCCTTTTAGTTTTTTTGTCCTCTCGAAGAATTCTTTTTACGACTCCACAATTTCTCTTTATTGGAAACACCGCCTCGGTTGCTACAGAGTAAAATTGACTTAATATCTACTTAAATCTAGTTTTATGATTGTACATATACTAATATGCTATTATATTCCAAAAAAGTTCCAATATGCTTATAATTGTGAATTGTGTAAAATTATATAAAAAAATCTATTATTACTAAAAATACACTTAATATTAAATGGACTGATAACTAGAAGTATAATCGAGCTTATTAAGCTCTAGCTGTATTAATCTTCTAATACACTCTTAATAATACAATAATAAAATTTGATGTGTACGACAGATGAATTACATTTGCAGTTACTTTTTCATTACTGCCTCTTAAAATATAACTTTCTAATAACAGTTTACAGAAGACCAACTAAGAACGTTTTGAAAATGTTCATAAAAATCTTTTATCTACGATTGTGTAAAAAGTGACAGTTTTTTACATAAAATCAGTGTAATAAGTGGCCTTTTATAATAAACTGTGAAATAAAAACGCTTGTATTGTACGATTTCTAAATAGTTATTTAAGATACAAGTGTAAAAAGCCATTCTTTATTGCACGAATGGGTAGATTAAAAATACGAGCAAAGCCAGTGTTTTTAAAAGCGATGAGTGCAATAAAAACGCTTTTTACAAGTGTGTGTTACAACCTTTTATCTTCGATCGTTCCAATTATTGTAAGAAATTGGCAATTTTTCATAAATATTTGTAAAACTGTATCAACTTTTTATGAATGTCACTTTGACGGTTAGTATTATTCGAGTTGTAGTTGAAGTCTCAATTCTAGTTATGTTACTTCATGGTCGTGACTGAAAATCTGTGACGATAGTAACTAAGGAAACGATATTATAAATAAACTGGCGTTGATACAGGTTTACAAAATATTCATGAAAAATTGCCCATTTCTTACAATAATTGAAACAATCTAAGATAAAACGTTGTAACACACACTTGTATCTTAAATAACTATTTGATTGCCATGAATTAAATAACACTTTCTTAAAATCGTCATATAATAGTGACATTTCGTTTTGTCATTTCAATATTGAACGGTCGCCGATCCAAGTACTAACCGCGCCTAACGTTGCTTTACATCGCATATCGAAGTATGTACATAGTAAAGACGCATCTACGCTCGCCCCAATATAAAGTTACAATGTAAATTACAAATAATAAATTTAGTAAAATAAAAATACAGTAAAAATAAAAATAGCACGAACAAATTTTGTACAAAGAAACTAATACATGTTAATTACAGAATAAAAACAGATAAAACACATGATTTAAAAAGTCACTCATAGTATAAAAACAAAGATCTAGCAGTAAAAGTTTTACAGCATTTTTAAATGATTTAATGTTCATAATTGCTTTAATGTGGTCTGGTAATTTTTAAACAATTTTATACCTATGTATCTAGGACTCCTCTTATATATAGATAATGTGTGGATGGGAACTAATAAATCATTAAGATTACGGGTTACATAATTATGATAATTATTGTTTTTCAAAAACTCTTCTTCATGAATTCTTACAAAAGAGACAATTTCAAGAATATGAACGCATGTTACAGTTAAAATTTTAAGTTCTTTAAATACGTTTCTACAAGTAGACAGAACTTGTTCAAGGGATTTTCCGTTTATTTTTAAATGATGACTTTCATTGCATTGTACTAATCTTGGTGTAAAATGTATAAAAACCTTTTTATTTTGTTTTACTCCTAATCTATTATTGTAAAACCAAGTCGTAAGCTCATTTAGTACATTCTGCGTAGAGTTCCTTAAACCTACTATATTGCTCGAAGTACTTAAGTAGGAAGTGTCGTCTGCAAACAAAGTTAAATTTTTACCACTGGAACTTTCTGACAAGTCATTAGCAAACAATAAAAACAATAATGGTCCCAGTATAGAACCTTGGGTGCCCATTTATTGAAACCTGTTGTGTCCAGTTGGTTAGATACGACTTCAACCAGTCACCACATTTACCCCTAAATCCATATACATGCAATTTGTTAATCAATATCTCATAATCAACAAGATCAAATGCCTTGCTTAGATAGATAAATATTCCAAAGCATTTGTTGTTATTGCTTAAATTATCATATAGATTATCAAGGATATTAAGGATGGCCGATTGAGTCGATCTACCCTCTCGGAAGCCATGTTGAAAGTCAGATAAGATCTTGAACTTTGAGGTGAATTTAGCCGTTTTGTTGAAGATTACCCTTTCTAATATTTTCGAGATTGATGATAATAGTGAAATCACGATTCCCCCTTGTTTTTCAAATCACGGAAAATCAGCACAGATATATCTACTAGTCCTGCTGTATACTCTTTCTATAGCAGTTAATAGGGCATATCAAGGCAGGTGAGTGCCCGATAGGGATCTTTTGTGACCTCAGTAGGGCATTCCACAGACAGTCAATCATGAGAAGTTAATGAGTAAATTATACTTATATGGTATACGAGCTGTAGCATATGACTGGGAAGCCTCATTTCTAAATTTTCGGAAACAGTATCTAACATACTCCGAGAATGAAGCAATCTCAAAAATTAATTCGGGGTACAGAACGGTAAATATTGGTGTCTCACAAGGTTCTGTATTGGGCCCAATATTATTTATATTATACACAAACGACTTTGAAAACAAGACTTGTGTCTTGTTTTCAAGGTCGTTTGTACTTTATACACTTTGTAGTGTATTTTCAGCGCTATATGCCGATGATAAATCTTTGTTGGTTTCCGATAAATCAGACGACGTGTTGGCTTATAAATGCAACACTGTATTAGAGACCATATGTGATTGGTATGGTAATAAGACAACAGTCATAAGATTTCATAACAGACAAAAAGAATGTTCCAAATTAAATATTGAATGATTTCATATTAAATACCGATGAGCACAATATGTTTTTAGGAATTACGATTGACGAGTGTCTAAACTGGAAGGCCCACTGCTGTAATCTAATATCAAAATTCAACTTAGTATGTTACTTATTGAGAAATATTAAACCGATTATGACAATAAAACAATTAATAAGTATATACCACGCTCAGGTAGGGTCTCGGCTAAGATATGGAGTATGTATTTGAGGTAAGTCCACCCATCCTCCGATGTTTTTATCGTTCAGAAAGGAATTTTAAGACGCATTGCAAATGTCTCCAGTACAGAATCATGTAGAGGTTTATTCAAAGATTAAAATTTTAACCCTTATATGTTTATTTATTTACGAATTGTGTGTGATTGTTTTTAAAAACAAAAGTAAATTTATGTTAACAAGAGATGTGCATAACATTGGGACTAGGCAAAATAATAATTTTTATGTTCCTTTTTGTAAGTATAACATTAGTAAAGATTCACCCACTTATCTTGGTACAAATATTTTCAATAAACTACCATTTGAATTAAAAGAGGTTAGAAACTTGAAGTTTTTTAAAATTAATTTGAATAAATATTTATTGGATAAGTGTTATTATACATTAGGCGAATTTTATGAAAATTGTTAAGATTAGTGTAAGTTAGTAAGTAATGTCTGGACTATTCGTATACAATTGTATTTCTCTTTGAGGAAACAAAATATTATTATTATTATTTTAAATACGTCGATAATTGTCAATGCTTGTGTGTTCCCTTTTTTTATATACAGGAATGACGTTCGCCAATTTGAGCATATCTGGAAAATTTCCTTCATTAAGTGACTTCTTTATTAGGTATGTTAAAGGGCGAGCAATATAAAAAAACTATAGATTTGAGCATATTCGAACTAATATTATCAACACCGCTTGAATTGGAGGATAGTTGGATAATTTTTATTTAGTTGAATACGATTGTTGCTTTCAACGTTAAAGAATTTTTCAATTAAACTTTTTGGATTATCAATAAAAAATTGATTGAAATTATCAGCTATTATTTCTGTGTCATGCGTTAAATAATTATTAATTCGGATGCTTTCGATGGTATTTTATTTAGCTTTGATGCTCATTATATCATTATTTATAATTGACCAGGCAGCCTTTGATTTGTCTAAGGATCTGTAATATATATAATCATTATGTAATTTTTTAGCAGCTCTAACAACTTTGCGATAAATTCCTTTATAAGTGTTATAAACGTGCTTGTCTTCTTCTCTATTACTGTTGTTACACGTGGCTTTATGCAACAGTTTCAATTTTTTTGAAGAAATTTTTATGCCTTGAGCTATCCATTCCTTTTTTTCTATATTTCTTTTTTTATATATATAATATAACTGGAAAACTGACATCAATATAGTACAGGAGACTAGTCAGAAAGTATTGAAAACCATCATTCAGATTTTCAGCGTTATATGTGCCAAGCCAATTTTCTTTACTTACATGCTGTTCAAAAGATTCAAAATTAATTCTAGAACAACCTAACTCTAACATTTTCATTTATATCATTATTAACATTTGTTAGGTGGTTAATAAAAAATTGAGCAGTGTGATCAACTAGCCCATTTACAGCAACTTTACATTGAATATTAAAATAACTGGAATCCATATTACTGCACATATATTCAATGCTCATTGTAAGCAGTTCATCTTCGGTCATTTCCTTCTCTATGTGCACAATTTTTACAGCAGGATTTTTCAATTCAGGTACATCTGTTTTGTAGGTTTTTCCTAGCTTTTTTTCAATTACTCTTTTGACTTTATTAACTTCACTTTTACTACTACATTTGATTATAACTTCTCCTTCTTTAGCATTTCTTATTTAATTTATGCCTACTTCTAAAACTGAAGAATTTACACATTATTGCACAGCTTCTAGACTTTTCTTACATTCTTGGTCTTTATTTTTTGTTTTGACTACTACCACCTCACTAGCTACTCTTGCATACGATTTTCTTCACTGGTGTTACAGATTTCATTGAGTTTAATGAAGTTCAAAACGTTTTTATTTTCATTTCAGTTATCTCAGATGTTATTTGCTCTCTTAGGCAAGAAAATTCATCTTCTAATCCCCATATGTATTTAAGCGCTAAATCACAGCTATAGTCGAGGTAAGAATTCAAGCGATGCACGTCACATATCGATTCTTTAAATAAGGCAATGCTACTAAGAATCGTGAAGCCCCATTAAACTGTACCTATTTCTGAAAAAAGCTTAATAACTGGGTGTCAAGAATTACTCTCTTTAACGTAATTAATGGTTAAAAATTATGTTAATATTAAAATTTCTTTAATGAGATCACGTGACGTGCATCGCTTGAACTCTTGCCTCGACTTTATTACAAAACCACATTAACCTTACACATCTTTGAATACACTGCAGATCAGAAATAGATAAGTCAACATATCTCAGACGGAAACTTTGTTTACACTTTAAAGAACAATTAATAATGGAGCCTTTATTCTTACATTTAGCAGCACATTTCTTCCAAACAGGATCCTCCATTGTGATTGTGAACGATCCATCTTTACACGTCTGAAGGACTTTTATTACGTTCACAAAGAAGGGTTCAAAATGACAGACAATTTCAGACAAGAGAATAATACAAATCTATATTTACTGTTTCGTTTTTGCTTAACTGCGTTCAGACAAGGCGGTCCCATGCACGTTCTGAGTACATGGTAACTATACTTTTCTGCCACCGGACCACCGAGGAACCCGTTTAGGGTAAGTATGCTTAAAACCCATCATCACGCTAAGGGCTATTGTCGCTAAAACTCTAGAAATACTTTGACTAGAGATTGGATAACTTGTCCCCATATTTAACACAACATATGAGTTGCAGTGCTGCACAACGTGGATTCGTAAAAGGGTTTTTATTTTTAAAAAATCGGTTTCTAAATTTTGTGGTCGGGGCGACATTACGTGCCCGTGCAGCGACATTTACTACACTTTCTAAAATTACACTTCTTGCTGAGTTTCCAAGATTTTGGCATAAAAAAACGCTCCGTAAAGCGAAAATGTGATTCAATGTATAAGAAACTCTTCCAACGGCATTTTTACGTGAAGCACGCTTTTCATCGAAATGTTTCGGATTTTGTTACAGTTCGAAAAGTACATCGAGGGTTTGATCGTGTTCTTTAACAGATCACTATAAGAGGTGAATATGTCCTCTAATCAGAGTAACTGCAACTCTCATACATGCAACATGATGTACGATTACATATACACAGTCAATTGGAATTTTGAAATCACTTTAAATACGGATTTTTTAACATAAAAACACTAAATAAACTTCCAGACTTAACAGCTGAAGAACCTCACCACCAAATTAAAATGGCCAAGAAATTGCAAAAAATGAATTATTTTCTTTCTTCATTTTAAAAGACATCTTTTCACGTAAAAAGTAAGCATTCGGAGAAAAATTGTGTTTCTTGGCGATTTCTGTTAATTACCCTGTACTACAAATGTGTTGAATAGGATCCACAAAACTGTTGATGTAATTTGAAATAATTACTAAAAAACTGTGATAATCCAGCTGAGAATACATAATTTTAGCCATTATGAATAAACCAAATCTGCACACCTGGGAAAACCACAAATGCATCCCTGATTCCTCAACCCTATATTTCTACCCAAGGGACACAATAGTGACAAAAGTGTCCTAATCTGTGAACCTCACTTAATGCTATTATTTAGTCTCTCTGAATATTGTTCTGCTGAAGTTAGTCCTAGACGGCGAAATTCACACATTGAACATTTCTCGGCGGAAAAGACTGATTATAGAAAAACTTTCCCACAAGCGTTATAAAAACGAGAAAAACTCGAGGGTTAATGTGTACGATCTATATCGGTCCAGTAATAGCGACATCAGGTGCGCCCTATCAGTTTGAAATAAATGGGTAGATTTTATGCTAACGTGAAAGTGTGGTTTTTATTTTAACAGATATAAATGGAAAATGGATGTTCAAAGAATGCATGCATATAGCCCATGGCATTTTTATATACAGGGTTGCTCAAAAGAAGTGATTTGTAGGAGGCAATACTATGAAACCTACAAAAACTTTACGGTGCATATATGTATATCATTTTAATACGAGTCGAAGACTATATTTTCTGTAAGTGAAATCAATCTTAACTAGTACAAGTAACAATCTCAAGTAGTATTTGGAAGAAAATTATTCGAATCAAGTTCGTTATATTCTGTTTTAATTCACATAGTGCCCTAAAGCAGGATTTTCTGCCTGTAATACTGAAACGGGAGTAAGCTAGGTTTTATACCTACCGTTCCACATCACTCGAAACTTGTTCAGCTTCGAGTGTGTAACAGTAACAGAATCGGTCCTGAAATATTCCATAATCGTATGTTGTGAATTTTTGTTATCATAGGGCGAATTTTTGACTAAAAAAAGAGACTATACCTGAAGGTTTGTAAAATATTATCTATGCAATAAAATGCGTTTTTTATATTTTTTTATTATGAAAAATAAATGTTAGCAGTACGCTTGTAATACAAGCGCGCCTGTTAAAGCGCCGAAAAAAAAAATATGAAAATAGTTTGTATCTACAGAGATCTAACTCTAATTAAAAATGTAACATGTGGGAAATGTTTCTGGAATAAAAAAAATCATAAAAATTGGCTGCTAGAAACTGCTTATTTTAGTGAAATATGCAAAAATAGAAAGGCATGTCCAATAGAGCGTTCTCGGAGCAATTCTAATTTTGCCTGCGCTTGCGTCACATCAGGTGTTCATTTCCGATACAAGAAGACACATTTATATGCCTGGTATAGACTATTGACTAGTGGAAGGGGTATAGGGTATCTCAATTTTTCGTGAAACGTATTTTTTTTTTATTTTATACTATGTTTTTAGTAATTTATTCACAAGTTTTTGGTTTGTTTTTCAGGGTCATGTACATTGAAATATACATGTGCTTACAAGGATTTTCTAGATGTGCTACAGGGGAAACTAAGTTCATATCTAAACGAGCAGCTGACATTGCTAGAAGAGAATATTAAAAGGCAAACGTGAGCTTATTTCTGTTTGACTGAGAGTACAAAAATAGATTAAAAAATTACTATCATACATGAAAGAGAAATGGCTATAATCACGTCGGATAACGAACCAATTTCGAAATAAAAATTGAAATTGGTTAAAATGTTAAATAATTCTCTGACTATATTGAGGTGAATATATTTTCTTCAGAGTTTTCATTGCTGCCATTTTTTATCAACTTCTTCAATTTTCTGTTCATTTGCAGAGTTATTCTGTGCTCGACGAAGAATCATCACCCAGAGAACGAGGGCGAACTTCAATATGAATAGCCTAATTTGGATTTAAAAAAGTAACTTTTCTCGCAAAAAAATTGTTACCTTCAGTCCGCCATTTTAATTTTTGAAATTTCAATTTTAAACTAGTAAACAAAAAAATCATAAAATCGTCATAATTTGACAAATTGTCTACCTTTTCCCATTTTTTGACCAGGATTTTGAGATTCTAGCCCACTGTGCGACAAGGGAACTGCCGTGCAAAATATAGTCAGGCACTGCTGAACGAAGAATGTTACCAATTATATTATGCTCGGCTTGCACAGTACACAAAATACAGAGTATATAGTACTGTCGACCATGCTTATTTTAGGCTCAAAGCTCTTCGTTGCTGGCCAAGCATATGTGGCTTTAAGTAGGGTCAAGTCACTAGAAGGTCTCCTTATTGAAAAGCTTGTCTTTAAAAATGATTTTTTACTATTAATTTATTAATTAATTAAATGAAAACAAATTTTGAAATCACTTTATTACCTAAACCTTCATTGACGAAAAATGTATCAAAATATATCAGAGTATTTCGAGGAATTAGAAGGTCTACAACATTCTCTATTAATTGGTTACAACATGAATAAACGCGATACTGTATGTACCGAGAGCGGCGACGATTTAGCCCTAAGTGGACGTAACCTACTGTTGATTTGTAAGGTATAATTCAATGCAGGTCGGGGTATTTGTCCGCTGAGTAGTTCCTGCGAATCATATATTACAACAGTAGGTTACGTCCACCTAGGGCTAAAAGGTCGCCGCTCTCTGTACTTGCAGTATCGCCAGTCGCTATACACCATGGAGACATATATGATGTATAATAGCAATAGACCACATGCGAGGATTCACTTACCTCTCACCACTACTCCATTTACTATGGTTTGTATAAAACTAGCAGGTTGTCCACTACCATTTGTCTGTTCCATGTCCTATGGCATACTGATGAGAACTAATAAGTTCGAAACCGATCTATGTCTGATCAGGGAGTTGACAAATGACATTGGCTACCAATTTTTCACGATTTATAAGGTATAATTCAATACAGGTCGGAGTATTTGCCCGCTGAGTAGTTGTTTCCTGCAAATTATATATTACAACATGAATCAATCTATTAAGAAGAACTAAATTCTTACATGAGAAATACACAATTTTGTTTTCATATTGTAATAGTCGATATATAATTATTTAAAGTGTAATATAATAGTATATGATCAAGTAATATTAACCTAAATGTATTGATACAATGCTGTTTCTTTTTTGTTCTACATCTTGTTACCTAAAACTTGCAGTATGAATTCAATCTGTTTTAACCGTTATATGGAAAGGATTTAAATGCAATACAGAGTAGTTAAACCAATTATGAAATAATTAATTGTTTACAACTCTTGTGTAGTATAAAATTCAATTAAATTTTATACCAACATTTACAACAGATCTGTGCAAAAGAATTTAATAGCAAGTATTTCAGCGCGAAAGTATAAAAATAAAACACGTTATGGAAATGATTTTACAACAACTCTATTATGGAAAACGGGATACGTTTCAGATTTCGTCTAGTCACTAGATAAATCAAACGACTTTTTTAGGAGAGTAAAACATACGAATGAAATTACAAAATGGTAATTAAAACTTCAAGAGTTATAAAGTTGTCAGATTCTTCGTCTTAATTACATCAGAGTAAATTTACAAGAACAAAAGGAATAAGTTTTTTGGTACATATCTTTATTAAGAACTCATTTTTAGCAGACCTTTTAAAAATTACATTAACGTTATTTACGTTCGAGCTAAGTTCTAATTTTGTCCGGATTTTACTGCAGACTCATTTAAGAAATTTACTAACAATCGCAGTTAATGAAATTTATATAAGAGCAGAGTGAATGGCGCCCCAATGGTCGATGGCAAGAAAAATATTAAACATCATAGAGTAAGTGCTCAATTTTCTTGTCAACCAGACAAAAAGCGCACAAAAACCATTAATCAAAATTTGATTAACTAAGCCCTTAATAAAGTGTCATTCTCGTCAGAATCCTTTCTATACTATTCATGATTTATCTTGCTCTTTTTCTTATACTCCTAGTTTCTATATCCAAGTAGAAATAATTGAATCTTTTTAAGCAGTTGTTTTTTATTAGCCAACTCCGCTATGCAATTACATACAGTAGCTTATGAACATTGATTAATTTTTATAATATTTATATATGAAACTTTAAAATTAGGTACTTGCTCGCCATTTTCTAGGATTTCAGTATTTATTGGTAAAAATTGTACGACTTTTATTTACTAATCAATTGCAAGCACCAATTAAGAAAAAAATATATCCAATATTACTTTACGTAATAAAGAGAACGAACTAAAAAATATGCAAACTGTCGCTAGCATACAAAAGTATCAGAGGGACTTGGATAGCTAGGAGATATTATATTAAAATATGTGTTAAAACTAACTAAATGTTGGTAAAAATTATATACAAATTGAAATATCTTTTACAAAAACTAATCCTCTATTCTGCGTTAGCCGACAGCCAACTAACATACGGTATAATAGCGTGGGGTGGATCAATCACCTGCACAATCTGGAAGTAATTCAACAGTATATTTTGAAAGTCATCTTTCAGAGAAATTTTACTTATTCATGAGTTATTCCAAGAGAGTAAAGTATTCGCTATTAGACAAATTTTTCCTATATACTTTTGCGTAGACAACACCAAAATAAATATTAATTAATCGAAATAAAGCAGTCCTACCAACCAAGCTATGAGATAAATTCACAGCATGTCCCTAGTCCAATCATGTAGCTTTCGCGTGTTTATCTTAGATATAAACTTTACAAAAGAATTAACTCTCTGACAATGTTTTAAAATAATATTAGAAAGTGGATGCAAACACTAACTTGGATAGAAATACATAGACTCGTATATGGACTGTAAGTTACCTTAATATCAATTTTGATTCTGTCGAAAGCTATTTTGTAGAATGAAAGCCTACCAAACGTTTGTAATCATCAAAATGTAATCTTGTTGGTAAATAAGCATTATCTTTATATCTTTATTATTATTATTTGTAAAACGTAAAGTAACGAGTAGTAAAAATAGTAAGTACTATAAATAAAAACATGTATAAAATACAACTTGGTACAGACTAACAAGTCAATTCGAACACGTTGCTATTTTCGAGGCAGAAGGCATAGTCGATCATACATTTCCACCCCAGACGAAAGACAAACTCAAACTATAATTTTACAAACACAAAGGTAAAAGTTGATAAAGTTTCACGGGACCTCGATATTCGTCATAGTGCTGCTTACATATTCATTCATGACAAAGTTTAATAAGTTCTATAAACTTTGTCTAGGTCGGTTTCGAAACAATTAATAGACCAGCATAAACGTATTATCTAGATAATTGCATTTACCACCTGGCGCTTCAAAGCACATCCAACGAAATACGTTTTAACGTTTCCAAGCTCCTGCCGATCAAAGCACGCTTATAGTGTGATTGCAATTCTGCGGCTGAGTATTATTTTTGTATATATAAGAAGATAAATATTATAATCATGATATTTTGAATTACGATCATTTTATCTTATGTATTTCAACCCTATTCTAAGATCGTTTATCCAATGATATACAGTATTAAGTTTACAAGAGGTGAAAAATGTGTATCCTTAATTTTACAAAGAAATGCAAAATGAATAATAAAAAGTTTTTCATGGTTTAAAACAGACAAATTCGTAATTAAATCTCCAATATTAAAGCAGCAAGTTCTTAGAATCGGAAAATAATAATAATTTTATTTTTCTTCCTATGTAGGCAAGCAAAGCAAAATAGATTTATCAGAATTAAATGGTACAGAACAGTTGCCTAGCCAAGATCTGCCCCGGGGTCGGACGGGACAGGTCTGGGTCGGCTAAAACAATAATTAAGAACAACTAAACTTAAACACCTATTGTAAAGATTTAAAAATAAACAAAGTTATGAAATATTAGTAAAGGTGGATAGGATGAGCGGAAGTTATAGTTGGTGAAACTTGGCTACAGAGGTTGCCGGAAAATCTGTAACGTCTGGTACGGTAAGGGGTGTTTGATCCGAAATGGGGCATTATGCTGTCTAATTTGTGTTATGTGTCTTGTTAGCGGACTATCGTCCAGCTTAAACGAGTAGAAGTTTTGAGTGATGCGTTGGTTGTAGTCCGCTATGGGGGTTATGCCGTTGCAACATGCGTATAGATCTCTGAGGGAGGTATACCTTCCAGAATTTGAAATGAGGCGCATGAATTTGTGCTCAAACACTTGAAGTTTTCTCATTGTCATCACCGGTATGCTGCACCAAACCGGTGCCGCGTATGTGATGGACGGTCTGACTACCATCATGTACATCAGTTTTTTATTCTGTCTGTTAAGTCTGCTACCCCTGACCATGAGCGGATACAAACTCCTGGACAGGGAGTAAACCTTCCGTATTGTCTCATTGATATGTGTGTTGAACGTCAGTCGTTTCCTTCCGAATATACAATAAAATACATGGACTTATACTAAGAAAAGGAAATAATGCAAAAGGAATACTATTAGGTTATGTTTATGTATGTAGAGACGAGATTTAATACTCTCACCTAGGCAAACTAAACAAAATATATTTCAAGGAAGTGGAGGGGATGAGAATAAACCTAAATATAATAGCTAAACTGAAATTAAATTGAGATATAATAGTGATTAATTATTAATAATATTAAAAAAATTTATGTTACCAAATAGTTAGTTACTAACTATTATAAAAGTGCATTGATAGATGGTTTTTAAAGTTTCTCACAGTTTGATATTTACAGGTACAAAATTATAATATTTAGATATGTTAAAACTAAAAGACATTCATAAAGACTAGTTTTATGAGATGGAGGTGTTATGTAATTCATTTTCCTAACATTAATTTTACGTATATCAGATCGAAAGCGAGGTTTATTATATAAAAGAGCTTGTGTCTTACTGCAAATTATTCGATAACATAAATACTGAGTGAAGTGAGAAAATTAAAAAACTAAATAGGAACATTTCAAGCTATCCCTTTCAGCACATAATTCATTTCTACGTCGTAGCTCATTATAACTGTTACCGATTTTCTTGGTTGTTAAGGATTTAATAGCAACTCTAACTCGATTTTTTTATATTTCTATATTATCAGTATAATAGAAAAAAAACACAAACTATTAAAAAAAAATTAAAAGAAGAACACAGATCAATCAAACTCATCGACAATAGTAAGTTTTTAAAGCAGTAAGGCTACAGTTGAATATGTTAATATCAGTACAAATTGCGTTGTGGTTGTCACAAGCTACATAAATTGGTGAGAATTTTAAGACATTTGTACGTGGTGTAGCCAGGTAAAAATCATTGCCGTTACGAGAAGTTCTGGGAACATTAAAACTAATTCTTGACAACAATTGTGGCGCATCAATAGTGTTGTTAATTATTTTATGACTAAATATTTGTGATAAATATTCTCGCCTACGGCTCAGACCAACTATTGAGTATTTATGCAGTAAGTCCTCTTTTGGAAAACCTATCGCTGGATAAAAGCCTTCTGATTTAAAATGCAATAACTTCACAAACTTACGTGACAATGGTATTCATATGTACATTAAATGATAGAATTTTGTCAAATACAAACCCCAAATCTCGCAGAGTTTCAGGTCTGTGAAGTATGGTATCATTTATGGTATAGTCGTAGAGGATTGTATTCAATTTAGCTAAGTCTTCTTTCATTTATCTTGTAGTTCGTTGCACAACAATTAATTATTTCCTTAAGATTTTTATTTTTGGTCGTCCGAGTATTGACCAAATAAAAAAAATAATAGGAATAGAAAGTAAATTAACAACCCACTACTTTATTTATGAGAACAGAGGAATTGATATATATAGTCTGAAACTGGCCGGAGATGGCGTCACCTTCCGTTAATGCGGGCGGTTGATGCCCCCTGGCCGGAGCAGGTCGGCTTTTGGCTGAGAAGCCAAGAAGTAGACCTCCCCAGAATAAGGGACATGCTGGCGCGTCAAAACTGCTCCCTAAACGTGGACAGGTGGAAACACCTGAAAACAACTGGAAAACCTGGAGGATGGCATCTTATCTTCCTGGTCAGCCACGAAACCATACGACGGCTGGAGGAGGCCGAGTGGGTGCTCTACTTCGAGCTGGTTACCCTTACAGTACGTAGGGTACCGGTTTGGAGCACAGTGACTCGCCGGACTCCTGCCGCAGTCGAGGGGCCGAGGCCGGCCGAGGAGGAGAAAGAAAAATAGGTCTAATCACCCGTACCCAGACGCCCCACGGAGCTATTAATACGGGTAAGCCAAATCAACCTCCAGCACAGTCGGGATGCTACTGGAGAGCTAGTCAGCATTATGACAGGTAAGACCGGGGGTATAATACTAATTCAGGAACCATATGTTTTCAGGAATCGAGTAAGGGACCTAGGAAGTTCTGGCTACCAAATGGTAGTTGGAAAAGAGGGAGACGAGGAGCCACCAAGGACATGCATCCTGGCATCCAAGGACCTTCAAGTTGTGCCACTGCCTCAACTGGGAACTAGGGATGCCACAGCAGCTCTCCTCGAATACAAGGTAAGTAATATTAGTCGTAAGGTAGTCCTAAGCAGCATATATCTTCCATACGATAATGCGCGACTGCCACCTACTGAGGAATTAGAAAATGTAATTTTCTACGCAAGAAATTTAGGTCTTCCGCTAATAATCGGTTGTGACGCCAATGCCCACCACATAGTGTGGGGCAGCTCAAACGTTAACGTTCGGGGCGAGACTCTGTTAGAGTACTTGGCGTCCACAGACCTGCAGGTGGTTAACAGGGGGAGCGAACCGACGTTTGTCAATCGCATCCGCCGGGAGGTTATTGACATAACGCTGGCCTCCCAATCTCTGATTGAGGAAGTTAAGAACTGGAGGGTTACCAATGGCATCTCAATGTCTGATCATAGAATGATCAGATTTGAGATGGAATATGATAGGAAAGAGGCCACCCCTCGACGAAACCCGAGGGCGACAGATTGGGGAAAATACATCTCTGCTTTAGAGAGCTCGGAACTCGACTATGAGGGCCACATAACTTCCCCAGAGCAATTAGACAATGAGATATATAGTCTCGAGAATCGTATAATTAAGGCATATGAGGAATCCTGCCCCCTCAAGGCGGCGGAGGTGCGGAGGGCTCGCTGGTGGAATAGGTCACTTGAAGACCTGAGACGGGCGGCCCGACGCACTCACAATCGAGCTGTCAAAGAGGGGGAGGGGACCACATGGGACGATTTTAAAGTGGCTTGAAGGAAATTCAAAAAGGAATTAAGACTCAGCAAGAGGGCAAGCTGGCGGACATACTGTGGGGAGGTAGACTCTCTACCGGAGTCCGCCAGATTGTTGAAAATACTCAGCTGTGGAAAAAAGGAGACCATAGGGTCTTTAAAAAAGCAGGACGGGACATGGACCACCTCCAGTGAGGAGTCACTAAGACTACTCTTGGACGTTCACTTCCCCGGAGATAGCGCCGCCGCGGTCATAGCCCTAGAAGAGCAGGTCCCACAAGCGGATTGGCAACTCGCAAAGGGAATGATAATGGACGGCGCGGTTTCCTGGGCGGTGAACGAGTTCGATCCCTATAAGGCAGCAGGACCAGACGGAATCTTCCCAGCTTTGCTCCAGAAAGGCCTGGGAATACTCCTACCCCATATGAGGAGAGTATTTAGGGCCAGCCTGGCACTGGAATACGTTCCACTGGCCTGGAGACACGCCAAAGTGACTTTCATCCCCAAGGTGGGAAAGAAGGACTACACGGCCGTAAAATCTTTTAGGGCAATCAGTCTCACATCCTTCCTCTTGAAAACATTGGAAAGGATAGTGGACAGACACCTGATGGAAGGGGTGTTAACCAGATACCCAATACATCAGAATCAGCATGCATATAGGCAAGGGAGGTCCACAGAGACAGCCCTGCATGCCGTTGTGTATAAGGTAGAAAGGGCCCTCCACTACAAGGAAGTAGCCCTAGTAGTATTTTTTGATATAGAAGGAGCCTTTGATAAGGCAAGTTCGAGGACTATCTGTAAGGCCCTACAGGCCAGGGGTACAACCCCTATACTGGTCAGATGGGTGCAGTCTGCGCTGGAGGAAAGAAGAGTCAGCGCAGCCCTAGGGGACTGCCTGGTGGACATCGGGGTGAAGGGAGGCTGCCCTCAAGGCAGCTGCCTTTCGCCTCATCTATGGTGCCTAATAATGGATGGTCTCCTGGAGCGGCTGACGTCAGAAGGCTTCTATGCGCAGGCATATGCAGACGACGGGCTAGTTCTTGTAACTGGCCGGTTCCTAAGCGTCGTCTGCGACAGAATGCAGGTAGCCTGCAGAATTATTGAAAGATGATGTGGTGAGACGAACCTTTCAGTCAATCCATCCAAGACTGAACTGATCCTCTTCACCAAAAGGAGGAAAATAGAGAATTTCAGGGCACCAATAATGTACGAAAGACCCCTAGCACTATCGCAAGAGGTCAAGTACTTAGGGGTGATCCTGGATAAAAAACTGTCATGGGGAGCACAGGTCGACAGAATCGTAGAAAAGTCGACGGCAACCTTCTGGCAGTTGCGCCAGGTGGTGGGCAGGAACTGGGGATTTAGTCCACGGATCCTGCACAGGGTCTACACGGCGGTAATCAGACTTAGACTCCAATATGGGTCGGTGGTCTGGTGGCCGAGTGTGAACCGCATCACCACGTCTCGAAGACTGGCAAAAGTTCAAAGACTTGCCTGTCTTGGGATTACAGGCGCAATGAGGACGACACCTACAGCTGCCTTGGAAGTATTGCTAGGGCTGCCAACGCTTCCAGCCTGGATTAAGAAGGAAGCCATGGCGGCCCATCTAAGAATGCGAGACTCAGGCAGCTGGCGGTGTAGTGGAAGGACAGAGGGTCATGCAGCCATCGCCAGATTGGCGGAGGCGGAGATTCCGATCTCCGCCCTTAAGGTGAGGGAAGCAACCGACCGCTTGAGATTAGAGAGAAAGTACACTCTAACCCTACCTAGTAGGGAAGAGTGGGCAGAAGGAAAGATTAATTTCCCCCCGAACTCCCTGGTGTGCTACATAGATGGTTCCCTTCTAGTAGATGGACAGAGGCAGTCATCAGGGGCAGGAATATTCCTGGAAGGCAGGGAAGTACAGGAGAGCTTTGCTCTAGGATCGTACACTACTGTCTTTCAGGCAGAGGTATATGCCATCCTAAAAGTGGCATATAAAGAAGAAACGAGGAACGGTACGGAACAAAATATCTGTATCTGTTCAGACAGCCAGGCAGCACTTCGGGCGGTCTGCTCTCCTAGGACGAGGTCCCCCCTCATCCAGGAGTGCGGAGATGCTCTAGAGGAACTTGCCAGGCACAAGGAAGTGAGCCTGATATGGGTTCCGGGACATACCGAGGTCCCAGGAAACGAGACAGCCGATGAATTGGCTAGACTCGGGGCCAGGGAGCCCTGTCTAGGCCCGGAGCCCATGTTGGGAATTACAAGGAAACATGTCGCTACGGCCCTTAACGAGTGGGCACAAGCAACATTGAGGGAACATTGGAGGCTGAGCAGCGGCTGCAAACAAGCTCGAGACTTCGTAACGGGGCCGAACAAGTCGAGGGCGGCCTGGTTGCTAGGTAGAAGCCGGAGGACCCTGAACCAACTGGTCGGAGTCCTAACTGGTCACTGCAGACTCAGAAGACACCTATCACTGATAGGGGTTGAGGTAGATCCCACTTGCCCAAGATGTGGAAGCGATGAAGAAACATCGTTTCACTTCTTGGGACAATGTGAAGCGTTCGGGCGCCTGAGGTATGAACTCTTCGGCGCCACAACGCTCCCAAAAGAGGAAATGGACTCTCTCGAATGGAAGCATGTCCTGACCTTCATTGGAAGATCAGGAAGGTTTCAAGAGAAAGTAGGAGGCCGAGTAGAAGTGAATGGTTGAGGGGACGTCAGGGGGTAGGTAAAAAGGCCCCTTTTGTGGCCTACTTGCCAGGCACTAGGCCTCCCCCAACAATTACTACTACTACTAGTCTGAAACTTAACTTACGTAATTACTAATTACTTTGATCGAAGAGGATAGTACATCTCGAAGTACTCGTACTCAACCGTCTCCGATGAGTAATAATAGATGTCTTATTACATATTATGTTTTTATTAATTTTTTGTTTCCTTTCCTTGAAAATAACTTTAGAAAGCGCTCCATACAGCCAGTCACTATTTACAAAGATACAGAAAATAAAATATTAACTCTAAATTAGCACAAGTTAAAAGAGAACGAATGGGACGTGAATGTAGGAGAATTCGATGATAAGTGCAGAATTAGACAATTTCTTGTAGCCTAGACACCAATCAAAGCATTTTTGAATAATAGACATAGCACAATACTAAGCCACAGAGTAGGGAAAATTAACATTAAGGATAAAAACAAAGGTGTCGCCATCTAGCTATTCAGAAAATATTTGCCCATATTTGTATACATATCCACACACACATGATATAACAACTTTTAAGCAAAAAAAGGTTTAAATCTTTAGATTTGTATTTTTGATAAATTCAAAAACATATGAAAATATGGTAAATGTAATTTATTATATCACTATATAGAATGTTGCACTCATTATAGTTTTTCCCACAAATAAAAATATATGTTCCAAATTCCCCTCAATGTTCCTCCTCCCTGTAGGCAGACCCTCGCCTAGGCCTCCAACTAACCTAATCTAGCGAAATAGGTGGTGATGCTGCCTAGGGGCATCTCCCTTATATCGGCCAATGTAGGTCAACGTTCGCCAAAAATGGATTCTCTAATTGATGAGACGGGAGAACAGTCACAGGGCATATGTTGAACGGTCTCATCTTCTTGTTCACAAGCTCTACAGAGAGGTGTTTCCCTTAATATCACATTATGTAGATGTTTCCTTAACGGACAGTGTCCAGTCTGGATTCTTGTTATAAAAGTAGGTTCCTTCTAGACATTGCCAGGTAGTCCATTGCTGTACTCTTTTTGGGATATTTTAGTAGTTCTCTAGCAAGCTGACAGCTGTTTGTTTCATCCCATAGTTTCTTGAATTCATTGTGGGTGTTCTCTTTAATTATTTGTGTTATCGCCGTGATCGGTAACAGACTGGCCGGGTTTGGTCCAAAGATAATTAAGCTTGCTGCCTTCTTGGCCAGTTTGTCAGCTACTTTATTGCCACCACACTGTGCATGTCCTTTCACCCAGCATACCAGTATGTTATTCATGCTGGAGGCACCCACAAGTGACATTCCCATACTGCTCCTGTGGTAGTTTTGTAACTACTCAGGGCTAGTAATGATTGTTTAAAATTTGTTTAGATCCTGATTGTTTTGCCCGTAGTTTGTCTACGGACCCTTTTGCGCTATGGTTATGCCCGCCAGTTCAGTGGGTACTACGCTGGCTCGCCCATCCATAGGACATTTATATTGGATTTGCAGGCCTCTGGAGTATATTCCACATCCTGCCCCAATCTTTTTTATTCTTCTGTGCATATGTTTATCACACCTTCGTCAGCAGCCTCGTTCTCACTATTAGTCTGTATTATGTAGGGTCCTCGGTAGGGTCTGTCAAGGACAAACCGGGGAGGAATGCTATCTATGCACGCCTGTAGGAGAGGCGTCTTTAGGACAGCCTCATTCCACAGGCGACTTTTTGTCTCTCCACAGCCTACATTTGGTTATATGCCAACTAATTTGAGGCGTACCATTGTTATCAAAGCCACTTCTCCTAGATATGTATCTAGTGGTGGCAGACACAGTCTTACCCCCATAGCTCTCGTTGGTATTGTTCTCATAGCTCCGGTTATGCTTAGGCAGGCAACTTTCTGCACTTGGCTGAGCTTGATCTTAGCTGTAGTCTATTTGCTCTTAGGCCACCAAACCACAGCTTTGACTTGCAAAAAATTATTGAAATATTTAACGCCACTTTCCTCAAAAACGGTTGGAGTCATCAAGTTTTACCAATTGTACCTTTTATACGTGGAAATAACGCCCTCATCAGATTTTCTGTTCAGAAGTACCACAACGTTTCGTCAAAAAAAAAATGAAAAAATTCATCATCAGGTACAGATCCTGCGACGCCTTCTATGATCTAAAGTAATGTAATACATAAATGATTATTTTTTAGGATAAAAAAAGTTCCTCTAGCAAATTTGGCGAAAATCAGCCAAGAGACTGTTGAGTTATTGCAAAAAATAACGAAAAAATAATTTGAACTTTGACACCCTTTTTTTTCACAGCAGCATTTTACTAAAGCATATTTGGTTATATCCTCATATTTCCGCCCAAAGCATCTACCCCTGAACTATGGTCTATTAATGGTCCACCCTGTATATCAGAGTGTAATTTTCATAACTTTGCATGGAGGTATGTAGTACAATTTTATCAAGTGCGCGATTGAAGTGATACTTAGAAATGGCAATCGCGGAATATCCTGAAAGGTCAAGTATTTATGTTTTGGTACTCTGGGATATAAATTCGCCACATTGCTGGGAAAATAATGTGTTTCACGAAAGACACTACATAATCCAGTATTTATATAATAATTCCGATGTGCTAATTCCGATACTTGGTTATAAGTGCTGGATGTTTGCAACATGAACTGAGAATAAATTTTTCCCCTTGAAACTGATGTCTTAGGACAAGTTTATTAAATAAATTGGCATTATTTCTTAACTTGTAGTTGGTCACGTCTTTCTGAAGCATCCCGTATATGTACATTTTAGTGCTAATAATGGTACAAGTAACCGAACAATGTTTTAAAATGTTTGTTACTTATTCGACAATACTGTGGTAATGATCAATAGTTAAAAAAGATGCTTTGTGCGCATTAGTTTCACAATTAATAATGCAATTGCACATCATAAAGCTATATCAGCTGTCAATTATGTATGTTATGTCCCATTCCCACTTAATTAAATTTGTATCGAGAATAAAATATTCATAATTTATAAATTCATATACTGCAACATAAAAATATAAAACATCGTGTCCCTCAAGAATAAAATTGAATAAAATTGCAAAGTTTGCACAGCAAAATTCATTTGAGTTTTGGATTAACACAACAATTAAGTAATAATAATTCTCGGGAGGAAATGAATTTATTTCCATTTTCATTCAAACCAACGCCAGAGCAAATTGCGCAATATACAAATAACATGGTGCCATGAGTGCAGCAATGTCCGAACGTAATTTTATTTGTATTAGGTGAAATAATTTAAATTCCCTTCTACTCTGACTGAAAATCTCATTAAATATGGTGGTCGCCGAGTAACTCATAAACGTGTGGAATATCAGAGGGAATAACTATGAACAAATGTAGTGTAATAGAAGTTGTGGTAACATCTCTGGCCGCAAAACGCAAATGCTGGGCACTGGAGAATGGATGAGGACTGTAAGCGAATGAGTACACACAGACCGGGTGTCTCAACGGGTGTAGTTTTTAAAATTATGTGTACTTTTAAAGTGGGGCAAAATTAGTTTTGTTAGGGAACTGTTCTAGGTGGGGTCTGATCTTACACATATTAAGGATATTGATGTATGTTTTGTAGAATAAAGTCGATTGGGAACACATTTTTATTTTTTTTGCATTTTTAGCGGTATAACAAAACTATTTAAAGCCTAAATTGTGATAAAATTTTTCAAACTTATCACCATTTTTATTTATGAAAAAAAGTGCATATCATAGTATTTTACAAATCCCAGGGGATAACTATGATAATTTTTTGATGAAATAGAAATCCATTAAAATCCGTCCATTTCTAGTCGCATCTCAAAATTCATCCAATTATTAAATGTTTACACTGATAATCTCCCTAGGGAGATTACCAAATAGCAAAGCCCCAGGTATGGATGATATTGAATACAAGCAGCTCAAATACCTCCCGAGGAAATATGTTGTACAACTAACATATATCGTTAATGCGATACTACGATTACAACATTGGCCAAGTCAATGGAAGTGTGCTGTGGTTGTGCCCATCCTGAAACCGAACAAAAACCGTCTGGATCCCGGGACTACTTTAGAAAATGCACGACTACAACTTCCCCATGCACATCATAAAACCAATACACTCGTTCTTGAGGGACATGTCCCTGCAGGTTCGAGTGAATAACAAACTATCAACATAGCGGGACATTCGCGCGAGAGTCTCACAGGGGTCTTGTCTGACTCCTGAGCTGTACAAGATATATACGCCTTCGACTGTCCGGAGTTCCCGAATACCAAGCTAGCCAAGTACGACGACGACACGGCCGTGTATGCACATTCGCATAACGCGGCGCAAGCCGCAAATATGAAAAAAAATATTGTACACAATGGTGATCAGGCCGGCTATCACATACGTGGCTCCAGTGTGGTGCAGCACGACGGCCACGACAATGAACAAACTGAAAATATTAGAACACAAATTTATGCGCCTCATTTTGAATTCTGGCAGGTACACCTCCGCAGAGATCTCTACGCACGCTGCCACAATATAACGCCAATAGCGGACTACATCCAGAATATATCTCAAAAATTCTACACCTTCAAACTGGGTGATAGTCCACTAACCTAAAATATAACACAAATTAGGCAGCCTTGTCTTACCAGACACACCTTGCCTTATTAGATGCTGCCCATCTTTCGGCAACCTCTATAACCAAACCTTCACCAACTATAACTTCTTCTTCCCCTACCTATCTGTACTGATATTTCATAACTGTTAAATCTTTGCATCTTTTCTGTCCCCTCTCGTCCATATTTGGGTCATTTTGTATTGTTTGTTTTCTATGTGTTATTCGCCCGTTCCAAATTCTTCGTCTGAAATCCCACAACATCATTCAAGCCCAACATTAGAACATAAAAGATTAGGCAGCTTCAACGCAGCAAGCAATTGAATTTCCTGTAACGGGTTCTCTCATTTGTATTGGAGTAACGCACCGGCAGCCAAATGTTGTTAGTGTTTCGTACCATTAATTTTTAGAGTGTTTTAATTATTTTTAGCCATTGTCGGCATTCATGAATTTTATTACCTATTTTAATTCATTTATAGACAAAAGGTGTGAGGTTAAGTTTTATTATTTTTTTCTGAACCAGCCTCGTCCCGCCCAGTCCCGCAACCACCATCACCTATCGTGTGTTAGATGCAGGGTCGATCCCGAGGGGAGGTTTGGGGAGGACATATGTATTCTGTAATATTTAATAAATCTAATGGTTGATTGATTGACGCCGAATGCTTTCGATTTTCATAAAATTATCTCGTACATTATTAATGTCCTAGAGATATTATAGCTGATATACTTAAATAAGTAAGTAATAAATTTAGTAAAATTATAATTATTATGCGGAGATTTAAACACAGACAAACTGAGGGTAGAAAATGTTTATAATAAAAGATTATATGATTTATTTGATTAATAATATGGATATACATGTATCTTTAGTGCATAGTGTTAAATACCTAGGAGTAATAATTGACTGCCACCTAAAATGGGACATGCATATAAATTATATAGTAAAAAAATTAAGATGTGCTACATATAGGTTTAAATATTTATCACAAATACTTACAATCAAGCAAATGCGAATATTGTACTATGCACTAATTGAAAGCCATCTAACCTATGGAATAGTCGCATGGGGGGCGGCAGTCAGCAGCTGCATGAAGAACCTGGAAATAATCCAAAAATGTATTTTAAAAATAATACATCATAAAGCTTATACTTACCCAACTAATGACCTTTACATAGAAACTAACATATTTGATCCTCGGCAACTATTCTTCTTAGAAGTCATAATCAGACAACAAAAATATAGACGCGATTTAATCGACAACGAGCATATCTATAATACAAGATATAGGTAGTATGCTTCATACATACCAAAACCAGAAAAAAGTACTTTATTAAGAAGTTATATTTACCTAGGACCTAAATTATACAGTTGTATCCCTTCTGATATGAAAAAAATAAATTCGCCTAAATTATTTAAATATAAATTAAAGAAATGGATGCGTCAAACTCCCAGGCTACAAATCCATCAACTCATAGACCTTAAAAAGATGTACATAATTCCCTAAAATAAATAAAAAAAATAATAATAAGTAAATAAATAAAAATAAAAATTAAAGTATACTCATATCACCTATCCATAAGACGGACAAACTCCCCGCAATACTTTCAATTTATCTTGCATAAATCTTAACTCAATATAACTGTATATATGTGTGTATGTATGTGTGCATATATATGTATGTATATGTATGTGTATATATGTGTATGTGTATGTATATATGCGTATATATATTTTTATGTGTACATTTTTTATTTAGTTCGCTTTGCTGAATTGTTGAAAAGTTCTCCCACTCACAAGGTTTTCTTTTTGTGGGATCCACTGCTCACTTATTCACTTTCTACCATAATATTGTATATCATGATATCATAGTGTTCTGTATTCAATTAATTATACGTTAATGTTTTGTAATTAATCATGCAGTAGTGTTTTTTGCAATTAATTGTTTAGTAGTGAATAAATTATTATTATTATTATTATTTATTATTATACCAGCTTACATCTTTAATAATCAGCCTACCACGGTGATCGCCACCGCCTTAGGAATGAGCTCTACTGCAATTAATTATTTGGTAACTAATGTAAAAAACACTAACATTGAAGTCTTTGATCCTGCTGTATCTGGTCCCCATGCACAATTGCTAGAATGGAATTATCCAATTCCATGCGCATACTCAGTTTCTCAGTTTCTGAATTTAAATATTATTTCAATCGGGAAGGCATAGATTTAAATATTACTGAAGATGTAGACGAGATTTTTTATATGATCTTGGATCACTTTCTTTGGTGTTTTGAAGTAACTCATCCAAAGAAAGGTGTTAGTAAAAAATAATACATTCAATAAAAATGGATTCAAAATGAGCAAAAAATTACGAAATAAGTCTTAAAGCCTTAAAGATGTACACTGGATAAGAAAAACAATAAACGATACTAATATACATGAGCAGTATATCAAACAAGAAAACAGCTGAACAGTGAAATAGAAAATGAATAAACCGCACAAAAAACAGTAGGTCTTGATGAAATACCAGTACATATAATTAAGGAATGCAGTGTGCAAATTAGTCAATACCTGACTACCGTAATAAATAAGTCAATAAATTAACGACTGCTTACCGATAAATCTAAAAAAGTCGAAAATTACTCCTGTTTACAAAAAAAATGAGATCCAGAACAAATCTAAAACTATAGAGCAATCGCAACTCTTAGTCCTTTTTGAAAGATAACAAAACCATTTCATTTTTAAGCAAAAACTATTTACTAACAAAAAGCCAGCACGGTTTTCGAGCTAGATATTAAACAAAAACCGCTACCATTGAAGTAATCCAGTACATTAATGATAAGCTGGACATAGGAGAACTTGTTGTTGCAATTTTCTTTGATTTCTCTCGAGCTTTCGACACTCTTGCTCCAGTATATCTATCAAAGAAGCTCGATTGTTTGGGCATAAGAGGGAATATAAGCAACTGGATCATGCCACACAACATATAGAAAAGTAGTAGTAAAAATAGAAAACACAAAATCAAATGAATATGAAATGGAGCCAGGGACACCTCAGGGGAGTGTGCTCGGACCACTGCTATTAATGTTCTACATAAATTATCTGCCGCTTTATACAAGACATGGCAAATTGTTATGTATGCAGATGATACCATCATAATAATATCTGCAGCCACTCAAACAGAGCTAGTGGAAAAAGTGCAGATTACTTTGCAATATTTCGCTGAATGGTGCCAGAGAAATCATTTAATGGTAAATGCTATTAAAACAGGAGTTCTGGAATTCACAAGTAAATATCGAAACCAAACTGTTAAATTGAATTTTAACTTAGAACATAATAAGCTAGAAACGTTGTATTCCATTAAATTCCTAGGAACATATATCGACAACCAATTAAGCTGGAATGAACAAATCGATCATGTATGTAAACGGCTTAACAATTCCTATTATGCTATATTCACACTTGCACAAACATTAAATACAAATTCACTTTTAAATATATACTATGCTAACGTCTACTCGGTAATTAGCTATAATATTATAGCGCGGGGACAAGCTACAGAGAAAATACTCGAGTATATACAATACAAAAAACAATTATACGACTCATATTCAACTTGCAGTCTAGGGCAACATGTAGGGATACTTTTAAAACTCACAATTTACTAACTTTCACTGGAATTTATTTATATAAATTGTTGACATACATTCTCATAAATAAAAATAAGTTCAAAAACATAACGATGTATACAACTACCCTACCCGAAACAGAGACAACATATAGAAAAATGAGTTTATAAAAAATCTCCCAATCACGTTGGATCTACTTTCTATTTTTTTTCCTACAAGATATAACGATATAGAATCTATTCTTAAATTTAGCACTTTAGCAAACTAAGAAGTTTTATAATAGGCAATAGGGTTTTCCCACTAATTTTATTTTAACAATTTGTGTCGTGAAAATGATATAATAAAACATTTTATTAATTTACAACAATTTATTTTTCTAATAAGAATTATTTCTAAGAAAATATCGTTAAAACAACTTGCTGATAATTTCACTGCTTTTTAATGCGGGCATTTTTACGCGCCAGAATTACTTATCTACCCGGAAAACCAATGAGATTATGGATATAATTAGTTTGTAATAGATTCTAACTGAAGAAAGCTTTCCTTAAAACTTCTCAGAATTTCAATTTGTAATGCTTGTACTATGATTGGTCTAAAGCAGTGGACGCGTAAATATTGGGCAATCAGAATCCAAATAAATGCCGCACAAGTTATTCGTGAAAGCGTCGGACGTCAATATTTTGTACTGTAGTTTAGGTTTAACCTTCACCGACATTACACATCAGATGACTAACCTAAAACGTTAAATTTATATTTTTATGTGTGTATTGTTTGGAGTGAAAATATTATTTTATCAGTTTCTGGTTTATGTTTTATTAATTCTACAATCAAAATGGAATCAAGTGGAAGAGGGATATATTAAAGGTGCCGCTGATAATTTACCTAAAGTAGAAAAGTGCTGAGTGCTGTCAATAAATTGAGGTTATGTTATGTTAACAGAGTTCAAGATTAATAAACAATCTTGAACAGAGACAACCTCTGTGATTGGATTTCGGGGTGTTGACGTCACAACGCGCCAATTTATGGCTGTTTAAAATGAACCCAATATTTTTCAAACTTTCTTTTTGTTACTATTAGTAAAATTAATAAGATCATTTTTTTACGTGAGTTAAGTATTTCAGCAATAATTTTTTTTTTCTGGGAAAACCCTATTGTATTTATACCCCGGGGAATTTGAAACTGCCCTAAAATCCCAAAATATGCGAACAAGAATTGTTTAATCTTGATTATATGTTTATGAATTTAATAGTGTTTGTTTTATTTTACTCTTTTTATATGGTTTTTATGCATTTATATATCTTTAATTACTATACTGATACTAATAACTTATACATTTTGTGACTTACCTTATCCATTGTATTATGGCAACATAGGTTAATAAAGTGAACATGGATATGGATATGGATATGGTTATGGATATGGATATGGATAAGGATATGGGATGGATATGGATATGGACATGGATATGGATATGAATAGGAATATGAATACGAATATGAATATACACAGAGTAGCGCAAGTTACTCTTGTAAGTCTAACATTTTGTAGTTGTAGGGATGTCATTTGTGAAATTTTGTGTCGAACTGTCGCTTCCAAGTCTTGCCTTGTAGTTGGAGAAATAAAAAAATCGACTGGAGTTAAATCAGAAAACCTTGCATGCCACCTGATTGGACCACGAGATCTGATCCAACGATCTGGAAACAAATCATTTAGATAATCCCTATTGATAATGACATTGTGTGGTTCAGTCCCATCTTGTTGGAAGTAAACCTCGCCGATACTGGTACTGGAAATTTGAATAATCTGTTGAATTGTTATATTTTGGAGAAATTCTAAATATCTTACACCAGTTAGATTTTATTAAGAATTTATTGGACCTATGATATGGTCATCCAATTCTTCTAATCAAACATTGAAGCGAAGCCAAGCCGCTCCTGAGACCGCACCCTGTCCCATAATGTGACAATTTTCAATTGCCCAATATCGAGTGTTGTTCCGATTAAATAGCCCAAGGTGTAAATCTCGATTCATCAAAGAACAAAATGTTTTTGATAAAATTTTTAACACATCAAATATCTGCGTAATAACTATGGCACTAATGTTAAAGTTATATTTGATGGGTACCAAAACTTCAGAAAGAAATCATAAATAGTATAATAGGTCGGTAGTACTTCCATTAATTTTTATTTAATGACATGCCTTTAAAGATCGCTAAAGAAAAGTTCTTAGCAAACAGTTGTAATAAAAATAGATTTATTAATCTTCTTTACCAAAAACTTATTGAAAATAATGTTGAGCGTTGTCAAGCAGAAAGTGATGCTGATCGTTTAATTGTACAATCTGCTCTAGATTGTCTCCTTTCTCATGTAGCTGTTGCAGATGACATTGATGTGTTAGTACTATTGATGGCTTTATCGTCAGATGATAAGGAATTGCTCTTTTTAAAACCGTCAAGAAATAAATTTAAAAACTTGCTTTTCTTAAAGTTGTCCCAAAAAGTAAAAAATTATTGCAAGAAAATCAAAGCATGCGCATCATGCGTACAATCATACAAAATGCGCATGCCTTGCTTTTCTTGCAATTATTTTTTACTTTTTAGTACGACTTTAAAAGAAAGAAGTTTTAAAAAAATATATTTTTTATTTATTTTCAGAAGTGCAAAATGAGAAGTAAATCAAAGTCTGTTATGTTTGCAACCATACATATACATTCATGTATTCCATTTAGACAAGTTTTGGTTGTCTAAATTACTCACGATTATTAACAACTTTGTGTAGGTCGAATTTGAACTATTATAATCTTATTCAGACAATAAAAAATAGCATTAACAGAACGTGATTAAAATCTGGATCAATATTACAGACATCAAAAAATGATCGGAACTATATTGAGAGTTATAACTTAACAAAGAAAAAATGCAAAAACTTACTAGCTAAGGAAAGATCAAAAATGTATGAAAATCGAATTAAAATGTCTGATAATAAAAACAAATGCATGTGGAGTATTCATGATGAAATAACTGGCAAAAATTACAAAAACGAAATTCAAGTTACAGGCTGCTTTTCCAAAATTGCGGATGATTACAATGACTTTTTATTAAATATTTATACCTAATTTATTAAATAAAGCTAACCGAACTCAATTTAATTGCAATATTGTACAGAACCAACAGTCAATTTTTGTAAAACCCATAAGTGAAAATGAATTTTTTGATTTATCGAATAGATTAAAAAATAAATATACTATTGGTGAAGACGAGATTCCCAACAGCATCATAAAACTTTGTATAAGATTCTTTCATTATTAATAATTCATTTAAATATGGTATCTTTCATTATACAAAAAATGCGATCCAGAACTTTTAGAAAACCACAGACCGATAAGCATATTATCATCTTTCTTAAACTTGTTTGAAATAGTCATGTGTGATAGAGTTGTAAGTTTCTTAACAACCTATCAGCTCATAAACCAAAACAAACATGATTATATAAAAGGTAAATCAATAGAAACAGCAGTTTTTCAATTTACACAATAGGTATTAGATTCTCTTGAAAAAATAAACAATATCTCCCTTGGAATATTTTTAGATTATTTCAAAGGCTTATGACTGTTTAAATCATGAAAATTTATTAATTAAGTTAGAAATGTATTGCAGCAGAGGGAACGCATTAAATAGTTTCAAATCATATTTATCTGGCCGAAATCAAAGAGTTGTGATAGAAAAAGATCGCAAGAAATACATATCTGAGATAAAATCAAATTCCATAGGCATTCCACAAGGCAGTATTACCGGACCTATTTTGTTTTTAATATATATAAACGATCTAAGTAATATAATAAAGGTCAGTAATCAACACATTACCAACTATGCTGATGATTCTAATTTATTAATGATAGCTGAAGATATTCCTCAGCTCATAAATGAAAGTAACAATTTGTTTTCTGAAGCAAGGATGTGGTAATCTAAAAATGGTGTTTTATCGAATGTAGAAAAAACAAATATTGTGTTATTTAGAACAAAACAACTTCAATCTGAAACTCCAAATAAAATAAAAATGAATAATGAAAGCATACAGTTATCAAAAAGTGTTTAAATTTTTAGGAATACAGATAGAGGAGCATTTAGGTATGTCAGCCCATATAGAGTATTTGTGCCCAAAACTGAATAAAATATGTTATAGCATACGAGTTGTTCATAACTATTTAAATGAAAAGTCACTAGGGAAAATTTATTTTGCAAATTTTGAATCGATAGCCAAATTTGGAATAATTTTCTGGGGTAGGAATAAGAATATAAACAAAATTTTTATTATACAAAAAAGAGTCTTAAGACTCATATATAAAATGAAGTATACTGAATCACGCAAAACTGTTTTTAAAAAGAATAGAATATTAACGGTAGTAGCTCTGTATATCTATGAAACATTAATGTTTGTATTTAAAAATAAAGAAATATTTGAAGTAACTAATATAAATCATAATTATCCAACTAGGACACTTAATATTAATTATCCTGTGTATAGGTTAAGTTTAACAGAGAGAAGCCATATTACATGGGTATTCAATTATATAATAGTTTCCCACAAAATTTAAAAATGGTTCAAAACATAAAAAAATTTAAAAAATCCATTAAGAATTTTTTGATTAATTTAGAACCATATACCATTGGAGTATTTCTCTACTTAATATAGGGATATCATTATTAATTAGGTATCATGATATCATTTCATTTTATGTTTCTACCTTTTATTGTAAATATAAATTGTAAAACATTCCTTGAAATAAAGAAATATTATTATTATTATTATTAAAGAATCAGTAATTTCTTATTTTAATGTTAACTATTAGATTTTAAATGTACGAACGTTATATGCTTAAATACCCACATAACATTTTTCAACATTGATTCAACATTTTAGTTACTCAAAAACTATTGTTGCCACAAAGTATTATGTATAAGTTGTACAAAAATATTTTGTGTAGAATTTTAAGTTTTTCGAAATTAAATATTACGCACTTTTTATAATAATAATATATTTTATTTCTGAATTTCTTGTATAAACAAGTAATTGTAGAGAGCGTCAAAGTACTAAAAAACTAACAATTAAAAATTAGTAAAAATATATAAAAGATAAAAAGTATAAAAGTCTTTACATATTGTAGTAAAATTAGTCATAGAAAGAAATCATCGAGTGAATAACAGGTTTTATCGATAAGAAAAGCCTTGAGCCTTTTTTTAAAAATGTGAAAGTTTTTGGATCCTGTTATATCAGATGGAAGAGCATTCCATATTTTGCAACTATTAAAATAAAGGCCTTTTTGATATCCCGCCGTGAAATGTTGGTCCGGATTACAGTTATGCTTAAATCTTGTTTCATAACTGTGATCAACTACTTATTTTTTTTAAACATATTCAAGTTCTTATAAACAAAGCAACTAAGTTAATAAATGTAAGTGCCAGATAATGTTAAGATATTTAACTTTTTGAAAGTTGGTCTACAAGATTCTCTTCTTGGCAGCATAGCTAAAATTCTCAAAGCATACTTTTGTAGAATAAAAACACTTTGACAATGACTACTAGTACTCCAGTTAGTAATTCCATATCGCATATGAGAGTGGAAATTTGCGTAATACAAACTAATGAGAATGTACCTACTGCAGTGGTTTGTCAGTGACCGTAGTGCATAACAACAGGTCCGAAGTTTGTCACAAAGTTTATCTATGTGGATATCCAACTTTAAAGTGCAGCCGAAGGCGATTTCTAATATTTTGCCTGAGTCATATACATTAAAGTAATCCGAAGGTCGAGTGTCTAATTCACCTGGGTAATTACGGTTTTTAAAAAGTATCGAAATAGTTTTTTCTTTATTAAGTTTATAAAAATTTTTTCAGACCAAAGTACACATTTTTCGTAAACATTTTCTGCCGAATTTATTGCTAAACTGGTGTTAGTTTCTGAAATTAAGAAATTTGTGTCATCGGCGTAGCATACAGTCCGCAAATTATTAATGTCTTTCAAGAAAAAAACTAACTCATTGGCAAAGATTATATATAGCAGGGGACCCAATAGACCCTTGTGGAACACCTTGAGTCACCTTCCTAGGACTACTTGTGGTATGGTTTATTAGTACAACTTGCTGTCGGTTACTTAAATATGACTTTATGAAGTCTAATGGTGTACCTCTAATTCCATCTGAACAAAGTTTCTCTAGTAGATGATCTACGCAGTGAAATGGGCGAGAAAAATCAATAAAGAGACCGAATGGACACATTTTTTTGTCAAGGCATTTGTAATTTCAACATGAAAGTTATTTAAAGCTGTATCCACTCCTCTATTTTTTACAAAACCATGTTGGGCTGGAGAAACTATAGTATTACGGATACAGAATGTTAGTAAGTAGTCATTTAACGCCGATTCATAGAGCTTAGGGAAGCTAGACAATAATGTAATAGCCCTGTAATTGCCGTACGCAATTGAGTCACCATTTTTATATAGTGGACATACTACGGAGAGTTTTAATTTTTCTGGGAAAACTCCTTGTTCAAATGACAAATTTATTAAATAAGATAGTGGTTGACAAATTAATTGCTTGCAATGTTTTTGTAAGTTATTTGATACATTATCATATCCACTGGAATGCGATGGTTTAAGTTTATTTATTACTGAAGGGATATCTTTGTCACTTATAGGGGAAAGGAAAAACGAGATATTGCCTAATGGAACATTGGCTTTCAAAAAGTCATGTGTTATTCTACTGGTGGTAATGTGCTTGTTAAAGTTATTTGCAGTTGCACTATCGTTTATCTGAACATTATTTTCTACAATTTTTATTTCATTTTCGTATATCTGTTTACCTTGTACATCTGATATAATATTCCACATGGTTTTTGTGTTATTTTATTATCGTAATACCTCTGTTTGGCTAAGCTCAATTTTTGTTTATATATATTATTAAGGTTTTTATATAGTTCCTTAGTTCGGGATATTTTTGAGCAAGATCAGAAAATAGGCATACATCTTTTTTTAATTTGACTATATCCTCTGTTATCCACTCTTGATTATTTTTTTCTTTTTATTGACAAAGCGTGTCAATGGAAAGCACAAGTCGAAATAATAAGTAATAACATTACTAAAATGTTCGAATGCTAAATTAAAATTACTTTCTAGATAAATATCATTCCAATTTTCTCTCCCTAAGTAATTACAAAATCTTAAGTTATTTTCTGAGTTAATGCTTCTGCCATACGTATAAGATTTAGATTTTCAGTAATTTTTGCAAGATATGTGCTAAAAACTGTTTTCTTTTATTATAGATTGTATAATCTTAAAAATACATGTTATATGCTTTCACGACCTATAAATTCGATCGAGACTTGTCATAACATCTAATAACAAATAACTTTCTATATTATTTTCTATTTAATACTTGTATATATTTGTCGGAATATTCCAACTGACCAGTTATCTTTTTAATATTTATTATGCTTCTACTTTGGTAAATTATTTTGTAACGTGCCATCTTCCGCCGGTGTCCGCAAGATCATATGTACATAAATTCATCAAAATTTCCTATAGTAGAAATTACCTTTAGCGATAAATGTCACCACGCTAAATATTGGGTGCAAATTACCACTTAAGCTTTTCTCCAACAGATGGCTCTCCGTAGAGAATATATAAATTTATTAAATAATGGTATATTATTGTGTATATTTTAGGAGAATTTACAATATAGATTATTGCAATAATTAGCGTATAAAAGTTGTTTACAAAGTAATAGAGTAAAGATGGTTAATGATCGAAAGTCCATAAAAATCGATTCAGTATTTTACATTTCACAAGTTGGTACCCTGACTGTCGAACTGTCAGCTGTTGTCATTTCCTTTTGTTTTTGTGAGTGATCAAAGGTTATAAATCTCTGAAATTGCCTAAAACTTCCTCTTTTAAATCAAGAATTTGAACTGAAAACTTCGCTACGGATTTATTTAGTTAAAAGGCACGTGATTGCTAATCGGTTTAATACCGGATTAATAACTAAATTTAACCTAATATTTCAATTTATATTTTAGTTTGTTAAATTGAATTTTCGAATTATTCGGATAATTAAGCAAGTTATCGTCTAGAAGTAATATTCTAGGTAAGTTTGAATTTCTTTGATTTATTAAAGACACGTGCTCACGTTAGAAGATAAACTTGAGAATAATTTTGCAATTTAATTGTAGACGATTTGGGATAGGCCAGATTTTGACCGCAGAACTTGGCTACTGTTCGGTTATTTTTTTGGATTGTTGGATTTTTGGACTTTGGATCATTGCTATTCTTTGGTACACGAATTTTGGTAAACGATTTGGCCCTGCAATTTAATTCATACATTTCGATTAAGAGAAACATCTAACTATTGTGAAGAATTTTATGAACCCTATCAAATTGTGTTGTGAAGACTTCACCTCGACCAACCCCCACGTCTGGAGCGCCAGGAAACTCTCCAATTTTGTGTGTAAAAGTTAAGTAACCCTTATATCTCATACTTATTGTCAATTGTTTCAATTTATTAATCATTTTTTTTTTTCATAGCGTTAACCCTAAACCCTAGACTTGTCTGTATTATTTTATCGTAATATTTTATTGTTTAATTTTTTTTGTACTGTTACTAATTCTTTTTATAATAAATTGTATTTGTTTTTACTTGTTCTTTTATTTCGTTGCTCTCACTACAAGGATTAGTAAGATCTGGGACCTCGTATACGTATCCCGACTATAGGTCGTAATAATTTATATAAATATAATAATTTTTAAATCAAATTATAATCGCTTTGTTTCGATGCAATAGTGGAAACATCAACTGCAGACAAAAATAAAAATAACATGTGACATTTCTGTTAGATGTAAACAAATTATTTTCATTTGCAGATACATTCTAAATAATTAAATTTGTTGCATATTATTTTCAATTCAGTTAACGCTCTAAAAGGCGAATGTCCTTCGTTGAAACTAAAAAGTGGTACTGTCGGTGAACCGAAAAAGCTGCTAAAACTATAATTCACCTGGGTTTTTTACGGACAAAAAGTTAATACGAGTCAAATAAAAATTAAAGTTCGGAACTGAAGTATTATGGGGAACGATTAAATGCGACTGTCAACGGAACGATTCCGCAATGGTTAGGGTGAGAATTCAACGAGCTGATAAGTTTGTTTTAAAATGCATACAAATAAAAATACTGAACATTTTAAATCGACTTCCTGGTTTTTGGATTGATTAATGGAGGTTGAATAAATCAGGGGTTAATTTATTGGAACATCGTTTCAATTATTAGGCGAGGAAATATAACACAAAAATAGCGCCAACCTTCAATTTTTTTGCAGTAAGTCTAATTGAGATGGGTTTTTTTTCGTTAACTCGTCTCGAAACTTTGTGCCATATTTTGGTCTTGTACTTTTTTGAAATTGCACTGCTGCATCGAGAAATGCATTCTTATAAGTGCATCTTTCCAAGTGATGAAGAAAAAATTCATATCTTCCGCAAGAAACACCCAAACCATACGAATTTCAGTAACTGGGATTTTTTTAGTCGCTGGACATGAATATGAGCCCTCTGTGCACCTGGAGGTCAGGATGGCATCAGGAACGTCATCACCTGGAGTTCCCTGTAAACTCACGGAAAATCAAAATGGGCAACATGTGGAACATTTATTATAATTTTTTCTACTGAGTTATGTGAAGAAATTTCTTTTTTTAAGTTTATTTTTGAATTTTGCAATTATTGCTCAATAAAAGGAAATTGTTTGCAATTAGCCCTAGGGAAGTATTTACAAAAATGTTAGCTTTTCATTTCTACATCACATCGTCGAAAAATGTACAGGGTGTTCCATTTGAAAAAAAAAAGAGAAAATTCGATTAAAAATGTTCTTAATTGAATTATAATTTTTGACCTCACTGTACAATTTTTGGAAATGAAAATGATTCAAAAACATGAACTAGATGTCTCGTAACTAGTACTCAAATAAGTTTTTCTCAAAACCCATAATTGTGACTGTGGTGATTTTTTTAATATCTATCTGCAGATTGCATTATTTGAACAAAAAAATTCATTACATACAGTGGTTGGGAGACATTCAATGCTAATTAGGAACGAATAGAGCCTAGAAAGAGGCTTCAAAAAATGTACTGATATACATAGCATTCTCTTTAAAAAAAGGCACTTGGTCCTGTAATTTCGTCTTGGCTCGCCCCGTATGTTCGAAAATAATTTCCAGTTATAAACTTTTTTATCTAGTTTACTTGCAATTTTTTTAAAAATTTCTAGTTATCGTAGAACTCGAGATATCGAGGTTCGACGCACTATTGCCCCATCCTGTATATTACTACTTAGCTTATTTGCTACTGTTGAACCATGTTTGTCCCATTTAAGGGTTGGATTCAGAGTTTTACCCAAGAATTTGACCACATTATTATTGTTGGAGGATTCAATTTCTCTTAATGAAAAAATCATTCTTTGTGTTTTATTAATATTTGAATTTAAGACATTACTTTGGAACCATAGTTCAGTACTGATTTGGGTTTCTTGAATTGCATTCATAGCTTAAATTTTGATAAAAATTTGATATGGACGTGTCATCAGCAAAAAATACGAAATCAGTTTTGTCTACATTTACCGCATATATTAAGAAGAGCAAGGATCCCAAAACTGATCCTCGAGGGACTCCAATATTTATAGTTCTTTCTTCGGAAAATGTATTATTCTTTAGTGTATCTTTTAAGTTTTTGTATTAATGAGTCACTAGTACTTCTATTTTTCCTTAACCAAATTGCGTTGCAACAAATAAATTATTTTAATTTCATAGAGAAGACTCCAAATGAGTTGGTAATACTGAGTCAAAACAAACAATGTCTTGTTTCACTTTAATCTTCTAATGGCGACCGGTTCCGTGAACTACAGCTTGCTTCACATCACCAGGCCACAAGAATTTCTATAAAAAATTGTTAAACAAAGCATTATCAATAAAATAAAATATTGTTCATCAAACATGTCAAATAAAGTACCTAATGCAAATTATAATTCTTATTTTTTTCTTCTTATGGATTGTTAAAATGAATAATCAATTAAAATACTTAAAAACACAGAGTATAGCAAGTCAAGTGTAACAATAACTTAAAAACTTCAGTTTTCTCTCGACTAAACCCGTTTTACCCCCCCCCCCCCCGTTTTCGAGGATGCTGAGCATGAAAAAAATATCGAGACCTCTTCTCGCTCAGCGGTGGTCGAGGAGGAGTCTCTGGAATCTGAAATTGGTTGGGAGGGTGGTCAATAAGAATTATTGAACCACAGCACTTAGGTCCCATTGGGCCCCTTGTACATCATCCCTGTAGGCAGACCCTGGCCTAGGAATCCAATCAACCTAATCTTGTGAAATAGGTGGTGATGCTGTCTAGGGGCATCTCCCTTACATTGGCCAAAGTAGGCCAACGCTCTCCCAAGTTGGATTCTCTGATTGATGAAACGGCAGAACAGTCACAGAATACATGTTGAACCGTCTCAATTTCTTGTCCCCAACTTCTACAGAGAGGTGTTTCTCTTAATCTCATATTATGGAGATGTTTCCTTAACGGACAGTGTCCAGTCTGGATTCCCGCTATAAAACGTAGGTTCCTTCTGAACATTGCCAGGTAGTCCATGCTGTACTCTTGTTGGGATATTTTAGTAGTCCCTATCAAGCTGACAGCTGTTTATTTCACCCCACAGTTTCTTGAATTCATGGCTGTTCTCTTTAATTATTTTTATTATCCCCGTGATCGGTAACAGACTGGCCGGGCCTGGTCCAAAGATACTTAGGCCTGCTGCCTTCTTGACCAGTCTGTCGGCTACTTTGTTGCCACTACACTGTGTGTGTCCTTTCACCCAGCATACCCGTATGTTATTCATGCTGGAGGCATCCACAAGTGCTTGGTGACATTCCCATACTGTCCCTGTGGTAATTTTGTAACTTCTCAGGGCTAGTAATCATTGTCTACATTGCCCGTAATTTCTCTACGGACAACCTATTTTGCAACTATAGTTATGCTCGCCAGTTCCATTTGTACTATTCTGGCTCGCACATCCATAGCTAATTTATATTGGATTAGCAGACTTCTGGAGTATATTCCACATCCTGCCCCATCCTTCTTTTTTGATCCGTCTGTGAAGATGTTGATCACACCTTCGCCAGCAGCCTCGTTCTCACTATTCGTCTGCATTATGTAGGATCTGTCAAAGACAAACCGGGGACAGGTGCCATCGGTGCACGCCTGCAGAAGAGACGTCTTTCTGACAGCCTCATTCCACAAGCAACTTCTGGCCTCTCCACAGCCTACATTTGGTTGTATGCCAACGGATTTGAGGCGTACCATTGTTGTCAGGGCCACTTCTCCTAGATATATATCTAGTGGTGGCAGACACCGCATTACCTCCATAGCTGTCGTTGGTGTTGCTGGCATAGCTCCGGTTATGCTTAGGCAGGCAACTCTCTGCAATTGGCTGAGCTTGACCTTAGCTGTAGTCTGTTTGCTCTTAGGCCACCAAACCACGGCTCCATAGGTGGCCACTTTGGGTTTCATTCCCCAGGTTTTCCCCACGGTCCTGCGGCACTGCTCATAAGAGATGTAAGTCTTCTTTAGTCTTCTATCTATGTGAAAACTCCATGTTAGTTTGTCATCGAAGGTTACCCCAAGGTATTTCACTTCTGATGCGAAACTTAGTGTTGTATTCAAGAGGGCAAGCGCCTTCAATGCTCGTAGTTTCCGTTTCCGTGTGAAGAGAACCATCTCCGTCTTCCTGGGATTGACAGACATGGAGTGTTCTTTGTACCATTTTTCGATTATTCTTAGGGCCCCCTGCATTCTTTCACAAAGGACTCCTTCGAATTTACCGCTAAGTATGATTGTTAAATCATCTGCGTAGGCAATTGTGTGGAATCCTTCTGAATTGAGGAGGCACAAGAGGCTATCAAGAACGAGGTTCCATAGCAGTGGTGATATTATACCTCCCTGTGGACAGCCCCTCGTGACCATTCCTCGTACAGAAGCATTTCCCACATTGATTTGTATAGCTCTCTTCGAGATCATGTTGGATATCCAGCTTCCCATGATCGAAGGGACATTCTTCTCCACTAGGGCCGCTGTAATTTTTAGAAAGGTGGTTCTGTCGAACGCACCTTCTATGTCTATGAAGACACCTAGGGTGGACTCTTTATTGTCCAAGGATCTCTCAATCCGACTCGCGACTTCATGGAGGGCGGTATCGGTGGATCTTCCCAGGGTGTATGCGTACTGGTTAAGATGTAAAGAGTTGTCTTTTACTACAACATCCCTTATGATCATTCACATAGCTTCTCCATGGTCTTGAGTAAGAACGAAATTTAGCTAATAGGTCTATAGACTTTGGGGGTGGTATAGTCCATCCGCCCTGGCTTTGGGGTGAACACATCTTTCACTTCTCTCCATGTCTCTGGAATATAAAGGTGTGCTAAGCACGCCCTAAATACTCGAGGGGGAGGAGGGGTCTCGACATCACCATCATGCTCAGCATCCTCGAAAACGGGGGGTAACACAGGTTTGGCTGGTAGGAAACGGCGGATGCGCGGCTTATCCCTTTTGGAGGTGGCTTTTGGCCATCTGGGGCGTTAGCGGGGGTCCAGAAGGACCTCGACATCACTATCGTGCTCAGCATCATCCAAAACGTTGGTAACACGGATTTAGCCGAGAGAACACGGCCTGTCCGCGGTTTACCCCTTTCGGGGGTGGTTTTTGGCCGTTTGGGGGGTGGAGTGACCTCAAAGAGAGATTTAACCACCACCATCGTATTCGGCATCTCATATAGCACTTATAATATAAACAGTTATTATCAAATTAGAAACAGATGGACATAAATTAAATTATCATAAACGAATTTATTTTTGTACACATTATTACTACTTCATGCCAACTCGACTTATATAGTTTTAAAATCGCATGTTTCATTAATTGTTATATACACAATAATATATCTGAAAAACTGTTTCTGGAATATATTGCTACGATTCAGGTTTTAATTATGAACGTATAAACAATGAAAATTAAGTACGAACATACACTATATCTTTATTGTCCAGTGAGCATCCTTCGCATGAACTACTCCGTAATATTGGCGTTTCATGCATTGCATGACAAATTAGTTCATATTTAAAAATAGTAGATTGGAAATTTTGAAGTAAACAGTGGAAATCGCAATATACATATGGACATGAAATTTGGATGACAGCCAGCAACCGCGTGGTTATAATGAAGTTATCCTTTAAACAAATAACTACATTTCATAATCCAGTCGAGCAACTCATAAATCCGTGGTGGTGTCTAAACAAAATACTCTGTTTTACAGTCGAACACTTCAATGCATATCAAGTAGGCGATGGGATCGTGATCTAAAACGCAAGTGAGCTGTGTTTATATCACGTAAACGACTCCTATAGTTTTTACGACCCAACTCGTTTTCTAAGTAAAATACACGGTAAATCACAGCCCAGAGTGATCGTTGGTTTTCCGAACTCAGCTATGAATTACCATAAACTGATGCGTTTTTGTCCCTGCGAAATTCAGTTTGCAATTCAGCTGTGCTTTAAAGGATAAAATACAATGTTTAAGCTGTTATACGAAGTCTACGTTAACTTTATAACGTTTCCATTACCTAATACAGCACAGGAGGTTCGAAAACTTACTAGATGGAAAGAAAACAATATTTGCCCTACTCACATGATGTATTAACGAGTATCAGAAAATATCTAATTTCTATGTAAATAACTAAGATAGAAATATCAAACAAAATGTACTGGAAAGAAGAAAGATTCTTTCATGCCCCCCTTGTAACATTTTTTCAATTGTCTCATAGTTATTGATTATTTTATACGATTGAATTTAGGAAAAAAAGGTGAGTATGGCTGATTTTGTACGCTTCAAAACGTATATTTAATGACAAAATGAATTATTTCTGCCACAAGACGGGCTTAGATTGATGCTTTGTGTGATTAAAAAAATACACATTAGTAAAAAAATATATTGTATTCCGTTAATCTATACACAAACTTATAGGCGTCTTGCTAGCGAATTTGAGATATTTTATAAGTGGAAAGTGGTGCCCTCATTGACGTCGTTAGCTACTAACACCCTCCTAACTCTATTTGTAAATACTTATGGTGATGTGATCAGTTTCAGGAACGGCTTCTGTTTTTTATCTATTATGTGATTTATGTAGTTTATTATTGTGGTGTTTCGTGTGTTATATTTTAATAAAACAGTGGTGAAATTGCAGATATTTAATATTGAACATTTTATTCATTTTTGGGTCGAACTATGGACTATCGTAAAGGGAAAAAAATATAAACTACGATTTCAGCTAAACGTAAAAAAATACATTTCGATTCTTCTGGTGCCCTATACAAGCATAACACGAACGTAAGGCCACTTTTAGAAATAAACTCATAAGATTAACATGTTATGAAATGATAAATCTGGCAGGATATGATCTTTAGTTCCCTTTTATATATTGATAGTTGGTATGTAAATTGAATATAATGTTGATATAGGTAAGAAAAAAATATAGTTGAAATTGTCGAAGTTAAGATGTAAAAAAGAACGGCGTTTTTACGTTGTTGTAAGTGTGAAATGTTGTCAACAAATAAATAAAATAAATAAAGAAATACAAAACTAATAAATTTACATTTTCTACATTCCTCCACTCGTCACCGCAGATGCTCGAGTTTAAGGCTGCTTAAAGACTTCAATAAGGCAGTTGTTCATCTATCAGAAAACAAATTAAAACAACTTTTAGGCAACCCAAAGGACAGGATAGATTAAACGAATAGTCCCATATTTATAAAATTAGCTGATATTAAGAATTGTGATTTTTAGTCTGTTGTACAAACAAAATATCTAAGTTTAACTAGATTTAAAGAACATTTGGAGTGATACATGGCCTACGCGAAATGGCCCGCTTTATTGATTAATTGGTAACGGTTAGCCGAACCGTGATGTTGGTTTAGGACAAATATATACAGGGTATCCCAATAGTGCGTCAAAGTCCAATATGGGCCTTATTAGAATATTTTGGAAAATGATTCTGTATATTATATTATAAATGCCTTGTAAAAACAACACCAGTCTAACCTTTATAATTGAATACTAGTCTTATATTATGTTAAAGAAAAAACATTTTGTTCAGCATCAGAATTTAAAAATTTAATTAATAATTCTGACAAACTTTACCATAAAGAGGTGGATTAAATCTGGCGGATTAATATTATTTGTAAAGATGAATTTTGTTAATGAAATTAATGGTTCAGGTCAGTAGAAGTTGTAGAGAAATATTTTGTCCAATGCTGACCCTACAAGAAAACTTTTTTTAAAACAATTTATTTTTTGAATTACTTACGTGTTTTCTTACTTTTTGTCGAATGTCTGCGGTTGTGCTTGTCACATCGAGAAAATCGAGAAAATGAAAATATGGACTTCTTTACAATTAAACTGATAAAACTTGACCAGTAAGATTTGTATTTGTTAATTTGTTAAGTTAAAAGAAAATAAAACCTAAGAAAGATGGCGGAATTTTTAAATTTGTTATATTGTGTTAAATTATTACAAGCCCATATTCATTATTTTCAATTCGGTTTTATGGTGCGTAGTAGACACCCGTGTTTATAGTTGCTCTACCATAGAACGAAAATATAGCACAACGAAGAGAATAAAAATTAGAAAAAATATGTTAAAGTGTTAGTTGAGTCTGGTTAGTATATTGTCTAATTTTGTGACATAAGTTATAATGCCGACAAGAGGTAAATTAAAGTTACAAACAATAATTAAGGAAACTCTAAATGATTTAGGGTCGCTCCATTCTATAGTGACGATCACAGTCCGTTCTCTGTCTGGTAAAATGAGATCATGTTCACTTTATACAATCTGACTTAGATCACAATTCAGTCTTGAACCGTCAATAGTCGAAGTTGGATGTATTTGGCTCGTAATTAATAATAAAATTAACTTAATAAAAGTATTTAATTGCTTGTAATATTTGAGGCCCAAAAATGTCATTGAATTGTTCGATTGAAGAATTAATAGAACAGTCGACTTAGCTGTAAGGAGGTATGATGTTAATTATATGACCAGTCTCGTTGAAGGATTATAACACCATGCAGTTGTAGCTTGCTGAACGAATCGTATGACATTCAAAGATTAAAATTTTTGAATCCTATCCTGGGTGCGTGGCTACCTAGTTCCCCTCTGTATACACTCCCACCACGCAGCCGTTATTCATCACATACCTCACTGGTTTAAAGTATTTTAAGATTAGATTACTTTTACGACGGGTTGGGATTTTACTTTTTAGGAGGGTTGTTATAATCCTTCGACGAGACTGCTCATATAATTAAGATCATTCTTCCTTACATCTAAGTCCATTGATCTATTAATTATATTTCACAGTCTCGGCTTGAATTATAACACCATATGGATGTTTAAAGGACTATACAATCTAAACTTAACCTCGTATTTACGTATCGTTTTCCTCTTATTAACATCTAAACAATTCCTGCCCACAAATATTTGATTAAAACACTTTCTAATACAGTCAAACAGGCTTAAAATTTACAGTAGTCCTACACATAATTATATTTTACTGTATAACTTATACTAGCTACTAATACTATGGCGAGTTTTTCAATGCCATGTATCAAAATTATTAACTCCCTGGCAAATATATCTGAAAGAATTGCCAACAAAACATATTAGATTGCATATATCCTGCATAAAGCTTTGTATCAATTCCACATGCCTTTAACACATTTCTAACCTTCGTCGTACCGAGCGGGGTACAAACGCACCCCAGAGTCATAATTTTCAGGATATTTTTGGAAAATTTGAATATTCTGATTCGTTCATCTAAGTTATCCTCAATTAACACCTGCTTAATATATTTCTGGCTGACTTCCCAAAATTTTTTACACAATTTTCACAAAAAGAATAAATTGTGGCTTGGGGTACATTTGTACCCCGCACAGTATTTCGTGTATTTTTTTTAGCACGGTACTACGAAGGTTAATCCACTCACTTAATGCTTGAGTAGATGTAGTCCATATTGGCTTTTTTGTTATTTAAATAAGGTTATTTTTGAAGTTCATGTTTTATAGTTTTGATAAATAATTAAAAATAAAGTTCACTTGATGTGAAAGATTGGGATACCCTGAAAATAAGATAAAACAAGTATTGGCTGCTGTCTATCTTTGCCAGTATTATTCCTGTCCTCTATAATTCTTTTAATACGATTTTCCAACTGCAACATATTACTTATATATATAGTTTGCATCCTATGCACTCAAATATGAACTAATAATGTTGCTGGTTTTAATGTTAACTTTTCCATGGTCAAATAGTCTTCGGAATATAAAATTTGACAAAAAACTAACACCAGATGTGGCTCCCATGTTGAATAACACTTTAATATCTTATGTTAAAAAGCCCTTTTAAAAACGACTTAATATATTCTCGCGATCTGTATTCATTAGTAGAACAACAGAATCAGATCAGCCTCCCTCAGTACTTCATTTGAAAAATTTGCCACCGATTATAAATTATAAATACATTGATCAAACTGAGTTAGGGCACACTAAGCCTCTTTTTTTTAACTGAATTTTACAGAATTAGATCCTTACAAGAACCCAGACACAAAAACTCACTTACTAATAGGTTTCTAAAAACTGAGTACTGTGGTTTCCATTTTGGAACCACCTCGGTACCTTCCGCCTGATCATTAATACTTTTCTTTAACACTTTGGATATTAACGCAACAAGTGGAAATGAATAAAATAACATGTTATATTGCCAAGACCTGCTGAAAGCATGAAAACAAAAATCTGAATCTGATCTCTATGAAACTTATTTTCACATTTGCATTTAGTTTTGAAGCATATGCAGGTTCTGTCAAGAGAAAAAGGAAACCTCAGTTCACGTATTGTGTTACTATGAAGGCCTGGCGAGGCTGAGATTCCAAGTACTCGGAGAAGAAAAACCAAAGGTGGACAGCTATACAAAGGGCCTTTGTGAAAGCTGTGGAGTCTAGTACAAAAGACAAAGCTGGATGAGGTACTACAACGAATGTATTCTAGGATCACCACAATTAATAGACCTGAAAAGGCCGCGGTGGTAAAGGCTAAATATCCAGTTCCTTTGTTAATCTAATCTAATCTATCCAATTATTCTTATACATGACTGTACTTTCCTCCTTGCTCATTTTTCATTTTAACAATAACATGTATTGTTGAATTATATTAATAAGCACATTTATTTTACTCTCCAATAGTCTCTATACTTAATTAATTTTGGCAAAACACTAAAATATATGGATAAATCCTACGACACAAGCTCGGCCTAGGTATGTTATCCTGATTAAAAGAAAAAAAATATAATAAAAATATTATAATGATATTTAAATTATTGTACTCATATCGTTCAGTCGAAAATAAATTTATGTTTATGTTTATATACTGAAATCATGTCTCTCGCTAAACTAAAACTTGTGCTTTGTGAAATTAAAATATTTCTTTACATACATTATAACAAATTATACATTTGAAAATTTGATTGTTAATCCTGTAGGTGGGTTTGGCAGTAGAAACAAATTTTTTTTATCTTAAATCCTAGGCTTTCACGTATATTTCATGAAAAAATGACCTAAAAGAAGCAGAATTAAAAAAAAAATTTATTAGTTATTAAAAACAAACCCTCGCATTTCTAATCTGGGCCTCGGAGTGCGAGGACTTTTTCGAATCGGTTTTTTTCCAGAAAATTAACCTACTTTCGACCACAAGCCCAGAGGTTGAAACCACCCCCACTCCCAAAACCGCAATACCATCATAAAGCTCGAATTTGAATGAAAATGGATATGCCCCCGTTTTTATGGGCGGAAAAAACGATGGTGACAATTTCTGACAAGTTTCTGCGGTTGGGGGTGATTGGGGAGAGGTAGGTGAGAAAATATTGTCACCTTCGTGTTTCTCGTCCTCGAAAACGGAGTATACCAATTTTCATAAGATTTGAAGCTTTTTGAAGGTATTTTGGTTTTTGGGGTATGGTTTCAACCCTTGGGTTCAGACCGGGTGGCTCATTGTCGATAGTTGCTCAATTTATCGAAATTGAGCAAAAAAATCCCGATACGACAAGCCCTCGCACGCGCAGACCCGAAAAACTGGAATAGGGGGCGGTTTTTTACATAAAGAGGTGATTTCGTTAAATTGGGGTGTAAACTATTGTCACCGTCGTATTCCTCACCCTCGAAAACGAAGGTATGTCTTTTGCTGCGTTCCCAGTACTTTAACGTTTTTCGCTTTTTCCTCCACAGACGACTAGAAGTGAGTCAAGCAAAAACAGCCAAGATACAAAAAATCACTTTACTCCTCATAAATAGTATATTGTTTTATTAAGAGTAAAAGTCGCTTTTACGGAGGCAAAGACTCTTACTGCCGCTCAGAACGATGAGAGCGGAAATAAAAGACTTTTACTACCGCTCAAAGGGATTGTCAGAGAAATGACAGTTTAAGTTCTCAAAACTTGTCATTAAAGTTATATTCTTTTTACATTTGAAGAAAAAGTGTATTTTTTGTAATTTATCTAGATGATTCTAGGTCAAGTTACGGTCAGCTGAATTCATGCCTAAATTCGTCATTTTCCTAACTCTAAAAGTAGCCAGTTTGACTGTTTATAACTTTTAGGTTAGGGCAAATATTAAAAAATCATAAAGAGTACCATGACACAAGATTTGTCTTTAGAATGCTACTTCAGACGCATTCTTTCTTGGAATCTCTGTTATAATAATATAACAGTGATTTCAAGAAAGAAAAAAATATTTAAGGACTTTGCCAAAAGGTAGTCGTTCGTACAATAAAAACTGGTTGACAAGCAGTGCACTTTGTTTCCTTACCCCCTCTGCAGATAAGCACAGAAACAAAGCAGCTGCGTCGCTTGACTCAATCTGGCAACGTCTCATTTTTATACTCATCGGAACGTGAGTTGTTGCTTTGGTTTAGAGTAGGGGATGGAAAATAATGCTACTCTAGTAGAACGTTACATTCGTTCTAGTCCCGAAAAAATAACGTTCCATAGTTACTTTGGAACATATTTCGAACAAATAAGAAAATGTCAAATAATGTAAGTGTTATTCTATTATTCATTCCTCTCCACAAATACACATTTGTCGCCACGCCTACGGGAGAGCATTAAACCAATCTTATATTAAAATGGCGGTAATGAAAAGTTAATGTATCAATTTAAGTCAGATAGCAAATTATAGATACCTAATATAACATTACAAAGTTTATAAATAATTATGTCAGTAATAATTATTATTTGATAATGCACATTAGATTATATCTCTTTTCTCCGTTGCGAGTCGTGACAATGTGCCCGAATATGCATCCCGAAACGCCGCGAATCATTATTCTTGTTCAGCTTTGTTTGATTGCTTGAGATATATTACCATTCATTAAGTTATCATATTATATGTCGTTATAGCTAGATATTTGTTTTGAGTTGGGTGAATCGGGTAGTATGGCAAATTTTTGGCTTAGTCGCTCCTGAAAATCATAAGAAATGATAATTGAACTATGCGCTAGTTTGAATACGTGGGCGTAATTTTTTATTAAATAAAATGTGAAAAAAATTCCAAAAATTCCGTTTTTTTCGTTTTTTTCGTTTTTTTCATATATCTCAGTAACTATTGCTTTTGGAGAAAAGTTATGGAAATTAAAAATTTTGTAATTAAATTTTGAATAAGATTTAGTTGGTTGCGAATCCAAAAATTCATTTTTACTGTTGTAAAAATTGTTAAAAATCGCAAAAAAAATGTTTTGAAATAGCAAGTTATTTGTGGATTTTCTTTCCAATACTTATCTATATGTAGGACTTCATACTTGGCTAAAGAAAACTTTTTAATATAATAAATCTTCCCACCTAATTTCATCAAGATCGGGCTTTTAGTTTTTGTACAATAATTTTGCAATATAAAGTTCGCTAAACTAAAGCATTTAGAAAGTTGAAATTTTTTTAACATATTATGAAAGAGCACCTAAATTTTCAAATTCATTTTGAGATATTAAAATCCGTTAATTAGGGGAGCCTAGGAAAGTGTTTAAAAATTTTGCATTTTTTTTGCTGAATGAGGTTATTCTGAAATTTTTGTATACGATATTTATCCATTTTATCAAAACATGGGCCATAAATAAAGTCACAATAGTTGAAATTGGAGAGAACGAGTGATTCACAAAGCATTTTTTTAGTTTGGAATTTAGAATGTCACGTCTGGAGTAAATTAATTTCAAGGACATATAATACCTCTGTAGTAATTTTTTTACGTGCTCTTTAAAGCGTAAGTCAGAGTCAATGATTACTCCCAATTTTTTTGCATGGTCAATAACAGGCAACGAGGCACCATCAATCTTAATTTTATGTTCTCTTTTAAGAATACTTTTTAGTTTCTATTAGCAAATATAATTACGTTAGATTTCTTTGAATTCAGTTTTAAATCAGGTTTCTCAGATAGCTGCTTAGTGGTTAGCAGTTCCGAATTGATGGTGTCCGTAGCTTCGATATAATCATTTGGATCAAAATGCAAGTATACCTGAGTATCGCCAGCATATGCTTGACACAATCTTGAAGAATTTAAACTATTCGAAGTATAAATAATAAGAAGTAGAGGACCTAAAATTGATCACTGCGGTACACCTGAAAGTATATCGATCTCAGGAGAATAAACATTGTCAATAGAAATTTTCTGCATTCTACCATGCAAATACGAACTAATAAGTGAAACTGAAAAATTGTCAAAATATTGAAGTTTAGAACAAATTAGACTATGGTTAATAGTATCAAAGGCTTTCGAAAAATCTAACAATATCAACTCGCTGACCATTCCCTTATCCTGAACCCTAATCAAGTCATCAGTAATGGTATCCAAGGCTGTAGCAGTGCTATATTCCTTTCTAAATTCATATTGGGAATCAGGCAATAAATTATGAGAAATAAAATAATGATAAATTTACTCATATAAAATAATTTTATGGTTTGAAAAAGAAATAGGATTATTATTTTAAGGTAAAGGAATTCCAATCGCAATTTTCCACGCTTGAGGGAAATAGTTTTGCACGATATAACAATTGATTATATGAGTAATAAAAGGATCAATAATCGGACTACAGTAGATGAAATGTCAGTACCATACGCTTCAGCCTTAATATTATTTAAAATATTATTAACTTTATCTATAGTAGTGAGTGAAAATGTGAAATTAATATTTTCATCATACTTATGATTGTGATAAAAATTTATTTGATTGTTGCACATATTAGATGCATTTTGAATAGATGAAGGAAAGTATTTATTAATTTCATTTGGATTAGCAACTTCATTGGGTAGTAAAAATTGTTTGTTCGGGCGTACATTGAGACTGTTAAGAGCCGACCACATTTTTTTAGAGTTCTTTTGGAAGCTACGTGCTCTTATCTAGAGAACCTTTTTTTCTTGTCTAACCATAGATAAAGTGTAGTTACGTAAATTTTTATAACGTAGCCTTTTTGTATCGGATAAGTTGGTGGGCAGGAGTTCGTGACTTGGCAACGTTGCAATTGTGCGGGAACGTTTAAAATGCTATCAACGCACAGTTTAGGTCAATGAATGCGTGTACAGATGTTAAGAGAATATGGATTATTTCCTTGCTTAGGGCAGAAAAAACTTTCCCGGACTGTTTTATGATGGTTGGATGGGAAAGTAGGTAACTTTCTCGTACCGGTTTTTTATATATATTTTAAACAGTAAATACACGCAGACAACCAACTCACATTAAATAATGCACTTTTTAGTAAATAGAACATTTATTGAACATGAACATATTATTACACATATGGAACGTTTAGTATAACTATTTGTTTATATTTATAGTTATGTTGCAATTTGTACAACTATTAAACATTGGCTGAACTGTACTTGAAAAGTCAGTGATGTTATTGCTGTTAATTGTTGTTTCTTCTTCGACAAAAATATTACTGTTATTAGCAGAGATTTCTCTTTATCACATCCCCCTCTAAATATTTCATCTGCTATGTCTACTTTATTTGTAAAAGATTTCTCTACATATCATTCGGCAATGGTTGAGGATTTTCACCATCCATGCCTCTTTGAAGCAATTCAATCTGCCCTAGCATTAACCAAAATTGTCGCAGGTGGCCGACGGAAACAATGTCCTGTGTATTCATCTGTATTTGGCAAATTTAAAAATATTGTGACAAGTTGCGGTATTTTGTCAAACTGATATACTCCCGCTACTTGCCTGCAACATTTCCCACTTGAATATTTAAAGAAAAAGCGGCAACTTTCAAAATTTTCTGGACGGCATGCAATATATTTTTATACAATAGCATATAAGTTTCGTTTACCACAAATGATCTTGGTTTTTTCGTTTTATTTTCCGATGTTTTAATCAAAAATCTTCTATGTCATTCAAATTTAATCGATATAGTTTATCACGGCGACATGCACCGGCAACACCAAATGTTAAGGCAACCTAAAAAGTAAACACTACATAAATATCCAGGTAATTTTAAAATTCTTACATTATAAACCTACCTTATTCATTACTGGGATCTGGTGCTTGAGTAATAAACGTTTCAATTTGTTTATTTGACAAAACTTTTGACTTCTTTGGCTTAATGTTGTCACCTTGACGTTTCAGGAAAGCACGTAATTTCGAATATTTTGATATATCAATATCTTCTTTTGTACTAAGTGTAGCTCTCAGCATGGACCAATTTGACCATAACGTAGATGCCTTCAACTTTGTAGATAAATCGGAAAAGTAGGCAGTCACGTCATTTTCAGATTATTTTCTTGGCAATAATCCATGAAACGTTTGTAAGCGTATTCATATTTTTCCTCGGATTTATTTGGCAATAAATTTAAAGTGACATTTTTAGCAGCTTCTACTAACTCTGATGATGTCTCGAACACCTGGACATCATCATCATTGTTCACTTTAAAAATGTTTTAATATTTTTTAAGTAGGTATTAAAGCGAAATAAGTACTGAATCTCTGACTTTTATCACAACAATAAACAAACAGTGATTGTCAAGGAAACGATTTCATAGGCAATTCAATGGTATGAAAAAATGTTATGCATATACAGTGTGTCCCGCTTTTCATAAATCCACCCTAATATCTCAGTTATTAATAATGCGACTTTCAAATTTGGGTGGTAACTGTATGTTGGAAAAATGAATTATTTTATAGTAAACATTTCCATTTTTCATTGGAGTGCGGTTTTAGGGGGTAAAATAGGGTAGGTTATTTGGAAAAGGGATATTAGGGCTTATTTTGGGCAAATTTTTCTATCATATTTGGATTCAGCATGCCCAAAAACCCCTTAATCCATATTCCCAATGACCTCAAAAACAAATTGTGCCAGAAACGAAAAATTAATTAATGTCTTAAAACGCTTTTTTAATTTTTTAATTAAGTTTATTTAATTGCTTTAACAAACTAAAAACAACTTTTTTTTAAATTCTGGTGTAACAATGATAAAAGTGGTAGATTTTCCGTCAATATGTGGGCTTGGATATCGGCACGTGGTCCTGGTGTTTTGTGGCATATTGAGGAACGATTTAATAGTGAAACATATATTAGGATTTTAACAATATTATGCTCCCTTCTGTGTCACAATTATTTCCTAATAATGAGTTCATATTTCTACAAGACAATTTTTCCATTCATACTGCTCATACCGTAATTAACTGGTTTCAAGGTAACAATATCAATGTTCTCAACTGGTCCAGTCATAATCCAGATCTTAACCCTGTGGAAGAAGTATGGGGACTACTCGTAAGAAGTATCCAAAAACGAAATGTGAGACCACGGAATGCCGAAGAATTACTGGAAATAGTAAATAATGCACGGGAAAATATTAGCACTGATGATTATTGTATAAGGTTATTTAATTCTATGCCAAACAGACTTATAGAAGTTATAAATAGAAATGATGCAATAACGAAATATTAATAGTTAGTTTCTTGTTAAGTAGGATATCCTTTGTCCTTTGATCCAGAATTTCTACTAATCGTACCGTTTATTCTCCACTTTCTTAAAATGTTACACACCAAATTTTTGTTAATGTTATAACGCAGTGCAATTTGTCTCATTAACCATCCATCATTTACTATAGCAATAACTAGAGCATTAAAATAAAAAATAAATTAAAAGTGATATGTTTTATTTCGGCTACTCATTACATATTCAAATAGAGACAGATTTACATTAGAAAAAAAAAGTCGTCCTATTTTTTTCTGCTCACGACAGTACACCGATAGAAAAAAGTCACAAGGGGTAATATCAGGCGATCTACGGGGCCACGGTTCTAAAATGCTGTTTCTACCTATCCACTTCATAGGGAAATTTGTATTTAAAAAAATTCTATCAGAGAATTGTACGCAGGGGCACCATCTTGTTCGTTTAATATGCCACACCATACGTTAACTTTTTCACTGTATTGGTTTTCACAGTTAATTACAAAGTTGGGATTTTCGGCTACCCAATATCTACAATTTTGACTAGATACCACACCGTTTGTCGTAAATGTTGCCTCGTCACTAAGCAGTATATTCTTTAAAAATATATATATCGTTAAGATAGTCACCTTGCAACCATAGACAAAAATCAAACCGCCGTTCAAAATCACCTTCTAAGAGAGTATGCAAAAATTTTTGTTTAAATGCCCTAATCCTACTGCGTTTCAAACATCTCCATATTTTATTTTTGGTTAAATTTAGTGTTCTCGCAAGTCCCCTTATACTACCATTGTTCTGAAATTCTGTTAAAATGCGTTCGTCGTCTGGATATTGTCGTGGATTTAAATTGTACCTTTTTGGTCTCGTCTTGAAAATGGCTCCAGTTCTTGAAAATACTTTGTTGATGTCACCAGCGGTTTTGTGTCAAATTGGTGATCGATCACGATGACGTTGATTAAATATTGGAGTAACATGACGCGTAGATCTTTCATGTCACCAAATAAGCGGATCATTTGAACTATTTCTTCAATTGTAAGAACTACTCTCCGATGTTCTGCCATTATCAGTAAGATAGATAAATTAAATAACAATAACTAACCTATGGCCAGTTTCTGAAACGTTAAATAGAGTTAATTATTCGTTTACTGTCATAGTTACAATTGTGACAACAATTGTTACTATGACATTTATTAATAGATAACTTTATTTTACGTTTCAGAAACAGACCCTAAATTAAATAACTTTTGACAATTTTATGAATCGCCAAAAGTCAAATAAAAACTTATTTTTCAAAGCACCTTTGATTAATTCCTATGGTAGCATAGTAACTATCTTGACGATAGATTTTTTTTAAAGAACATAATGTTTAGTGACGATGCAACATTTACGACAAACTGTGTGGTATCATTGGAGGTGGTTATGTTGAAGAGACCAGAATTTAAAAAAAACGTTTTTAGTTTGTTATAGCAATTAAATAAATAATAATAATATTAAAAATTTAAAAAGCGTTTTTTAAGAAATTAATTACTTTTTCGTTTCTGCCACAATATGGATTAAGGGATTTTTGGACATACTGAATTTAAATATAATAGAAAAATGTGTCTAATATCCTTTTGCCAAAAAACGTACCTTATTTTACACCCTAAAACCGCACGCCAATGAAAAATGAAAATGTTTACCATGCCAAATAATTCATTTTTCCAACATATAATTACCACCCAAATTTGAAGAAAATCGCATTATTAATAACTGAGATATTAGGGTGGATTTATGAAAAGCGGAATAAAAATTCTTTAATTATGTAATAATATTGATTGCGATTTCAGAAAAAATAGTGTGTGTACCTCGTAGTAAAAGCACATTCCCGGACTTCAATGCTTGTTGGCCTCGGCTTAACGCCTGGGTCAACAATTTACATCGCCGTCCAGGAATGTATTGCTTTTACTACTAGATTACACAAATTACTATTATTCTTCCTTCTTCTAATGGCTTCCAGATTTTGAAGAAAATCATAAGAAAATTATAATTGTTTAAATAAAATGTAAGTAAATAAGGGATTCATAAGACAATTAGTATGTTAAAATCGGAATTTCAGATGCTAATATTTATAAATTTTGTACCACAAAAGCGCTTTTCCCACGTATGCAGAACTTTAATAACAATATATGTATACATTTTTAAGATCATCGTAAGAATTTTTTTTGTTGGGAACATCCTTAAACTAATTTCAAGAACAACTTATATTGAAACAATTTCAAAACAGGTAAAGATATTCTACATTTAATGGAGCAACACATATCTCTTCTGACAATATTCCAATGCATCTCACGTAATAAAACCTCTATCACTCCACTTTCTTAAAGCCAAAAAATTTGTGAGGGTGGAACTCAACATACACGATAGTTATTTATTCTCTGGTGTAATGATAAATTGTTGGGTAATCCTGGCATAAGCTAGTAGACGCTTGATCCTCCGTCAGACTTCTTCTTGACAGCTGAACGGCGGGCGCGTTAGTCCTTGACGGTATTTCAACCATTTATCACGGGCGGCACCACAGGCGACCTTGTCGTACACCGGCCTAGACCGTTTGCTGCTAACGATTTGTTTTTTAATGTCATTCTTATGCAGTGACTTCAAAACGGCGTTTTATATATTTTTGAGATCCTTTTAGGTGCAGCCATATTCTGCATTTAATATGTTATATAAATTAAATTGAATTAATTAAAGATTTATTATAATAATTAATGTAAAACTGTATATTTTTTGAGACCTATCTCTCAGTGATAAATTTCGCCATATTCAGCATATACAAAATTATTCTGCATATTTATTTGAAAACAAAATATTGTATAGGTAAATCCAGAAACAGCCGCAGTGATTGTTTTTCTTTGCAGTAATATTAGCCTTAGAGAAAATATGTATACAGAGTGGCTACAGTTAAAAAGTTGGTTAAATGAGAAAAAAGTTTAGCAATTTGAAGGTCAATGAAATGGGTTGTAGAAATTGAAAATATGACAATTGGTTTCGGACACTTACGATAATATCCGAGACAGTTTCATTTTTCATTACCTAGCGCTGTTATTATAGGAAATATAAAAAAACTAGAAGTATTTGTTGTGTATTACCCTTTCTATAGCTTACCATATTCAAATTTATTATTATGACGTTTCATCTCTTCAGGGCCGTCATCAATTGTGTTTTTTAATTACGGACCTGTCATTTTTAGTGTAAATTTTTAAAGCGTGTGGTTCCTGTTTCGGCTTCGGTCGGAAACTTAATTCGCTCAGTGCTTGCGAGACCGTGTTCTCTATGTTCGGTAGGAGTTCCTCTTTCCTTGCAGCATTTACTTCCCCAGGATTCCATTGCCGACAATCTCGCATCATATGCCCCGGTTTGCTGCATCGATAACATCGGATACCTCCGCTAGATTTTACACCTCTTTGTCGGTTTCCCTGTTTTCCTGGAAAGCTTGTGTTGTCCATTAATTGACTAGCGTTTTGCATATGTCCTTTATTTTGGTGTCCAAATTCATTTCCTCTGATTGGGCTTCTTCCACAGAGACAGCTCGCTGTTCGTGCCATGGGGAATCCATATAAGCTGTATATCTCTAGTGCATGAATCAATGCTTTGCTGCTAGTCTCACGCCGGATAATCTAAGGACCCGCCTGATCTCCTCGTCTTTTATGCCATCAATAAAAATCTCAACTGCCATTTGCTCCTGGAACTGCCTTGGTTCATCCGAGTAAGCCTAGTTAACTAGTCTCCACCGCAGCTTCAAATTCTTGTAAGCTCTTCTCAGCTTTTTGTGTATGTTATTTCAGCTGAGTCCGGTATAGCTGAGCAAGCTGTTGGTCACCATATCGTAAGTCGAATGAAGCTTCTAAAATTTTAAAATCCCGTTGCTGCGCCACTGGTACCATCTGAAGCAATGCAATTCTAATATTTGACCTCTCAATACTACAATTAATGTCATATCCTTCATTTCAGTTGTTGGCACATGCAGCATACTCAAACTGTCTCTTATATGTAGTCCATGAAGTTCGACCGTCAAAGGAGGGCGGTCGTATTCGAGAGCTTGATGATACTGCTAGCCCGCTTCTTTTCCCCTCAACTGTCGCTGAAGTCGTTCTACTTCTCCTTCTACTGTAATGCCACTACGTCGGTTTTGCATCATTTTCTGTTTTAAAGTGTAGAAACACCACTTTCTCTATGAGTACTATGATAGAGGTCCCAGATAGAATCAGTGTAGACGGTTTATTAACAGGAGCCGAAACTTAGGTCACCTTTCTCATGGAATGTATAGCTGTAGTGATTTTATTTTTCTAACACTTTTACTAGTTCAGGACAGTACAGATTAGAATAGAGACTCAACATAAGGCACTCAAAAGGTTTTAATAATATAATAAATAATAATAAACACCACAGAAATTAGACAACCCCCAATTCCAGAAGCCAGGGCTTGTGCGGAAGGGGGTTACACATTGAAAAAAAAACGCGGACATACAACCATTTCCTCCGACAGTGTCAGTGCCGGAGCCAGGATTCGAACCCGGTGGTGCGATGTCCGTGTGATAAATCGCGATTGCCACCTCGCGCCTTAACCCACTCGGCTATCGACCAGACAATATATTGAGAATATTTACAGTTCAACCCAAAAATCAACTTCCGATATGGTAGATAAGTAAAATAACGAAATAGTACAGATAGTTTGACATTTCAAATGTATTAAAATTTTTAATTGCGCAAGTTTCTGGAAGTGTTCAAATTTCTAGTTTATCATTACTTTTCTTTTTTTTTATTTCTCTAATTAAAATCTCTGCCATAACTGTTGACCAGGTTTTTGTACAAAATTAATGCAAACAAATAAATGATAATATGTAAGTGCAAAATGAATAATGGGGGCGAGCGTAGGTGCGTCTTTACTATGTACATACTTCGGTATGCGATGTAAAGCAACGACAGGCGCAGTTAGTACTTGGATGGGTGACCATTCCAACGGAAACCGGGTTCTCGTCTCACACATCTTCCAGCGGCTTGTATATCAGTGTATGCGCGAAAGCTATACAACCTTAGGCGAGAGTTGTATAGGAGATATACCATCCTTCGGAGGGGATGTAAAGCTGTCGGTCCCTTGTCTATTAAATGTTAGGCAAGTAAAAGATCCCCACTCTTCTTAAGGGAAGAGGTTCGGCAAAATTCCTGGTTGGGGGTAGCTCGTCTACAGGCGTCGGTGTTAGGCCTCAGTAGCGGAAATAGGCCGACGTTAAATAAATGTATAAAAAAAATGAATAATGAAAGCAAGCGACATGTATGACAAGCAAAGCAAAACCGGCGGTTTGACACATGCACCAGTAATGTAATTTGGACTAACTTTATGACAGACTATTATTCAAATTTTGAAATTTCTAACAAGAATAAAGTAACTTTTGATATTATGAAACAGCCAGATTTTCGAACTTGTCATGGTGAACCCGGTGATGGAATGTTTAATTATTGAATAGGGCGGTACGTCTCAGTTGGAGTGTCCCACTTAAAGGTAGCGTCTCCAACCGAGAATTTCACGGAAAATATCCCGTGAATCTAATTTAGAAGTAACGGTACGTCTCAATTGAAGTGTTCCACTAAAAGGCAGCGTCCCCAAATGAGGAATTTCACGAAAAATTTACTCGGACTCAAATTACAATACGGTACGTCTCAGTTGGAGAGTATGTTAGTGAATTCTATTTAAAGGCAATGTCCCCGATTGAGAATTTCACGGACAATAACTCGGTGTAACTACTGTTGCATAGAAAATTTATATACCAAACAAGCTCAAACGTCAAGTTTTATTTTACTTGATATTAATTTGTCTTTGCTTATTACGTTCGTGTATAGTTTTAATTTATTACAGTTCGATTCAGGTGGAGTGTCCCACTTAAAGTCGGAGTCCCCGACTGAGAATTGCACAAAAAAATAGCCGTTTGGCAAAATTAAAATCAAAATTGCATTTTACAGTACAAACTTCGGTGTAACACCTCTGGAGCGTCCCACTTAAAGGCAGCCTCCCCTGAGGGTATTATTTACGGTAAAATGTCTTCCCGGATTCACTAAACACGATCGATTAATTTAAAGTTACTACAAGTTGCTTAGGGCTGAATTTATCAAAATATAACAAAGACAAATTAAAATTATTTGCAGAAAAATACCTAAAATATCTAAGTCCAAAATCACTACAAAATAGATATGAATGAATTCAGAATAGTGAATTCTCACCAAATAATTGTCTGGTCAGGTCGGGCATGGGAAACCAAAGAGACCCTTAGCAACGGGCCGTTGCAAGATATCCCCGTGCTGGCTAGAATTCATCTTGTCTAGCGCACATTGCGCGATCACATGTGAGATAGACAGTTATCAATCGACGGCGTAGCAAAATGTTTATTACCGGTAACGTCAATTGATATAAATAACAATTTCTGGACAATTTAGATGACTGGGATCGATTTCAATAAAATCAATTTAATAGCCCCCGTATTAATAGTTATCTAAATGAAATTGTTATTTTTGAAACCGGTTTATATTACTAATTTCGAGCGTTAACTAATTTAAGCGATTAACTCTCGCGGTTCATAATACTTGCAATCGGGTTAAAATTAAAACTTTACCTGGTTATTAAAACGAAATTTAATCGTCCCCGGTTTGATAAAAATAAAAATATAATACTTCAGACACAAAGTTAAACTGAAAACATATACAAAATTTCCCATTTAAAATTAGCTTCATTGCACTACTGCGTGGATCTTTCTTCGACGTCAGTAATTTTTCGTTTAATATCACTAAATTCCCTTTCGACTCCAGTAACTTTTCCTTTCATATAGTCTAGTATACTTTAACTTGGTGTGTGTATGTATGAGTTAATATTTCCTAACGATTTCATTTTCTCTTGTACACAAAGATCCAGAAATATTGCCCACGTAGACAATGTTTCTGGACTATTGCTTTAACTTTGTGTACAATATGGGAGAAAATAAAATCGTACGGACATATTAACTCATACATACACACGCCAAGTTAAAGTATACTAGACTCTAGTACTAATTTCACATTCGGCGTCACTAACTTTCTCTTCAACCTTATCTACTTTTCCTTTGAGTTCATTAACTTCAGCCTTTACGATGCCTATATCCTCCTTGATTTCATTAGTGGCTGAAAAAGTAGTGTCCTGTTGTACTCGCCTAATTTTCTTTAATTCTTCCTTTCTTACTCTTTTTTGGCACGAAGTCTTATTTCCAGATCTTCCATCATTTTTATCGATTCTTTGACGTAGTCGCTCTTGTTTTTCTTTTTCCTCCTGACGTCTCTTTTCTTGTTCTATGTGCCTCTTTCCAGTTGACAGAACTTAACTAACTGCACTCATTTCTAAATAGAATTTTCTGGAAATTTCCTTACACTAATATAAATAAGTCTCATCTAATGTCTATATCAATTTCCAGTTCAAAGCACTTCATTATCTCTAATCGTTTCCAAATAGAACACCCTGAAATCTCCTGGAATTCTCCAGAAATCCTATTGTAATTCGCCTCTGACACAATTGTTATGTATTTACACCCTCCATACATCCCTAAGGCGGCGGCACAGTAATTGCAACACGAATTGTCACTAACAACTGATTTATTAATCACTCTATTTACAATAATTAGTCCTTATAATAACATACTAATTATAACTTTTATCTACCACAGACTCACTCCTATAATTCACATTTTGTTACTGTTCTTCATCTTATCTGATCACTTGGCTCATCTCAGTATTGTACTGAACCGACTGTCTGATGCGCTGGGTCAGCTTCTTAAATACTCAGTGGCGCTTATTCTCGATTCATCTATTTCACTCCAGGCGGTTCCAGACGAATTATCCTCCCTTCTAGTATACTCTACGAGGAAGCGCGAATTATTATCCTATGGTAGCTAATTAGGCAGGCTTCGTTTTACTCTGCTACTAGGAATTAAACCTCTCTTCGTAAGAGGGCGTGTGCGTGTACATAACAATATAAAACAAATATTTGCAAATAAATAATTTCAGGACATCTGAAAACATTGCATTTTCCATGACACATTTCTTCTGCATTTTTTCAACCATTTTTTCCCTGGCAAACAATACATACTATAAACTATTCAGATTGAAATTAAGCATAGCCATATCAGGGGGTCGATTCTCAAATGACGGTCAAAATTGTCACTTGTAACAAATTGTCGGCCACTCATGTCGAATAACTTGTGAGGGACGTATTCTCGAGAGCTCTGCGGCAACAAAGGTTAGTAGACAATTGCTTCTCGATGATTAGCAGGTGGCAACATCGCATTCATATAATTTTGTCCCGACGATTACATAAATCTGTGGGGAATATCTTTAATTTTTTTTTGAAGTTGACTCTTTCCATTCTTTTCAAATATAGATAATAAAAAATAGTCCTACTGCTCACAACAGCCAAAAAACATGGTAAATTTATTGAAAAGTCGACAATATGAGATTCTAATTTCGGGGAAATTTTTCATTTAAAGACGCCCAAAAAAATTGAGAGGAGATAGTAGTGATCCTGAATTCAATATCAGGATCGAAAAAAGATCGGAAACAATGTAGAAAAGTAATAAGTAGCCAAATCTTGAAATATATAATTAATTTCACATAAAATTGTTTTGTGAGAGTTTGGCAAGTGAGCTGTTCTTATACACATGGGTTTCTCTCTGATTTTGTAGTGCAGCTTCATTATTTTCCACATTTTCGACTGCATTCAAAATTTTTATGTTTTCATTCATTATATTTGTAGAAAATAATAAATGATCAAACAGCGAAAGGGAAAAGATCGCTGTACTAAGTTAAACATAACCACACAAACACAAATGTAGAAACATCTTTGTTCCCTCGCTCTGGCGCAGTACAGAGAGAAAATACAAATACAAATAAACACCACAGAAATTAGGCAACTCCCAATTCCAGAAGCCAGGGCGTGTGCGGAAGGGGGTCACATATTGAAAAAACGCGGACATACAACCATTTCCTCCGACAGTGCCGGAGCCAGGATTCGAACCTGGTGGTGCGATGTCCTTGTGATTAATCGCGATTGCCACCTCGCGCCTTAACCCACTCGGCTATCGACCAGACACGGCACGTCAGTTATTATTTATCCTTTTTTATCTATGATGTCGATCACAACATGATTGTCGACGGGTTATACCCACTCTCCTCTATGTCTATTAAAAATTGTCTACTACGATATTAGAGAATAATTAAATGTTCATTTCATTAGACAAATGGTATTTGTCGTCCACAACATCGGTGTGCTGACATTTGAGAATCGACCCCTAGAATTATCCAAATATTGATGTAGCAATAACACCAATGAAAACGACTAGCTCAAAATAAATTATCAAACATAAAAGTTGAACCTAGGCTACTATTACATTGAATATTATTTGTTACATATTGCAATAAATCTAAAAACTTATAGGTAAATAGTCCAATTATAGAACTACAATTAATAAGTTATATTTGGCGTTTATCCAGCAAATATCTGTAAATCTGCCAAAATAAATAATATATTAAATCTAAAATAATATGAAAATATCTTTATCTGGAGAAAAACGTATTAAATAAAATAAATATAACCGTAGATTTTATTGGTTGCTGTCATTTCAGCTGAGTCGTTTCCCACGTCCTTCGAGGTTCCTCTACGTTATTGTTTTTGCTTTTACATTCTGACACATTTAAACGAGTCAGGACGTTTTGTCTCCGCATTTATCTTAATCATCCTTTGTCGATTTTAATTAACTTCCTTCACTGTGAGTGTACAACTTTTAACCAGCCGCTTTTTAGATAGCTATAGATCTATCTTAACAAGCCAATGACGTACTTTAGGTTTAAATTTAGCCACGTATTTTAAGTTCCATTTTAGCGCCAGATAAAATTTATTCCTTTAAGCCTTATTGTACAAATGTGTGGTAAAGGTAAGGCAAAATACCAAAATTGTTATACCAAATCAATTTGCATGTCACATTATACTTTTCAAGATCGACAATTACCCAAGTGGGACGAATATATTTTAAAAGCCTATTATTAAACCGTTTTGTAATTGTATTTGAATAAAAAAATAAGTACTATATTGATAATGTAGACAGACATCTATTTGTACGTATAGTTTTTTATATTAATCTCAGTAAATTCTGCTATTCAAATCAAGAGTGTCGAAATTAGTAATTGGTAATCATTATTCAGCAATTACTTGAAGCGAAGGCAGGTTTTTTCTTCAATGGGAATTTCTAATCGCGTCTTACGGTATTATCAAAGATGAAAAAGTAAAATAATAATAAAACTACTAACGCGAGGCTCACAAAACGGCTGCTTGTTATTATGCTTTAAACATTATTGAGTCGATAATACACCGACAGTAAATTTCAAAATGATTAAATTGTTATGAAGTTAAGAGATAAAGTAATTGCAGTAACAGAAAATGAAAAAAGAAATGAAAAAGTTAGAACCGACAACAGAATAGGTAGACTGTATTTTTTTGAAATTTGTAAACCAATTGTATGAAATGGTTCCTTTTGCGTACGGCAGCTGTTCTTGTGTGAGAGCAGAGGGCGTTAATAGGGAGTGTGGATAAGAGAGTGCGTCACTTGGTTGTTGAAAGGTTACTTACAAACTTGCCCAGCCAAGAAGGCAAAATTGTTTAACCACATTTACTTAAGACTTGAAAGTTATAAAAATTAATGATTACTTATTTAAAAAAGCACGATAGATTTACTATTATTAAATTACCAGACAGATGTTATTAGAAACGATGCAAGTATTAAAAGCAAGATTTCTACAAAAAGAACATTTATTATATATAATATGTATACACGGGCTAGAGAGGTTTAATTATGAAGATAATTGATAATAATTGACAGAAAGTGAACATTACGTATTAACGTGGAAATAATGTTTCTCCAAGAGTATCGTGTGTATACGATGTAAAACTACTAGTAGCTTTGCATGGCCATGATCTGCCTTACAAGGCTTATATTTTCAAAAAATAATTTACTCGTGATATGAGTCCCATAGCTCAGATTAAAATTAAATTTAAAAATATATTATGACGAGGTTGACGTTGAAAGTTTTTAAATGAATGATAAAGTTAAGCAATTAAATGAAATTAAGCTTCATGGCAAAAAGGTAAGAAAAAGAAGATTAAACTTGTTCCAACAGAAAACTTGCTCCAACAAAAAAACATGTTCCAGCAAACACCTGTTCCAGCACTGATCGAGCCCATCTACAGCACCAAATAAGGATGGTACCATGATGGTCCCTGACGGTTATAGTTAGTGCTCCACTAGCTGCACATGATTTCATACATCTAGTTGCTGGGTGTGTTACGGACCTCTAGCGTATGCGACCCACCATACGCTTTAGCGTTTTGTGGGCCGCATTATAACAACTGCTACACGTCCGAAACACATTTCGCTATTCTCCACGGGAGGGCGACACATTTGTGACACGTGATCAGCAAAGACAAACGGGTAGGCAACCATTTTTGTTGGCGTGGTTGCTAGTAATTAATTGGTAATTCTTCCAACCTCGGTTTTATCCAAGGCATCCTCGTGGATTTTAGAATAACCAACTCAAGAAAATTTCCTCAATCTGTTGTTGTTCCGTTTAGCGGAATATTTTGTGTTTGTGAGTAAATTTTATCTGCGGAAGCAGGATATTAAATTACACAAGGTAAGCTAACCTCTTCACGCCATCTTGCCCGTTCTCTACCCACGTGTTTCGCAAATTTGCAGGCTTTCCTGTGGAAATACCGTGTCAACCTGAAAGGCGGACTCGACCCCATTTATCCGACTGTGGCTTCCAGGAGTTTTGGTGGATTGTTCCCTCATCAGTGAGGTAAATTATGTTTCATTTGTAGGTTATGTCAGAATTGCTCACATTAAGCACGCTTCACATGCATTTCTGACTTTGTAAATTTAAATCGTGATATCTTTAGGGTTCCACGGACGGGGCTTCTACACACGTCAGTGAGAGTTCCACGGACGGGGCATCCACACACAGTGGAAGGTTCCAGGGCTGGTGAGGCTACGATTAACCCCATCCTTGGGTCCATTTCTTGTGTCCCGAAGGCATCTCTGTAGGGCTTCAGTTCTTCCACGTCCGGACTCGGTATCGTACCACCCTAAATAAGTGTTGTGTTATTTGTTTTACTTACCGGGGACCACCTTCAGTGGTTCCGCTGGACATCAATTCATACTTTTGGCATTTTAACCTGTACATATTTATAGATTTTATGCATATATTTACATATATTTAAGGAGGTTCTTTAAATAAAACCTTTGTGGCAGAATCTATGACAATTTTATGCACATATTGTAAACCGATGTGTAGCTACACGAGGCATTTTATGAATGTTATAACTTATTAATCGTGAAATATTGGCCACAACTGTGAACATCGCCAGGTTATATTCTAGAGAACCAATTTTGTAAATTGCTTAATATAGTGCATTTCATTTTTAAAGAAAGTGTCATTATTTCGTCTGCGACCACTACATATGGAAAAACTCAGTGATTTGTTAAGTAAGTAAACTAATAATTTATCATAGTTTGTATAAGCTTGGGCTTAACGCCCTGAGATAGTCTGAGCTAGAGAAATTTTATCGTAGGCACGTACATCACTTTCCGGGTCAAGTTTGCCTACGATATCTGCTACGCCACAGTAGCCCAAGTGATTTCGTTACGTAATATCTGATAATCATTAAAATCCAACGTATCTATTTGTTTATGTACGTGAAACTCGTAGCAGGTGGTATATCGACAGATCAAAAACTCAACTTAAATTAATCCAAAAATAGCAAGTCCCAAATATTCTGTAAGTTTTACAAGTATAAGAACAACCTAATAAAACACCAAAGTAAAACTCACCCCTATAAGTTAGAGAGTAGCATATGAATTTCACAAAAAATACCTAAAAAATCAGGAGACTTCTCGAAAATAACAATAATTCATGTGACAGCTTACCAAGCTTCCACACAGAATTTTGGTTCACAAGATGCCCAAAACTAAACTGAGTTGAGCCCAACGAAAAGAGAAACGTACTTCCTTCGCACATGAGCCCCGGCAAAGCCGTCTTTTCCTCGCAAATCTGACGTCTTTCCAGTGCTGCCAACTTAAATTTTGTCTCAAAAGATTTCCTGTTACCAACCAATGAGGAAATATATTTACATAAAAGAGAAAATAACTCTTACTGCCAAAAAATTTAATGATACTAAAGAAATAAACAATGTGAAATTGAATTAATTGTTACGAAACTTTGTCGTTTCGTGAGTAGTGCAACAAGTGTTGCATACTTTGAGTGTGCCCGGTTGCATACATGGCCCCACAAATTTCACAGTAGTGTTTCAAAATGCTACAAATTTTAATGGTAATTCTTACCGAAATACTTTTCCTCCCGATCGTGACTTTTAACGTATTTACAGGCATTGTTTAACAATCATGCAAGTGGTCATGGTGATACTTGAGCTTGGAAAAATTTTAATTGGGAATTTTTTATCGGTATCTAGCTCTCCACATCTATATAGTGAGATAAAAAGTTGCATAGTAACCAAATAACCAAATAACCAGAGTAACTGAAGTCATACCCATATGTAATTTGAAATATGAACATGGAACGGAAAAGTTTGGATTTTATAAATAAAATTCATTACTCTCACTTCACCTATTTTCAGCTGCTCGTACGCTTTTTAGAATATGCGATTGTATTTTAAGTGATTTTATAATATTCTGTATAGAGTAGGTACAGATAGTTTCAGTAGATTTCTCTAGAACAATATTTAAACGGTGGCTTTGAATGCAACAAATAGTTTTTATTCACACTGGTTTCTTTCACACACGATAGATACGTTAAAAGTAAATTAAAATAAGATTAAATCTGAGTAAAATACAAAAAACGAATTGCTCCTTAATCTTGCGTAAACTTTTTTGTAAGTTAAAAGGAGTTTGCACTTAGTTCACTGCAACGCGAGTAGCTAGGTACAGTTAGGTCGATGCGATGGATAAAGCACAAGAAATGCAGAGTCTCTGCTATTTTTTATGCTTTTTGCCAAAGGACTACCGGAGCAAACCTGATGCTTCGACAGGATCAGCTTTCCTATTGAGACTGAGCTCTTTGTATGTCTGAGGTCTCTACTATGGTATTTTGAAATGAGAGTGTTCTCCAGCAACTTGGAGATCGCCGACAGCAGTAAGATGGGTCAGTAACTACCAGCGAGCTTCGCGTTCATGTTGGGTTTCAGAGTGGACACGACCACAGTGTATTTTCATCGGTTAGGCCAATGTTACAGTCGCAGCATCATATTAACGATATAAGTTAGCTGTATAATACCCTTTCTTAACAGATATTTGAGTAGTCTGTACTCGATGCCATGTTTTCCCGGAGCTTTGTCGATTGGTAATATCTTAACAGTTTTCGCAATCTCCGAGGGTTTCACCTTGAGTTTGAATGAAATTCGACTAATTCCGCAGGAAACGTCTGCTCCACGTAAAAACTCCGTCGGAAGATGGTTTATTGGAAGTATTCGCTCCACGGAGAGTTTTTTATGAAAAAATAAAATTGTCGCTCCACGACGGAGTATAATTTGAACATGAATGTTGCTGCACGGGGCGTAACGTCGCTCCGGCCACCGAAATTTTAGGAACTATCATGAAAACCGACTCCCAAATAAATCTTTTTACGAACCGACGTTAGATGACTGCAACTCATGCGTTATATTAAATATGAGGACAAATTAAAAGTTCCGAATTTAAAACTTTAAGGGTAGATTTGGCGCGAATGACAAAATGGGTACATTTTTATTTTTTGCAGTCGATTTTGTCGGAAAAGTTATATGTTTTCCGCGTGTTTGCTCTTAGGCGGTTCCTCAGTGATTCGATGACAAATAAGTATTATCACTGTCTTGCTTGAACGTATGAATATATAATAGTATATTATTTAACGATCACATCATGATGGCTATTATTCACGAGGGTAAAGTTTACAACACGAGCTGCAGGCGTGTCGTAAATCAAATGAGTGAATAGTAGCCATTATATGCGAGTAAAATACCATACTTTATCCACAACTATGAAATAATATCAGTATTTAGTTTTTAGAACGATAGCATTTTTGAAAATTCTCCAATCCATAAAAGGTTTGTATATTGACATATACAACTTTCTTGACTTTTATGACAGTAAATTCAGAGAGGTAATTTCTGGCGGTGTTTAAGACATTTCACTTTCACTATTAGTATTCATATTTTTAGTTTTTTAATTGAAATAACCAACGAAAGTAGATAATGAACATGATTTGATGTTTCAAATCAATGACAAAATTATACTTTGACTGATTGTCATGGCTTACTGAAAAAATCGGACAAAATAACAAGCACGTAGATAAACTTTAAAAACAACGGAATAATGAATAGCATTATGCTTGAGAAAACACATACATAATGGATACATTACATGGTGGGGCAATAATGCGTCGGACCTCGATATCTGGAGTTCTACGATAGCTAGAAATTTTTTAAAAAATTGCAAGTAAACTATTTTATTGCTATGATGATGGCGGTCTTGATTTGTCTTTGCAACCTACTTATCTCAATCTTTGCGTTGACATCGCGATTTCGCTGCCATAGCCCGTCTCAATAAATTTTTTTTTCATGTATATTTTGTTCGACCACTCTGTCGAACCGGTCCTTATATGGTTTTATTGTGATTGTAGTGGCAACAATGCTTGGCACCCTACAACACCTAATGCTTACCACTGTGCCATCGAGCAGCTTAATTATTGTAAATTAAAATGTAAAGTAAAATTACCTACAGAAGATAACGTAGGTTACAATGCCCACAAATTGATATTACTAGCGCCTGCCGGTTGTCTAGGCAACGAATTTATTTTTGCAATAACAGCGGCGTCACATTATTGTATTAAACAGCTGTGCCTCCTGGCGTTCGTTTTCCCTGCTAATAGACACCTCTACATATAACGTACATATACAGACAACTGACACTGACCAACACCATCGCTTCCACCATCGAATTGGAGAATGGGGGGAACGAGTTTACCAGACTACTGCAGGGTACCAAGCGAAATGATGCCACTACGATTACTATAAACCCCTGCAAGGACCAACTAGACGCAGCGGTTGAATAAGACATACAGGAAATGAATCGACTAAGATAACATTGACAGTGAAATCACGATGTCAGTGCTATTATAGTGTCAAGATAGGGCAAGAGCAAATCAAGATCGCCACCAATACCGCAAAAAGTGGAATAAATGGACTATAAATATACTACGAAGATTTGCCGAAGTGTGCCAAATTTAGTTCAGGTACTTCTTTTGAAGCTCCAAAATTATTAGAATGAAACAAGGAAAGGAAGGCAACAGGTTTTGGCAAATTCTATTTTAAACCATTTTACTCGACAAGAGCTACAATACATCCAAATGGTGATTTTCCTGAGAAAAATATTTGTTTTTCGATTTTATTTTTTTGTTACAAATTCAATTTTCTCAACAGCTTTTGACCTATCGACAATATGATTAAATCTGTTCGATTGTGTTTCAAAATTTTACGAAATTGAAACGAACGGATTTATTTGTAATATGGCTAGGTCAAAGGTTAAATTGAAGAAAACTGGTGTTTTATTTAAAATAACAAAGTTATTATTCCAATTCAACCCGGAGATACGTCTAAGAGGTAGATTCGAAATTAACACCCTGTATAAGTAAATAGAGTTTAAATGTTATCTGCTTGCTAAATTTCGCGTACATATGTTGAAAATATTTATTATCTTAAAAAAATAATTAAATTTATTAATGACTGATTATTACTAGTATTATTAATTATTATTATAGTATAAAAGTTATGTGTCATCTAAAAAGGTGCCAAAAAAGAAACAATAAAATCCTCTCTATTCAAGAAACTTGAAATAGCAAATCCTGAGCTGTAAAGAAAGTAAATCCATAGAAGTGTTTATCTAAAACCGAAACAAAAACTAGGTCTGCACCTATTCTCTCGTCTTGGCTCTTCTTATATGGGCGACATCCTGTGAAAGCGAACTAGAAACAAAATGAAATAACAGTAAAGAAGCGCTTTAGATGTGTTGTGTAAAGAAGTCCTAGATATTATACAACACAGTTTCTTGTACATTTACAAGTTTAGCTTGGGAGAAATCTTAAAATATTTAACCTTCGGCTAAAGCTTCCAATATATAATTGTGAAAATACTTCGCCACCCAAAATAGTATTGTTTGAAATAAAGTGGGTCATTAGTCCATAAGAGAATATTTAAATACCAGAGGTTAAGAGACTGGAAAATGTATAATCTCCAGATATTTTAAATTGGATGAGATGGTTTAAGAAAAGTGGAAACGCCATTTATTTATTATCACTGCCTGTAAATTTTTATAATCAATTACTGACAGTTGCCTTTAGATTATCTATCAATATGTCAATATTAATATTGTCTATTTCACCTAGGAAAAGAGTATAAGGATATAAATAGCCCAGATAAGCCTAAATTGTGTTTTAATTATGTGTTTACTTAATCATAAATGCCACAGCAATAAGAAATTTTTAATAAAACTTATACATAATTAATTTTTAGTCATGGCCATTTTGAAAAGCCACTTTAGATTAAAATGTATTTATAAACTAGTGGAAATCGCTAGGGCATGTAAATATGGAAGAGAAATATAAGGCAATTTCGTGCAATCTGCATAATTTCATATGGTGTAACACTTTAAAATTAAATTCTAATCCATCAAGAAACTATGAATTAATGGTAAACAGTTAAGTTGTTCATCATCACGAGTTATCACTAAAGATTTAAGCATCAAAAACAATTTTGGAAACTACATAGTCACACTTTCCACCAAGAGCAATTTAGTTTCGAGAAAAGTCAGAAATTATTAAAATATATGGATCACAATTTTTTAAGTTTTATTTAAAAAAAAATTGTTACTGATTTTACCTGGATTTAGTGTATTGAATGAATTAATGAAAATATCCACAAAATTTCATCCACAAATGCTGACGTAGAGGAAATTGTATCCCACCAGTGTAGAGTGTGTAAGACGCTACGACATACTTGCATTATTATGCATGCGCCAAACAACCAGACCATGCCCTATTTAAGTAATGCTTGGTATAACCTCTAATTACATACATTGTAAAATAAATAATGGACTCATTCCTATAACAGATTTTTATATATTCTACGATCCTAATAAATTCCCTGCCACGAACTTGCGTAAGTGAACAGACCTCTTGTGTATTAGACATCGGATTCGCTTTCGTCATCTTCCAAAAGATGTACAGTTTTAAAATTCTCAGTGCTAGTGCCAAATTTTTTACAGAATTTCCTTAGGCCCTTGTTTTTCACGTTTTCACAAAAATAATCTGTGAAAGACGAGTATTCATAAATAAACAAATCATTATGCACATTAAATGTAAAATTAGTTTTTTATCATCTTTCTAAATCATCTACATATTCTGTTAATCTCACAGTTCTATCTCAACCATACTTTTCGCAAAATTTTATTTGGTTGTTACAGATATTTTTCATACAAAAATATTTCGTGAAAACCGTTGCATAAGGGAATAAATCGATTATGAAATAGCATGTTGAGTTCGCTTTTTCGCTTTTTCTCAATCAGTTTTATTATAAAATCCCAATTTTACCCATATCAAAGTTTTCCTATAGTTTTACATGGTCAATGTAAACATTACAAAAATTCTTCGTGACGAACGAGGCGAACAAAGCGTTCATTATATTGAATTTTAAATTCATTTTTACTGTCATATAAATAAAGATTTTTTCCAAATTCCCAGTTGTACCCTCAACAAATTTTTCCTACAGTTTCTTAAGACCCTTATGTACATTTGCCATTCAAAAATAATCCGTGACAAACGAGCCTTCATAAGTGAACAAATCGTTTATTACACAGGATTTCAAATTTATTTTTACTGTCATATATGTAAATATTTTTTCCCAAATTCACATTTGTACCCCCACCAATTTTTTCCTACAGTTCTTAAGACACTTATGTGCATTTGCCACACAAAAATAATCCGTACGAGTCTTCATAGATGAACAAATCGTTTATTACATTGAATTTCAAATTTATTTTTACTGTTATACAAATAAAGATTCTTTTCAAATTCCCATTTGTACCACATCAAATTTTTCCTACAGTTTCTTAAGACCCTTATGTACATTTGCCATACAAAAATAATCCGTCAAAAAGGAGCCTTTATAGGTGAACAAATCGTATATTACATTGGATTTCAAAATTATTTTTACTGTCATATAAATGAATATTTTTTCCCAAATTCCCATTTGTACCCCCACCAAATTTTTCCTGCAGTTTCCTAAGACCCTTGTGAACATTTGCCAGACAAAAACAATCCGTGACAAACTAGCCTTCATAGGTGAACAATTCGTTTATTACATTGAATTTCAAATTCATTTTTACTGTCATATAAATAAATATTTTTTCCCAAATTCCCATTTGCACCCCACCAAATTTTTCCTACAGTTTCTTAAGACCCTTTTGTACATTTTCCATATAAAAATAATCCGTGATAAACGAGCTTTCATAGGTGAACAAATCGTTTATTACATTGGATTTGAAATTTATTTTTACTGTCATAAATAAACATTGTTTCCCAAATTCCCATTTGTGCCCCCACCAAGTTTTAATACAGTTTCTTTAGACCCTTATGTATATTTGCCTACAAAAAATAATCCGTGACAAATAAGCCTTCATAGGTCTACAAATCATTTATTATACTGGATTTCAAATTTATTTTTGTTATATAAATGAATGTTTTTTCGCAAATTCCCATTTGTACCCCCAACAAATTTTTCCTACAGTTTCTTAAGATTCTTATGTACATTTGCCATACAAAAATAGTCCGTGACAAACGAGTCTTCATAGGTGAACAAATCGTTTATTACATTGAATTTCAAAATTATTTTTACTGTTATACAAATAAAGATTCTTTTCAAATTCCCATTTGTACCCCATCAAATTTTTCCCACAGTTTCTTAAGACCCTTATATACATTTGCCATACAAAAATAATCGGTAAGAAAGGAGTCTTGATAGGTGAACAATTCGTTAATTACATTGAATTGAATTTAAAATTTATTTTTACTATTATATAAATATAGGTTTTCCAAATTTAGGCTCGTTTGTCACGGATTATTTTTCTATGGCAAATGGTTACAACAATCTAAAGAAACTCTGGGGATAATTTGGTAGGAGTGCAATTGCGAATGTAGAAAAAATATTTTTTAAAGATGGCAAAAAAATAATTTGAAATCCAATGTAATAAACACTTTGTTTACCTCGTTCGTCACGATTTTTTTTTTTAATATGTATATTCATCATATAAAACTATAGGAAAACTTTAATATGTGTGAAACTGAGAATTTAAAATAAATCTGCTTTAGAAATATGGCAGAAAACGAATTCAACATACTAATTCATAAACAATTCTCTTACGCAAACTCGGTTTTCACAAAATATTTTTATACGAAATATATCTAAAATTTTGCGAAGAGTATGGTTGAGATAGAACTGCGAGATTAACAGAATATATAGATGCTTTAGAAAAACGATAGGAAGCAAATGCATTTAATGTGCATAATCATTTGTTCATCTATGAATACTCGTTTTCCATAGATTATGTTTGTGGAAACATTTGAAAAACAGGGGTCTTAGGAAATTCTGTAAAAAATTGGTGCTATTATTGAAAATTTTAAAACTGTACATCTTTTGGAGGATGACGAAAGCGAGTTCGATATCCAATACACAAAAGATAGTTCGTGATAGGAAATTTATTAGGATCATAGAATATATAAAAAATCTGTTATGTGTACAATTAGTATTTCATAAAAAATCTCTGTATTTTTGACAAACGTTGAAAATGCAAGTCAGCGCCAAATCTACATATTTTTTGCCATAGATAGACTCGTTTGTCACTCTTTGAAATATGTTGCTATAATATTTTCATAAGGTAATGGATATGAAAATGACAAGAGAGTTAATTGGAATCATTTATTGTTTATTCATAGAACGATTATTATGTTTTTATTTGCTTGAGTCCATTATTTATTTTACAATTTATGTAATTAGAGGTTAAACCAAGCTTTACTTAATTGGGCATGCTCACTGGCAGAGCTAAGTACTTCAGTACAAAAATGTACTGCAAATTTGTACTCCAGTAGTTTAGGTACTCTAAGTACTTTACTTTAAGTACTTTTAATATTTCTGTACTGGTATTGTAAACTTCCAGTACATTTGCAATGTACTTGTACTGGGTACTTATTTTCTGCAATTTTTGATGAAGTATTACTTGTTACTTAAAGAAAGTACTGCAAAATCATAATGTACTGCAAGTATTTTACTAATGTACTCCCAGTAGTAGGAAGGACTCCCAGTAGTAGAAAGTACTCCCAGTGATAATAAAACTACTCCAAGTACTTATACTGCTTTTAGAAAAGTACTTATAAATATACTGCAAGTAATTTAAAATATGTAAATCAGAGGTTACTGCTAAAAGTAAAGTACTTGCAGTATTTATATAAAATATTCTAAGTACTTATTTAAAATACTGAAAATACTTGAAGAGTACTTTACTTAATACTGCTACTGCAAATGTTTAATTTTAAGTACATTACTCAATACTTCAAGTACTTTTGAAATATACTGCAAGTAAAACAAAATTTGTTTGATACTGCTTACTGGTTATTCCCAGTACTTTCATTGAGTACTGGTCACAGCTCTGCTCACTGGTCAAGGTGTTTGACGCATGCGTAATATGATAGTACACGTATATCGTAGCTTCTTACACACTCTACACTAGTGGGATAGAGTTTCCTCTACGTCAGCATTTGTGGATGAGATTTTGTGGATATCTTCACCTTAATATTGAATGACATATCTCTTAAAAATATGCATTTCATCTTAGGTTATGCTTTGGGATTAAATTTAATTTGGATGTCTCACCTGGATGCAAAATTTATCTCAAATATAATTTTGACATCGTATATTATGATTTGTTTATCTATCAAGTTATAGGCCAGCCGTCAGGGAGTTGAGAATGCGTACATACCGTTTTAAATCGGACAAAAGATTTTACTGTTGGAACCAGTTCATTATAGACCTCCTTTAGACATACTAATTCTCCCCCTCGCCCATCCCCCGGAACACCAACAGTTTTGGAGCAATATCGCTTTAAAATATTTTTTTGCAAATATCTCGGCTTTGAATGGTCCTACGAACAAAAAGACGGTTATCAAAGTTAAAAATAAGTAAATTTCCTATCGAAATGGTTTAGACAGATTTTTACGTATTATTAATATTCTTGGAGTTATAGGCGGGGGAAGTCAAGCACCGTATCACATTCAACTCTGTATACCGACATTTTCCTATACACTTCCACGCTTTCTACCAGCTATTACGTTTAGTCGTCACTTTTGAAGTTTAAGTAAATAGATTTATTATCAATTTTGAAATTACAAATGTCTACATTTATCGGTGGTTACTACCGTTATGCACACGTTTCCGCACCACCTTGCGGTAGAGCATTTGACGCGTTTTTTGATGATGTGGCGATGATGATCCATGGTGATGGTGATGTCCCCAGTAAGCCTAATCCACTTTTATTTATTTGGTTAAGTTACTTCTAATTTTTTCATTCTCTACTGCCAATACATCACATTAGTTTGAATTTTTTTGAAGTTAAGGACCAAAACGTTCCCTCGCTTCAATAAAACTGTGAGTATTGGTTTCATTATCGTCTGCGTCGTCTGTGCCAAATTCAGCCTCTTCGTGTTTATCCTGTTCCAAAAAAAAGCTAATACCTTGTCTTTGGTTTCTTCAGCTTGATTTAGGTCGTCCACATATATTTCGATATTTGTACACGTTTGTCCTTGACATCCGATACAAATAACATCTTAATCCAGCTTTTCTGCAAGTACATGCGGCTTAGTAGCCTTTTGTACACTTGCAAAAGTTCTTGTGGAGCAGCTTCGTTTTTGGTAGTAATAGGGAACAGACCATTTTTTTTTTCATTCAACCCCAATCTTGAGGACTTTTGGTATTGCCGTACCACTGCTAAATTTGATAGTACGTTCTAAGAGAGCGTTGGCGTGCAGCAGACTCAGTTGGAGGTAACAATGCAAGGTTACATGTACTTTTTGCCACCAAGTTACTAAAGTATTTGTACCTGAATTCATTCAAATAATGCTGTTCGGGTTCTGCTCCGTAAAGAGCTAAGATAACTTTCTGGCCTGCTGTATCTATAACATCAAGGTGAGAATTGGGACATTTAAAACATTCCACGTATTTTTGTAATCCTGCAGATTCTTGTAATAATTTAACGAATTTTGAATGATTTTTAAGCGATATTTCACCAAAATTGGGGGTGTTCCGGGGGCGGGCGGTAATTTTTTACATATTTAATTATAAGTTTATCTTTTTGAAATGTAACGTGTAGCAAATAAGCTTATAATTAAAATTTTTAGTTTCTATGCTATCAAACTTTTGTAAGCACATGGTTTTGTGTGATTTTTTTCTGTACTTGGTTTTATGTATATAAATATGTCCATATAGATGTATTAAGGTATTTGGGTGTTAATTTTATAAGTCAAAGTAACATTTGATTTCTATCGCACATTATAATAAAATAAATAAAACTGCTACATAATTTTTATTTTCGCAAGTCACATTAGTGGGTAAACAAACACTAGGCAAAATATTTATTATAATCATGAAAAAGTAAATTTACATATGATTCAAATAAATAATTGAATGTTTGGTGGTTCCATAAGCTTCATAGTACAATCTCATCCAAGTCTATAGTAGGTATATCTGTTTGATTCCTAAAATAGAAACGTATAATTACTATAAAATATTTCACATTAGAAAGGTGATAAATTAAAAACTTTCTATTGTTGTTCTAGGCATTTAAATATGATCTTATCCTCAACTAGTCTGAACTATCTTAGAACAATATACAAAAATAAGTACGATATAATAAAGCTATTAGAAGTTTCGTTTTTTAAGTAACTGACATTTTCCCCTTAAATGACAAAATTTTATTTTCTTTCGTTTCGCTCCGCTCTGTTCCGTTGCATTTTATTCCGAGACATATTCTAATTTATATCGTACATAGAATAAAGATTCTCAACCTCTAATTAAAAAATGCTGAATTCCTTGTTAGTCCAATGGTTAGGTAATTTTTGATTCGAATACTGCGAATTTTTTAAAACTTTGGGCATTTATAGATTTCGATGCCCTGGATGAAATACAAAAAAAATGCAGAATTCAATCGCTGTCGACGGGGACGCCATTTTCATGAAATGGCACCAAAAACGGTTTTTTCAAATATCTCACGGAATATTCTACGGAAAAAATCTTATTATGAAATTGAGAGAAAAGTAGCTAAAAAGTAATTATATTCTATACATTTTCTCTCTAAACCAAATGATTTAGGCCCAGCAGTAGAACGAATCCAGCGTAATTTATAAAATTCTTATTCTTTGCGATTATTACTTTCGATGCGAGTTTTATGAATGGATATTTTTGTGTTTAGAGACAAAATTTATTTTTATAGTTAGCCCTTTATGGAAACTCCTGCAAAGTAGATTTTAATTATCCTCTACGTATACAGCTTCACGTTTTTTTTATACATTTATTTAACGTCGGCCTATTTTAGCCACTGAGGCCTATCACCGATGTCTATAGACGAACTACCCCTAATCAGGAATTTTGCCGAACCTTATCTCTTTCGAAGATAGGTAACTTTTACTTGCCTAACATTTAATAGACAAAGACCCGGCAGCATTACATCTCCTCCGAAGGATGGGATATCCACTAAGCAATCCTCGCCTAAGATGGCATAGCTTCTGAGCATACACTGGAAGATGTGAGGCGAGGACGTGGTCTTCCTTGTGACCACGAACAAGACTTTTTGATTAAGAAAATAAAAATTTAAACGTAACCTAAAACTCTCTAGAGCATATTCGTGCACTTTTAGAAGTTAAATAATTTTTTGAGGGGGTTCGGATTTTTGTAACACTTTGTATATTGATTTTTCTAGATGAGCCAAAATGATAATGCAGATGTAAAAGAGCGACTAAAAATGTTTATTCACACTATTTACACTATATTTTTTTAACGCAACTTAAATTAAGATTTATTAAATGTTTTACAGGGTTTTTGTCTAAATAATTTTACGGCTCCAGAAATATGCGTATAAGCAAAAATAAAATTTAGTACTATGCAGAATAGAGTTGGGAAAATTAAATTCACTTTCTTTCCTGGTCGACGGACACTTAACAGATTTACTGATTTATTGAATTGAATTAAAACCTAATTTTTACCTAAACAATTTAAGAATTTTCAAGGAAGCAGCTTCTCGCGAGAATTGCTTCCTGGTACAGACTTCGGAGATTCACGTCAGCCTTAGGCTTATATACCCTCAAGATTGGGCCCAGCATGAACGTTTATTATATATTTTTTTCTGTCGTGCACCGTCCATTCTTCTCTGCACACTAACTATTCGATAACGAAAGTTTCGTCTTAGTTTAGAAGGAATTAACTCGTAGTCGCAGATTATTTTGAAAATCTGGAAAAATTAATTTGGGTTTGATGCGCGAGGGCAGAACAGATTGATTAATTAATTGATGATATGTTCTTAAAGCTAGGGCACCAGGTGCAAAATATGCGTTATTGACTTGGGGGCCCCAAGGAAGCAATTTGGACGGTTCGTTAAATACTGAGTTCGCTAGGTTAACACATAAGCGTGCGAACTAGGTAACCGGCACTAAAAAGTTATTATTTCAGAAACCGAGAAACTATACTAGTATACTGCACTTTTGGAAAACTTCGCGAAACTACTTGATACTCACTTGCCGACCGAAAACTGACTTGCTCGAACCTTTCTCTGCTCAGCATTATATACTAATCTGATTGGTTGCGTTAATCGTGCCCCGTCGAGTTAGGCACGAACGTTTTTTTGTAAACCGACATTCCGTGCGGGCGCGTCTAAAAACCGGTTTAGTGAGATCGATCTGGCATGAAAAAAAAACCGAAACGACAGTGTTTTTTTCTTTTTTTAATGGTTATATTATGCAGTCGGGCTCCTCCTATTATCTGGTCATATTTGCGGGCGCGAGGGGTGTGGTGGAGGGGGAGAAATTTGCACGTAAAGATAGGGAAAATCAGTTTTTCGGACATAACTCGCTTAGTTTGAATCGGATCGAAAAAGTGTAAAATGGATCAAATGAAGGGCTCGTGAAAGTGCGTAAACTGAATTTTGAGTCGTCGAAATCGGTCTAGCGATTCTCGAGATATTGCGATTTGAAGTTAAGGATTTGTATACGGATTTTTCGTTGCGGCGGGAACGTACCGAAAACCGTTTTCGCATCCTCTTTCGGGGAAGAAAGTGACTTGGTGACTTTCTGTGTTCTTCCCCCGATAGACACTCAGGACCTAAGTACTGTGTCCAAATTTCAAGTCGCTAGGTTGATTAGGGTTGAGGGTAAACGTAACTGAAACTAAAACTGCTGTAACTTCCGCAATTTTTGCCGTAAATCGCGCAGCAAACGTGAGATTATGTACTAATGTGCCTACTTTGAGTTCGCTCAGGTATTTTTAATTTTCGCCGTAAATAAACAAATGGTTGCGAAATAATCAATTTATTGTTGTTATTGTTTTTAGAAAAAGTCATTTTTCTCCAGGAAGGAAAGGAGTGGGGGAGATTTTTCGCAGACGAATGTGGAAATTTTTTCTCTTTGATTTGAGCCCGGCCAGATTGTGATTGGATGATTAGGAGGGGAGAGGGGGACCCGCAAAATTTTTGCCCTGTAGAAGGGCAAAGGAAAGGGTTAGGGACTTCGAGCTGGGCTCATTTTCAAGGACAATCAATTGTCTTTCAAGATTTTTTTACTCCGAAGTTCTAACTTTATTAGAGCCTGCACGCGCGTGTGATACATTTATAAAAAACGGACGAAAAACGAAATTTTCACTCAAGGAAGAGTCGAAACGACCCTTATATTAAAGAAAGAAAATGTCTGCACAAAACTTACTTTTTTAAAACACTGTCCTGTAAAATAAATAATATGTGGATAAATATGTATATAAATTAAATAAAAATAAAATAAACTATTTTTATTCAGAATTATAATGGAAGCTTATTTTATTTTTCAATATACAAAAATAATTTCCATATTAAGTACAAAAATAATTTTTTTATTTATAATTTATGATAATTTGTACACTGAAGGTATTAGTCTTCTTCTATATTTACAGAAATATAGAAGAAGACTAATGACTAATGAAAGGGTTGTTTTTGCCCCAAAAGGGGTGTTTCCGGAATTTCCACCAAGTGAAACTTTTGGATTGTAATCAGGGACCAAAAACACTTAGTTTTTATTTTGTTCCGGTAACTGATAATACATCTCCCCCCCCCCCTCCCCGCCATTCGACTGGAATGTGAATCGCTGGAACAATTTCAACCAGTCAAAATTCAGTTTACGCGCTTTCGTGAGCCCTTCATTTTATCCATTTTAGACTTTGCCCGAAAAACTGATTTTCCATATCTTTATATGTGAATTTCTTCCCTCCACCGCCCCCCTCGCGCCGGAAACATAACCAGATGATAGGGAGATTACATATATACATACAAACAAAATTCGAAAAAGACTTAACCTGTTCTTTGAATTTGTAAATTTGGAGATGAAGCACCAAAAATAGAAATTTATGAATACCAAAGACATGCTTCAATATCTACGTATTCATTTTTCTTAAATTGACAACAGAAAGTGTTTCTAATCGATTTCTATATCCGTATGGTATTTTTACTTTGGAAACACCTTAGTTTTGAGAAACTAACAACATCTAGTGGTAATTAGTTTCAGGGCTTTAAAACGTAGTGCTGAGCCATCTCTGCCTTAATTAAAACTAAACAGAATTTTAAACTTTGGTTCAAAACCCTGCATTGGACCCGTTGTTATAAAGTCAATCAAGTCAGTTCATTCTAAAAAAGTAATATAAAAATGTGTCAAATTTCTATTACCTGTCTTCCAATGGTGATTCTGTATGAGTGTAATTTATTTCTTGTATTACTTTAATGCAATCTTTGGGCCAGTAAATATCGCAAACAAAGTAAATTTCGTTATTACAAGGTAAATCATTCCACGTGAGCCCACTCTCGACTATTCTCATCTCCATGCATTGTTCTCTTGAGTTTCTGGCACTGTTTGGTTCACCTGGATGCCAGTTAGTATATATCATGGGTTTACCAGTTGACATCCATATCCAACGACCTCCACCTGGCAAGATTGTGGCGGACGTCCAGAAGTGCATATCGGTAGTACCAGCTATACATTTTACAATAAATAACAGATTTAAACAAATCACATATTTTCGAAAGTTTCGCTTGTTCAATTTTTACAAAACTTGATATATATATATATTATTATTATTTTTTTTTTTTTTTTTTTTTTTTTTTTTTTTTTTTTTTTACTACCGGGTCCGCGAATCGTGTGCCCTGAGTAGACGTAATGAACCGAGGATGACAGCCTTCTGCATTCTGCCGGCTAAGATCTCTGCCGAATCTCGGCATGCCGGTATGATCTTTAGTTCTGAAAGCAGCGTCTGTCTCATTCCACCGAGGGCTCCTATAATCAGTACCACTATTTTAACAGAATGGCCTGGATAAAGCCTGCGGAGTTCGAAGAGCAAATCTCGATATTTTGTCCGTTTTTCCTCCTCTTTCAAGACAATGTTGCTCTCAGCGGGAGCTGAGAATTCCACGACATACATTGTCTTGAGTTGGTGGTCGAGGAGTACTATGTCAGGCTTGTTGGCTTGTATTTGCCTGACGGTGGGAAACGAGTAGTTCCAATAAATTAGGCACTTCTCATTCCCCACAACGGACTCAATATCCCCCGGAACGTAAGGCAGCACTGGTATTTCGTCTATCCCATACGAGTGCCTTAGATGATAGTAAAGCACTCGTAATGCTGCGTTGTGTCTATGAATATAGGCCGAGACTGCGTATGTCGGGCAAGCCGACAGTAAGTGCATTACAGTCTCCGGCGCCCTGCGGCAGGCCCTGCAGCTGACATCAGGGACCTCCATACCCATGACACGACGTCGATAGACGAGAGTGTTAAATACACCATCCTGGCAAGTTATTATTATTATTATTATTATTATTATTATTATTATTATTATTATTATTATTATTATTATTATTATTATTATTATTAGCCTTTACTCGAGTCCGAGTATAAAAACAAAAATGTTACAGTCGATAGATTGTGTGTAATAAAAAGCAAGTAAAAGGTGTAGTCTATTGTAATTCCCATTCATCTACGGTGCACACGACTATGGCTATAGAGACCAATTCGGGAGAGCACATGTCGACCGCAGTCAGGACGGACATAGACCTGGTTAGGTCTTGGATTCGGCCTTCTTGCAGCAACATTTCCTTGATAGCTGGCCACAACCCCTCGCCATTCGGCTGTCGGATATATATATATATATATATATATATATATATATATATATATATATATATATATATATATATATATATATATGAAAAATACTAGGCTCTCGGGTTGAACCGCCTCTGAGACTGTTAATGTCTCGACGTTTCGGCTCCCGTTTTGGAGCCATTTTCAAGAGAAATATATATATATATATACACACAGGCTGTCCATTTTATCAGGGCCCTCGAGAATATCTCACTTAATATCGCTCGTACAAAAAAAAATATTTTTACGAAAATTGTGCCGATTTATATAACCTACAAAATGGTTTAAAGACATTTGAAATCCATGGCCTACTTTAAGAGTTATGGCGGAAAATATCGAAAATTCGGAAAACGTCTAGGCCAAATATCTCCGTTATTTGAAGAGATACGAGAAAAATTCAAAGGCGAAAATTTTTTGCAAAACAGAGGTTTCAACGAAGTTTTATCTATTTTTTTCAAAACCGCTGTATTTTGAGATTTACTCTTCAGGCTGTTAAAAAAATTATTTTGAAATGGGCAGGAAATGGCGCCATTAAATAGAGTATTTTCTTCTTTTTTCAACGATATATTCACATGCCATATTTATTCATTGGTACTACGTTATTAATTATAAAAACATTTTTTTCTAATTTTGACATATAAAGTGACACTTTTTAAAACTGATTGACATTATGAAACGTCTTACTTTTTGTAACTAGTTGCATAAAGTAAAATTTTATGCAATTGGTGACGAAAAATGTATTTCAAAATTAGTGACAAAAAGAATTATTCTATTTATTAAACTGTTATAATACAAGTTAAAAACGTAAATTATAAATTAATTAATTATTATAAATATTGATAACACAATTATTGCAATTATTCAAATTAATTCCCGACGACATATTTTTTTCATTGCTCGAACTTGCTGTTATTTGGGAAGTGGCGCACATTGCTTTAGATGTTTCACCAAATATTTCTTGCGCTATAAGTTTCTTATTATTCATAGAATTTTCGACATATCCCTCCGCAACAGAGCTAGATTTCCAACCTCCGTGCCTCTTTAATTTTAAAATATCAGCGCCACTGTCTGCTAGAAAAGTGGCAGAGCTTCTTCTAAAGCAGTGGCCAGTATATAGAACAGGGTTTGAAAGACGAAGAAATTGTGCAATAACTTTTGGCAGACTGCTAAATGTGTTAATTCCAACAGGATTTCTGGTACATTTTCCATTCGCATATTTTACAAAAAATCTGTTGTGTTTAAGAACCTGGGGACGCAACTTAATATATTTTCTTAATATTTCAACAAGATTCGTATTTTCAATGTCTCCAGTGGTAATTGCAAACTGCCGTATAACTTTTGTTTTTGAAGGTGGGATATCAACATGAAAATAGCTTCCTTCGTCTATAACATTTTCAACTGGAAGAAATGTTAATTCTGGGGGCGAGCGTAGGTGCGTCTTTACTATGTACATACTTCGGTATGCGATGTAAAGCAACGACAGGCGCAGTTAGTACTTGGATTGGTGACCATTCCAACGGAAACCGCGTTCTCGCCTCACACATCTTCCAGCGGCTTGTATATCAGTGTATGCGCGGAAGCTATACAACCTTAGGCGAGGGTTGTATAGGAGATATACCATCCTTCGGAGGGGATGTAAAGCCGTCGGTCCCTTGTCTATTAAATGTTAGGCAAGTAAAAGATCCCTACTCTTCTTAAGGGAAGAGGTTCGGCAAAATTCCTGGTTGGGGGTAGCTCGTCTACAGGAGTCGGTGTTAGGCCTCAGTAGCGGAAATAGGCCGACGTTAAATAAATGTATTAAAAAAAAAAAAAAAAATGTTAATTCTGCTTTTCTGCATGCTCCTGCCATTCCAATTATCATTGCAACCTTAGCCATTAAGTATTCTTTGTCATCAGCTTCCACTAAAAATTTGGCAAAATCTTCTTTAATAAAAACTTTTGACTTTTTAGCACTGTACCCGTCCGCTTGACTTTTAATATATGCTACCAAATTTGTATATTTTTTAATATCAATATTCCTTTTCAGATTTAGTTCAGACCTTAACATTGAGTAAAGTGTCCATAATGTGGAAACTTTTAGATCTTTCTTACCCTCAAAATATGCAAGTAAAACTTTCTCATTAACATGTTTAATTTTCTTCTCATCACACCACGTAACAAATTTTTCGTATGCCAAATCATAAACTGCCTTTGACTTTTTGGGAATTACTGATAATAGAGCATTACCTGCTGCCTCTTCAATATCGCTTGGTAGCTCTTCAGAACTTGAATTACTCATTTTTAAAAAATAAAGCTAAAAATATATCAATCTCACTAAAAACCTTCCGTCTAGACTTTTTTACAAAATGTCAAACTGACAACTAACATGAAGTAACAGCAACAAACTAAATTTATGTTTTCCAAATTTTTATCAATTATATTAAATTTAATTTTTTTATTACTTTCTTCAAAATTAGAAAAAATCTTGTATGCAATACGTTACGAAATGAAATTTTGTGTAACTTGTGAAAATCTCACGCGTTACACAAAATTAGGCATTTCGTAACTGATGGCATAAATAGCTATTTTAAAACCAATAATTTTTTTTAACAAGCATTATACTTGCCGTGGAGGAGTATGATTAAATAAAATGATAAAATAATTCAATAAGTTGTTCAAATTTTTGCTATAATAAAACATTAACACAATTTAGAAGAATAAAGTAAATTCAGGTAACAAAAACAAATTAATAATAAAAAGGATATAGCACACAGAACATAAATAATTATCTAATCTTCAAAATAATTTTTAAGATATCATATCAAGTGTTCAAAGTATCCACCGCGATTTCTTATGCACAATCGAGGCACTGCATTTAAAACATTACTCAGCATTTCGGGGATAACTGTAATACATGCCTGTTGAATTCGAGCTTTTAGGTTTTGCGGTATCGTTGAAAACACCTTATCTTTAATTTACCCCATACAAACAAATCCATTGGAGTTATATCTGGAGAACGAGGGGGCCATTGAATAAATCCATTGGTACCTATCCAATGTTGAGGCAAAATTTCGTCTAAATAATCTATGCAAATCTGGGAATTGTGGGGAGGAGCTCCATCTTGTTGAAAATATTGAAAGTTGTGTCGATTCTCTAAAGGCAGGTCATCTAAGAATTCGTTAAATTCATTTCTCAAAAAGTTTAGGTATCTTTGATCACTGAGGTGACCATCATAAAAATAAGGACCTATTAAATTGGTGCCTAAAATACCTTTCCACATATTTTTTGAAAAACGATTTTGAAACCCAGTCAGTCTATTCCAGTGAGTATTTTCAGAAGTTCATTTGTAATGAATATTGCGATTAAAAAATCCATTATTGGAAAAATTTGCCTCGTTGGACCGAACTATTGTACTACGTATTAATGGTTCGTCCTACTTGGTTTGTCCCCCGCTTGTAAATTGTGAACTTTTTTGGCTTTAAACACCGGTAACCATTTTTCTTCGAAATTTTTCTAGCACTTGTTTTATTTATATGACAAGCAATTTGAATTTCTCTTAATGATGTTTCCAAATTTTCTGTATTTTTATTTCTTACACAATTAATAACTCGGTTTACCTTATTTATATTAACAGTAACACTGTTTAACCTTGTCTTCTTCTTTAAAAATGAACCATTATTTTTCAGTTTCGTAGCTAATTTTCTGAACAGAGTTTTATTCGGCTGTAATCCAGAGTTAAAATTGCATTGGCAATATGTAACGAACATATTATAACGATCAATGGGAGTGAAAATCATTTTCGGAAATTCTAAATTCTTAAACGAGTGTGATTGAATGAGAGTTTAAGTATTAACTGAGATGATCTGTCAAAATATTAAATTAAGTTTGTTCATAGCCAACTATTTTAAAATAATTGAAATAATAGTGAAATCATGAAATACAAACAAATGAATATTATAGTTAAATTAATTGGTAAAGACATTTTAACTTTCTGAGCAAGTAGTGACGCTTTTATGGATAACCTCTATACATTGGCATAACTGCGAATACTCTTTCCATACTTGCTCCATGTTGCTTTCTTGATTATTATTTTGTTTTTGTTATCTGCATTTACTTTATTCTTCTTAATTGTGTTAATGTTTTATTATAGCAAAGATTTGAACAACTTATTGAATTATTTTATCGTTTTATTTAATCATACTTCTTCAAGGCAAGTATAATGCTTGTTAAAAAATATGTATTGGTTTAAAAAAAATGTTTTTATAATTACTAACGTAGTACTAATGAATAAACATGGCATGTGATATATCCTTGAAAAGGGAGGAAAATACTCTATTTAATGGCGCCATTTCCCGCCCATTTCAAAATAATTTTTTTAACAGCCTGAAGAGTAAATCCCAAAATACAGCGGTTTTGAAAGAAATAGATAAAACCTCGTTGAAACACTCTGTTTTGCAAAAAGTTTTCGTCTTATAATTTTCTCGTATCTCTTCAAATAACGGTGATATTTGGCCTAGACGTTTTCCGAATTTTCGATATTTTCCGCCATAACTCTTAAAGTAGGCCATGAATTTCAAATGTCTTTAAACCATTTTGTAGGTTATATAAATCGGCACAATTTTCGTGAAAATAATTTTTTTTGTACAACCGATATTAAGTGAGATATTCTCGAGTGCCCTGATAAAATGGACAGCCTGTATATATATCCCAATAATTAGTTCTGGGAATATTTCAAGGAAATGTACATTTTCCAGACTGTTACTTTATAAGTACAATGATACTATTAGAAGCAGGAAAATCATCTTAAAAGCAAATCAACGTCATCATCAAACTTGGATGTTCATAGCAAACATACTACAGATTCGTTTAAGAAAGTTTACAGCTAAATGTTACTTACAAATTTAGGTATTATAGATTTATAATTTATTACACAAACATACAGAACATACATGCAGGGAAAGAAAGACACCTCCAAAATGAATATAAAATTAATATGTAGTGAGTCCTAATTGGTGACTCTTTTGTAGCTTTATTTTAAATGCCATTTATCTAAATCATGTCGTCTACTAAAATTTCTATGAAGAAATGATACTTATGCTTTTAAAATGAATATAAAATTAATATGTAGTGTGTCCTAATTGGTGACTCTTTTATAGCTTTATTTTAAATGCCATTTATCTAAATCTTGTCATCTACGAAAATTTCTATGAAGAGAGGATACTTATGCTTTTAAATGATGTGAGTCTTCATATAGCACAAAATATTAGATTTAAACAAGACGGAGCAGCATCGAATTTTGCACTACCACTACGCTAAGATCTGAATCTGAATTTTTAGGGGATGAAGTTGCGCTCACATACACTTTAATCTTAAAATGGACCAGTTATACTACCCCGCAGATAGTAACAATTCTGGAGGGTTCTTCATTACACAAGTCAATCAACGCTTATGATGGACTTGAGGAGGAAACTTGGTGGGGTACCACATTTACTCACCACACTAAACCAAAATTCCTCCAGCATAGGTTCTGTTTTATTTAGGGAGCAAGACAGTGGAATATATATATATAGGAGAATCACAGTCGTGTCCGTCTCATTAACATACATTTAGTATACCATTGACCTACAGATTGCAATCTTAGTGCAGTCTTCACGTATATGTTCAGAGGAGGATGCAGAACATTAGAATACTATCTTCATTGCAGCTGTACGTCGTTTTCAATGCACTTGTAAAACAAAGATATATCAGCTTCTGAACATGCCCCAGTTAGGATGCTGCAGCCTTAGCCTTTTTATTATGGAAGAGGACAATCACAAGGAGAACCTTTACCAATAATATATAAATACGTCAAGTAGTTTTCGAGTTAGACCCAAGAATTCAAACTAAAAATATGTCTTATTTTCATCAAAATAGAAAACAGTTTATGATATTCTTCAAATAGATTTAATCCAGTGTAGAAACTTGATACAAGTTGTTGTTTATTGGTCTCTCTTTTTCTGTTTAAAACAAACATCTATTAATACTCTTTAAAGGAAAAAAAAATGTATAAAAAGGCATCTTTATTTTTGGATGTACAATCAGGAAGAGAATTTTTAACCACCCTGTGTAAAAGTGGTGCAAATGACATTGTTAGTGAAAATATGTAAAGGAAGTAAATGCTTCACATTCATACATAATGAGTAAAAACGGTAATAAAATTCATATATGCCCTTTTAAATACACGTCATATAATTGTAGTCGCATTACAGTTTTCAATTTTCTCAATTATTACAATAGCAACATTTCGTTGATACACTCTCGAAGTTTTTCTCTTGCGATAAATAAGATCCAATCCGTAGGTCGTAATAAATAACTAGCTGATATTTCCAAATACATGCTTTAATGACTAAGAACTATAATTAATAAAATACTTACCATGTTCTCTGATTTTATTTTCTAAGAAGTCGTTTTCTGCTTTCGATGTTATAGAGGCAAGTTTCATTCCATGATAAGTACAAAATTGCTGGGCTTGAAAATAGTTTCCCTAAAAAATATTTCATGTCTCTTTTATAACATAATATAAACATAAACACACCATCCAAACAATCTCAAAATTTAAAGCCAAAGCCGTCTGGAAGTGCCATTTCCATCCTCTTCACCTACATATTTAAATTATTACATATTTGAATTATTTTCTTGTAAAACTCTATAATAACAGTTTCATTTACTTCATGTGATTTATTATTTATTAAATGTAAGTTGCGGCGAGACAAATTGAAATAATAAAACCATATTAAATAGGCTTATTACTAAGATGTACATACTTCTATATTTATGAACTATATTATTTGTCTTTTCATTTCTAAATTTAGCCGTTGTTAAAAGTGAGGTTGAAGGTTCAAGTATTTTTTTCGTTTATCACTTTAAATATAACCTTTCGGTCTGTTATCTTGTAAATAAATTGTTTTACACTTTTAAACGTTCTAGAGAAATGTATTTGTATTATGTATATACTCTTTATATTAGTTTTACTTCTACGTGGTGGCAAGACAATTCACGCTCTATTATAATATAAAGTAGTAATATAAATATTTTTATGTCCGACCACATTATAAGGGACTGTTTATGATATAGTTTTGCCGCTATAAAGTACCTCTATTATACTAGTAAAATAAAGTTACTTTTATTGTACTTTATTTTATTATGCCTGATTTAGACGTTTCCGATAATGGGCCGATGTCAAATTTTGACGTTTTCAAATAAATATGTACAACAGTCATAAAAGTATCAAAAATGTCATTGAATTAATTTTTTTCGTTAAGCCAAATTTAGCAGTCGAACATAAGACTTTGTATGCAACTCGTCCATAATAAGGCTTCATTGAACTCGCCCTCTTTATGGTCATAAACCGGACTCGTTCCCTTCTCCTTCGCCTTGTATTATGGACTTGATATATAAATAGCTATAACTTATAGCAATAATAGAATGAGTATTAAGGAGGAACTGAAATTTATTATCATTCGCAAAACGCAGGATTTTTCAGGAGTTTGTCAGAAATTTAGATACGTAAGTTAGCAGCCCAATTTTGCAAACTTATAACAATTTAGTTTTCTATCATTTGCAACACAATCCATTCGCGAAAATCACCTAGTAAAAATATTTCAACAAAAGTTGGAAGCAACCATCGCAAAATTGAAATAACGAAAAAAGTTGGTTTTAAGCTCATTTGCGAAATAGCGATTCTTCAATAATAATCTATAATAATACCGTACAATTGGATTTCTGAAGGATTCCTTTGCGATTATTTGCGGGTTTTTGCGGTCACCTTTTTTGGAATGCGATACCGCAGTTCACTAGTAATAATGTAGAAGAATAATGCATTCAATATGACAATTTTTTTTTTACATTTATTTAACGTCGGTCTATTTCTGCCACTGAGGCCTATCATCGATACTGTTAAAGAACGCTATAACCCCGATATACTTTTCGACGTTGTAACAAAATCCGACTTAGGAAATACTTCGTAAGAAAAGCGTGCTTCACGTAAAAACGCCGTGGAGGAGGTTTTTAATTCTTGGAAATATATTTTTGCTCTTCGGAGCGTTTTTTATGCCAAATTTTCGCTAACTCTTCGAGGAGCGTTAATTTGGTAAGTGTAGTAAATGTCGCTGCACAGGGACGTAATGTCGCCCCGACCACCCAATTTTAGAAAGTATAATAAAATTGGACTTGAACTTCCAAATTTCCAAGATTAAAAACCCTTTTACGAATCCACGTTGTCAAGCACTGCAACTCTTACGAAGTGTTGAATATGAGGACAAGTTAATCCAACGACTATTCAAAGTATATCGGAAGTTATAGCGAAAATAGCCCTTAGCGACATGGGACCCCCATCATTTCCTAGCAGTCGGATTTGACGGGGAAATGATGTGTTTTGACGGGGTTTGCCCTAAACCGGTTCCTCAGTGATTCGGAGTCAAAAAAGTATTATTACCATGTACTCACACGTGCATGGGATCTGCCTTGCCTGAACGTAAAATTTGTTATTGCATAATACAAACGAAGTAGAGACGCTTCAAGCAATTTTAAGCTCCGAGGAGCGATCAAAATTTATGTGAATTAATAAAATACGTTTATAAGACAGGCAAGCATAAGCCCACCAAAATTTCAGTTACATGAAACTTTTCTTGAATCTTTTTGTGCATCGTTAGCTTTTCAAACTGCATATTGGATGGTAGTTGGTACCGTATGAATCGTCCCGTTCCTCACCATGTGTTGTACACGGGTCAGACCATTGTTTGTTAACATTTTCTCTGAAGAAGTTGTTGTAAAAACATAAATTTTTTAAAGATTTAATATACATTTTTTGAACTTTATATTGTCTTTTACTTGTGTTTTCTAACAAAATTTCCCTTTCAGATTTAATTTTAAGAGAGTGTTAAACAGACAGTGTTAGATTTATAGTGTTACGACGTCTTCCAATTAATACCATCAGAGCCGCAGTTAAGCATAAACGACAGTAAGTATGATTTATCCATTAATCTCCGTCTGAAACAGTCACTTTGAACCCTAAAAATTTTGTGAACGTAATATTTTTATTTAGTAGTTAGAAAAGGTTGAGGAAAAAGAAAATTAATTTTTTCTTTTTCCTATTTTTTTTTCAATTTTTTCTAAGTTTTTCGAGCAAAAAATACGTCCTTCAGACTTCCATCAAAGCATGGATCGTTCACATGGCGCCCGAACAGGGACCATGCCGTCCCCAAACCCAACAAATCCTTTCTCATTTATGGCGGAAGACTCCGAGGGGTCGACCCCAAGAGAATTTTATGAGCGAGTCACCGCACCGCTCGTCGACGACGGTTCTAGAGGGATAGAACCACAGCGACTGTTTCCAGAGGGAAGTAATGTTAATTTATCAGCTTCACAGCCACAAACAGCTTCGATGGAAGGTATGTTTCTGAAAATGGCAGAGGGCTTCGTGCAGGCGATACAGAACGTGTCGACCTGTACGCCCCATGAGAGACAAAGATGTCCGAACGTGACGTTCCATGGGCTTGATCATGAAGATCCAGAAGCATTTCTGAAAATTATGGAGGAATATTTCGACAGAGCTCGCATAAGCCACGACTATGATCGCCTCCATAACGTAACCGGCCAACTCAAGGGCGAAGCTCAACGATGGTCCGAACAATTTAGGACGTTGACTACTTCGTATGCCTTATTCAAGGAAAGATTCCTTACGAGATTTAATTCTCCCGACATACAGTCACGAGCTATTGCTCAACTGTATGCCGTCAAGCAAACGTCTTTAGACGACACGGCAGTGTTTATCACAAGGAAAACCTGTCTTTTCGATCGTATTGATCCCTTTAAATCCGAAGCCATCAGAGCTCGGGTCATCATGGACCAACTGCGTCCAGAAATTAGGTCACGCTTGAGAAGCAACCTAATTTCAACCACAGAGATGTTAATAGCAGCGGCTACTAACGTCGAGCGGGATTCAGCTGACGAACAGACGTCGCTAATCCAGCTTATTGATCAACGTCTGTCCCGCGCGTCTTACTATCGAGAGCCGGGACACATCAGTCCACAAAATTCTAGTAACAGGAGCAATGGAAGCCCAACTCCGACAGCACCGAGGGTGCATTTCCGAGAGGACGTATCTCGACAGGACGGTCCAGGCAGAGCGCCTGGTCGTCCTTTTTTTATGCCTAATTCTACGAGCGGTTCAGTGAATCCTGACCGCAGGCAAAACAATTTTAATGGCGGATCGGGGAAATTCCGAGTACCCGACCGACCGGCAACCCCGTGCCGATACTGTACAGACACAGTGCAGTGGCACTTCCATAGCCAATGCCCGAATAACCCGCATCTCAACAGGAGACCGGGAAACTTTCGAGGGGCCAGAGACCCAGGCCAGGGTCCATCTGCAAGATCCCCGGCACAACGGCCGAACCAAGGCGGCAGCAATGTCCATTAAACATTTCTAATACTCATGACCACTACGACGCTCCTCTGAACAAGACGAAGGAAGCAATAAATTATATGAGCGAAGCGTTCCCTTTGCCTCGTATAAAAGTTCAAATTAATGAACATGCGGTCGACGCACTGATTGATTCAGGCTCGACACGAAACGTTATCCATCCGAGGATGTTGGATAATTTTAAAAATCTCACGACACGTCGATCATTTGCTATGGCGTGCGGAGATCGAATGGTGGACTCTCTTGGAACGACAAAATTAAAAGTAATAATTTCAGGCACCTCTTTTGAAATTGATTTTCAAGTAATCGAAAATTTGAACGAAACGATAATATTAGGATCACCATTCTTATATATGAACAATGTCGCATATGATTATGGCCGAAAATGCCTATATGCCGGCACGGAAGAGCGTATTACCGTCTTCTGGAATCAAGCTTCTCAGAGGGAGAGACAGCAGGCAAAGCTTCCTGAAGAGCTTGTTATTAAAGACAAATTTCTACGGCCGCTGTTCGAAGAATTTGTCGATCTGTTCACTGCGGAACCGACTCAAGCAACCACAGTGACTGTGAAACACAAAATTACAGTAAAAGACACTAAACCATTTAATATCAGACCATATCCGATGTCTCCGAGTACTAAGAAAATTATGTACGACCAAATCGAAGAGATGTTGAAAGCTGGCGTCATCGAACCTAGCACTGCCCAATATAGTTCACCACCAGTGATAATAAAACGCTCCGACAAGAAACCACGATTTTGCATCGACTATCGCCATTTGAATGAAATGACCGAAGACGAGGCTTCCGTCTTACCCAAAATACACGAAAGTATTAAAGATTTAGGAAATTCGAAGATTTTTTCTGTGTTGGATTTAAAAAGTGGATATTGGCAAATACCGCTAGATGAAGCATCAAAAGATTTTTCGACTTTTACCACTCCTGATGGGGCAGCTTACAGATTTAATGTCATGCCTTTCGGACTCAAGACAGCTCCCTGTACCTTTCAGAAATTCATGGCAAAGGACGTTTTAACGGGTTACCTGCACCATTTCTGTAAAGTGTATTTAGATGATATAATCGTTTACAGCGTAAACGTGAAGGAGCATATGTCCCACTTGAGATTAGTCTTTGAAAGACTACGTCTACACAATCTGAAAGTGTCACCGGAAAAGTGTGTAATAGCGACGAATGAAATTCAATATTTAGGCCATACAATTAGAACTGATACTTCCCAACCATTAGAAAAACATGTCTTACAAATTCAAAATTATTTCGTTCCAGCTACAAAAAAGCAGATACAAAGTTTCCTAGGGCTTTGCAACTGGGTACGAGAATATCTACCAAATGTGGCGATGATCACGAAGCCACTAACGAAACTTCTTTCGAAGGAAAATCGTTTTCACTGGAACCATACATGCGATGAAGCGTTTAGAAAATTAAAAGAATTATTATCCGGACCGCTGGAACTCCATCGGCCGGATTTTTCACGTCAATTCATTTTGCAAACAGATGCATCCCTCCAAGGCCTTTCGGCCGTATTATATCAATTGGGCGACAACGGCGAAAAATATATAATTTCGTATGCAAGCAACACGTTATCTCCAGCGGAGAGACGTTACCACATAAACGAGCTAGAATGCTTGGCGGTGGTGAACTATATTAAAAAGTACAAGATGTACTTGGCAGACAAACCGCTCTTGGTGAAGACGGACAACAGGGCGTTACTTTGGTTAAACAAACATAAGGACGACAAAACAAAATTTACTCGATGGTCATTACTATTGCAAGAATATGCATTCAAAATTGAACACTGTCCAGGAAAGGAAAATTTATTAGCAGATTTTCTAAGTCGTAACCCACAAAATCAGTATGTCGAGACAGACGATGAAGAGGAAAGAATGTTCCTACCAAATTATAAGTGTCCAGAACGTATTTCTGTTTTAACGCACTCAGAAATATACGAAGATATCGTACAGGCTCAATTGAGTTCAAGAGATATTCAAGACAAGATCCGCCGTTGGAATGATCTATTTCAACAGGAACAACGTTCCGATGCGGATCTTATTTTTATGAAAAATTTTCACGTCCAAGACGATGTACTTTTTAAAGATTGCGATCGAAATTTTAAATTGATAGTTCCAAAGAGGAAAATAAAAGAATTGATTTACCATTATCATGACCGAGATGAAGCATGTCATCCAGGAAGAGACGAGACTCTCAGGAAAATAGCGAAACGCTACTATTTCAATAATATGGCCAGGATCGTAGGCAGATACATAAACGACTGTCTGATATGCCAGTCTGTAAAGACAAGACAAGCCCAACCCAATGCTCCACTTAGAAGTCATGCACCACAAAATGCATTTGAAACCTTGAGCGTCGACGTAATTGGCCCGCTGCAGAGGACTAAAGACGCCGAAAACAGATACATGATTATCGTCGAAGACGTTTTCAGTAAATGGATAGAGGCAAAGGCATACATTCAGGTCGACGGCAGAACGATAGCCAAATATATCGACGAAGAAATAGTAGCAAGATTCGGAGTCCCTCGAGTCATAATTTCAGACAACGGTGGTCATTTCAATTCCGAATGGTACATCACATTTTGCGAAAGGAATGGTATCGAACGATACTTAATTCCAGCATATCACCAACAGTCCAACCCCGTGGAACGACGGGTTCAGGAATGCAAGAAAATTTTAAAGACTCTTTTATTCAAAAAGCCAAACGACACTTGGGATCGCTACGTGCATCAGATGACATACATCTTAAGAAATCGTAGGAACGCCGCTACAAATCAGACACCTAGCATGGTCGTGTTAGGATATGATCCAGCCGAAAGAGGCGAATGGGATTTGTATGCCTGGAGGCAAGAAAGAGCCAAGCAACAAACGCTTCCACGATACGAGCGAATCAAGGAAGCCCGTCAGGCCCAACAAAATTACAAACAGAAATATGCGCCGAAAGAGGCCGTCACTCCGATCGTTTACAAAGTAGGAGACAGAGTCATGAGTAAGAGAAAAAAGAAGGTACATACCTTCACGCCGTCTTGGTCAGGCCCGACCAGAATTCTGAAGAAGTTTTCAGACGAGGTGTATCTCGTGCAAAAGGGAAATGTAACGACAAGAGTACATGTCGATGATTTGAGACCAGCCCCGCCAGAGGAGCACAACTTGGAAATCGAATCTTCCGATGAAGAAAATGCTAGTCCAGGCGGAACATCACTCGATGGAAATGATTCCCCGTTCTCAGACGATTCCACAGAACCTCCAACGCCGGAGCAAACGGTTGTACAAATTCATGCACCGCCACGAGATGCTTCAACTTCTGATTCAGAATCAAGTTCTGGAGATTCAATTATATTTTTATAATATTTTTCAACCTAGGCTAAGTTTTAACTTAGTGCTAGGTTTATTTTATATCAAAATTTCCATACCAACTTCTTGTCGTGTCTGATAAGAGTTGGTATTTTTTATGCATTTTTTACAAGTTATTTTCATTGGGGATATTGTATCGTCCATACAAATCTTCAAAATTCACTGCAGCAACTCTGACCGTGTCCGGCAGAGTTGGTATTTTTTATAATTTTTTCAAAGTCCTCATATGTTAAAACATATACATCTGTAAGCAGAGTCCGACCCAAAGGGTCCAAACAAATGTTCCATTGGCACGGCATGGAAAGACGACGACTCTGACGCAAGGGCGCGATTCAGATGAGTCTAGCAACTCAAGGGCGAGATGCCGCCACGTCTGCTGGAGGGGCAGATGCAACGATCCGACGGATGCAGATTCTGTCGCAGATTTCTCACAAGAAGAGATTTTAATAAAAATCATTTCAATCAATATAAGTCAACAAAATTCAATGTTCCTATTCTCAAAGACGACGATGTGATATCGGTCGCAGATTTCTCCCAAGAAGAGAATTTTATCTACACGGAAAACATTTCAATCAATATAAGTCAACAAAATTCAGTGTTCCTATTCTCAAAGACGACGATATGTTATCGGTCGCAGATCCCCAGACGGGATATAAACAAACATTTTACTAAAATTTTGTTTTATATTGTTTCATATAAACTGAGCAGAGCCATAGTATAGCTGGAGCCAAGCAGTCCGAGGACCACCTAAGCTGTTCCAGAAGGCAGTTCGACACCGAAGGTGATCGACGAGGCATAGACACGAGGAGGAGCAGACGCAAGCCCGCATTAGTGGAAGAACACTAAGAAAGATAAGTGCGTCGAAAGTGTTTGTGTAGTGTCATCGAAAATCCGAGGATTTTCGATTTTTTTTCTTTTTTTTATGCCATTTTGGAAACCCAATGTTCAATAATTCAATCGAATGCTATGCATCGATATATGTTCAAACTTATAACCATTTTTAGATTTGCATCTATGTTTTGTTCAGATAGGCCGGTCTGAACTATAACCGAATACAACACATGGGAGACTACATCCAATGATCCATTTTATTTTCAAACAACCAATTTACCAAACGTTACACAAAAAGATTCACGGAAAGGAGGGGAGTGTTAAAGAACGCTATAACCCCGATATACTTTTCGACGTTGTAACAAAATCCGACTTAGGAAATACTTCGTAAGAAAAGCGTGCTTCACGTAAAAACGCCGTGGAGGAGGTTTTTAATTCTTGGAAATATATTTTTGCTCTTCGGAGCGTTTTTTATGCCAAATTTTCGCTAACTCTTCGAGGAGCGTTAATTTGGTAAGTGTAGTAAATGTCGCTGCACAGGGACGTAATGTCGCCCCGACCACCCAATTTTAGAAAGTATAATAAAATTTCCAAGATTAAAAACCCTTTTACGAATCCACGTTGTCAAGCACTGCAACTCTTACGAAGTGTTGAATATGAGGACAAGTTAATCCAACGACTATTCAAAGTATATCGGAAGTTATAGCGAAAATAGCCCTTAGCGACATGGGACCCCCATCATTTCCTAGCAGTCGGATTTGACGGGGAAATGATGTGTTTTGACGGGGTTTGCCCTAAACCGGTTCCTCAGTGATTCGGAGTCAAAAAAGTATTATTACCATGTACTCACACGTGCATGGGATCTGCCTTGTCTGAACGTAAAATTTGTTATTGCATAATACAAACGAAGTAGAGACGCTTCAAGCAATTTTAAGCTCCGAGGAGCGACCAAAATTTATGTGAATTAATAAAATACGTTTATAAGACAGGCAAGCATAAGCCCACCAAAATTTCAGTTACATGAAACTTTTCTTGAATCTTTTTGTGCATCGTTAGCTTTTCAAACTGCATATTGGATGGTAGTTGGTACCGTATGAATCGTCCCGTTCCTCACCATGTGTTGTACACGGGTCAGACCATTGTTTGTTAATATTTTCTCTGAAGAAGTTGTTGTAAAAACATAAATTTTTTAAAGATTTAATATACATTTTTTGAACTTTATATTGTCTTTTACTTGTGTTTTCTAACAAAATTTCCCTTTCAGATTTAATTTTAAGAGAGTGTTAAACAGACAGTGTTAGATTTATAGTGTTACGACGTCTTCCAATTAATACCATCAGAGCCGCAGTTAAGCATAAACGACAGTAAGTATGATTTATCCATTAATCTCCGTCTGAAACAGTCACTTTGAACCCTAAAAATTTTGTGAACGTAATATTTTTATTTAGTAGTTAGAAAAGGTTGAGGAAAAAGAAAATTAATTTTTTCTTTTTCCTATTTTTTTTTCAATTTTTTCTAAGTTTTTCGAGCAAAAAATACGTCCTTCAGACTTCCATCAAAGCATGGATCGTTCACAATACCTGTAGACGAGCTACCCTCAACCAGGAAGAAGAGTGGGGAGCTTTTATTTGCCTAACATTTAATAGACAAGGGACCGACGGCTTTGCATCCCCTCCGAAGGATGGTATATCACCTACACAATCTTTGCCTAAAGTTGCATATCTTCCGCGCATACACTGATATACAAGCCGCTGGAAGATATATGAGGCGAGGACACGGTCTTCCTTGTGAACACGAGCGGGTCCTCTGGTTTGAAAAAAATAAAATATTTTTAGCTGGAGAGCTTTATGTGAGACTCTAGAGGCCTTTCGTGCACTTTATTTTGTTTGATTCGAAGTTGGGGTGGTTAGTTCTTGAAAAGCTGGAACGAGCCAAATGTTTCGCCCTATATATTTTCAGAGCTGATTTACACTCAAAATTAATTTTATTTAATATATTTAGCACTTCTATGATTTTTACTTCAGCTGGCAGGGTCAAAGACTACACCTTGTACAGTATTTTTGCACTAGATTTTAAACTAAACACTTTGATTTAGAAAGAAAATTAACAAGATATTTATTTACGTTTAAAAACACATAGTTGAGTATTTAATTATTTGAAAATTCAAATTTTATTTGAACAAAAAATAGTTTAACGTATCGATACTGGAAATTCGCCTACATCAATCGGGGTACCACTTACTCCAGCTGGGGTACAAAACCGAACCGGCAGCCCTAGTGCACCCGGGAGGGGAAAGCGTCTTCCCCTTTTGGTTCCAGCAGGCCAAAGACAGGGCCCCCACGATCGACCCCGTGCGAATAGGGATCAAGGGCAACGTGGTGGGGCCCAACCGGACAGACCGCCCGTTGATAACACTGGCAATGACCGACGCTTTGAGTGGACAGATGAACTTCTGCATTGCTATGAAAGCAGTGAGCCCGCGCGGAGGGGATACATGGCGCGGATGCATGCTCTGTGGTGTCAGAAGCTACCAGAGCCTTCACGCCACAAAATCTGCGTGATTATGCATCCCACTCTCGTAGTAGGGGCTACGTGAAGGCTGCTCCTGGACCGGTGAATGAGGTGGCTAAAGGGCCGAAGCATTCACCGGTTGAGGACGTCAGAGGGCCTCAGTATCAGACGGGGCTTACATCACATAAAAACCCCCGGGCGACATGACCTGGCCAGAGTGGATGAAGAACTTAGTGCAGAACTACCAGAACGGGCTGATCTCTGGCACATAAACTGTGCCGTGTATGCCGCTGTTCAACGTTTTTCTCGGATGGAGAGGCGAAACACTGCTTCCCTACAGGAGAGGGCGGAGTGGCGCATACCACAAATGGAAGCCAAGATCCGGTCGGCGAGGCAACACGCATCCCGTATCCAATGTGTGATGGACCATATGGCGGCCAACAGGCCGTTCACGCCTAAAGTGCATCGATTAGCCGGCAAGTTAAGACGCGCCCATCACATACTCAATGAGGCAGTGCTGCGAACCACCAAACAGCATTGTCTCGACAGGATACGGATGCTAGTGATTTGCAAAAAGTCACTAGTGAAGCGAGCGAGAGAGCTTGCGGAAAACAAACTGTTCCGCCAAAAGCCCTCGCTTTTGTCAAAGGCTTCAACAACCACAGGAAGTGCGCGAACTAATAACCCCAGGAGAGGTTCGTAGGGCTCTTCAGGGCCTAAGAAGTTTGCTGCTCCAGGTCCCGATGGGATAAACAACTTTTGGTGGAAAAGGTTATCGAGCACCCACCACCATTTGGCCAGAATTTTTAATTCCTTGTTGAATGGGGAGCAGCAAATTCCTTCTTAGGTTGTTGAGGGGCGGACAGTGCTGATCCCCAAGAACGGGGATTTGTCCAACTCAAAGAACTACAGACCGATAACCTGTCTAAACGCATGTTACAAGGTGTTTACACGCATTTTGTACATGCGGGTGCTCCACGCAGTTGAACCGGTTTACGAACGGATATATGAGCAACGAGGGTCGAAGAGAGGTGTCGCTGGCTGCAAGGAGAACCTGCAGATCGACGGATGTGTAACGCAGGACTCCATGCAGTATAAGCGGAATCTCTCTATGGCCTGGATCGACTACCGCAAGACATTTAACATGACATTGCATGAGCTCATTGTTCACTTGCTCCGATGTCTTGTGGTACCCGGTCCCGTAGTGAGATGTATTGAAGAACTGATGCCGCTCTGGAGGACTCAACATTCAGAAGAGGAGTATTTCAGGGAGATTCCTTCAGTCCCCTTCTGTTTTGCGTCTCAGTACTGCCATTATCTGTCTCGCTCCGGAAAACTCGTGGCTACAATTGCAGTACCCCCGGCGACAGGAGGCACATGGTCACCCATCTATTTTATATGGATGACATTAAACTTTATGCCTCTGGAGAGAGGGATCTCCAACAGTCCCTTAGAGTGGTACAGGAGTACACGCAGGCTGTCGGTATGCAGTTCGGTTGGACAAATGCGCACTGATCTATCTCAACAGAGGACGACGCGGTGACTTCGGAGAGGACGCGCAGCTCGTGGACGGAAGCATCTTACACCATCTAGACGCCGGGGAGTCGTTCACTTACTTGGGTGTCGAGCAACGCTCCACCCAAGGAGTGAATGTAGTAGATCTAATCTTCAGAACTGTCGGGGAAGAACAAGGTGTCTGCTACAAATATGCTTGCTGTTCCGATCCTTCTCTACTCTTTCGGAGTAGTGAAATGGACTAGAGAAGAGCTGCGTCAACTCGATGTAGTAACCCGCAAGAAGATGCATCTCAATAGGAGCTTGCATCCTAAATCGTCCGTTTCACGGTTATATCTCCCACGACGCCGGGGAGGCCGTGGACTCTTGAGCTTGGAGAATCTCCATAGCAGGATTCTAGATGGAGCATGTAAGCTCATCAGGAGTTCGGATCCCCTCCTCTGCATGGTCCAAGACCATGAAAATGCAGAGGTAGAAGCTTTTCTTTTTAAGGCAGCACGGAGAGCAGCCGATGAACTTGGTCTCATCTTCGAAGTCGAGCGGGTAAGCCCCGACTATATCACCGAGTTGAAACCCGTTCGACTAAAAGTCCATATTAGAGCTGCAGAACACAACATCCTTCTGCAGCTCCATAAGGATAAGTCATTGCACGGAGTTTTCTATAAAAATATAGAGGACCTCGGCTTATCCGAAAGGCTGACCTTCGCCTTTTTAAGGTCAGCCAGGCTGAAGTCTGAGACCGAGGGATTCATAACGGCTTGCCAAAATAGTGTATTTAACACCCTCGTCTATCGACGTCCTGTCTTAGGTATGGAGGTCCCTGATGTCAGCTGCGGGGCCTGCCGCAGGGCGCCGGAGACTGTAATGCACTTACTGTCGACTTGCCCGACATACGCAGTCTCGGCCTATATTCACAAACACGACGCAGCATTACGAGTGCTTTACTATCATCTAAGGCACTAGTATGGGATAGACGAAACACCAGTGCTGCCTTACGCTCCGGGGGATATTGAGTCCGTTGTGGGGAATGTGAAGTGTCTAATTTATTGGAACTACTCGTTTCCCACCGTCAGACAAATACAAGCCATCAAGCCTGACATAGTACTCCTCGACTACCAACTCAAGACAATGTATGTCGTGGAATTCTCAGCTCCCGCTGAGAGCAACATTGTCTTGATTACACTTAACGCGCCAGGCTTGTAACTTGTAATTCAGCGCTCGGCGGGGCACATAGCCCGAAGAGTAGCTGTTTGTTGCAGTCTGGTTACGTTCCTTATAGTAAAATAAGGATTTTATAGAGGAGTTTGCGACTAAAATATTATGTTTTAATATTCTGAAAACACAATTGAATTGACACAACAGTATATTATTAGTTTAAATATTGTACAAGCTCTTATGATTTTGTTATTAACTTATGCATAAAACCATTTACATATTGTTATTTATTAAGTATCAAATGCTTAAATATACTAACATTAAAAGGTTCAAATATGACACCTAAGCTCACAGGGAGCTCGTCTTGTGTCTATCTATTCGTAATTATTTAATCTGTTTAATTACCGAGCACTAAGAATATAAATATTTGTACATCATATTAATATATCTAAATGCAATAGAGAAAAAAGAAAGAAAAGTAAAATAAAAAGTATCTATACTAGTAGACAGAATCGAATACAGAGGGTAACCAAATATATTACTTTCTCAAAATTTGTCTAAATTTATCTTTATTTTCATTTACATATATTTTCGTTCTCTTATTGTATTTTATGTCTTTTATTGATACAGGTAAGACAACTATAAATATTTCTGTCATTTGAATTGTGTGATTTATTTATATCTTCTATATCCTCTATAAATATTGTTGGTTGAGGGAGGTCTATATGTGGCTATAATATTATTATTAAGTTTTATTTTAATTTTTTATAAATAGAATTGTAAAAGTTACTTCATTTAATTTAACATTACTAACATTCTGGACTGATACCTACTGTACATAAGTTATTTACTATTACCTATTAACAGTTAATAAAGCGTAGACACCAAAATTTGTGTTGGCCTCTGATTTAATATTACGTCTAAATTTAAGATTTTCTTTCGGAAGATGTTGTTTAATTTATCGTAAAAGACATAATATGGTTTGGCTATGGCTTGTAGCACGTAAAAGATGAAGGCAGCAAAAATACATCTAAAATTAGTAACAGCGGCCGCTACACTATTCAGTTTCAAAGAATACGGATCTGGAGGCCATTTTTTCTGAATGGGGCCTTTAATTCATTTAAGATTTCCTACGATTTTTATATGCCAATTCCGTAATAACACAATTGTCCCTTCAATGAGAGTATATTTCTTCGGAAACACTTTATACACAAAATTGAATTTGCCTTAACTATTTAAACTTGTCAAATTAATTACTTAGTCATTATTTACCTTCAAAACACTTTCGATATAATAACTTTTCTTTTCCAGGTGCACTAATTGTAGAGATGGCACATTATTTTCAATAGATTTGGTAAACCACTCTGAAATAAAAATTGATTATCACTAATCACAGCTGTAGATGATACAAGTTTCATTATAGTTATTAACATCATAAGGCCGATATACATATCGATATACATATACATTTGCTATAGCAAATAACAGACAAGCTTGAAGTGAAGTAATATCAATCGCGTCTGTTATTTGCGTATCGGCCGTGTGTCGTCCAATATTTTTCATTATACCATAAGTACTTTAATATTTAACGGTGACTTGTAAGCTTTGCATTTTTCTTCAATTCAAATAATTAAATTTGCTAGTCATCTATGCCTTTACTGTTATTGATAAGAATGAAGAAATCAAGAACTTCAAAATGTCGTGCAATACCAGTTGCACTTTTAATTTTAGTTATTGTTCTCATGCTAAATAGTTATCCTTTTAATTAAAATGTAATTTTTGTAAAAATGAGAATAAAAATTTAATTTAAAAAAATGTCAAAACTGTCAAAACAATAACGGCCTTGGCTGATAAATTGTTTCGGCCTAGGCCGATGTTGGTGTCATATCAATGAAGAATAAAATACTGATAAATCATAATATCAGAATGGTATAATGAAAAACTTATTTTTGCATGACTCGGAGTAAAAGTATACTTTTTTCGTCTAGCGATAACTTCTTGTCAAAGATGGCAGTCGAATTAACAACAATGATTTATTATTAAAATTGTTAATTTTTGTTGTGTTTCTACCTTCGTTCATGGAGAAACAGTGTACTTAGTATGGTAGAGATTATTATTTTTTCCTCTGTGTATTTGCGTTTTTTTGATTTCAAACTAAATGCCTGAAGAAATAATAAGAGAGAGAATCCCTTTCTATTTAATGTATTATTTCTCAGTTATTTTGAAGCCTAATATGTAAGTAATATATTTGGCAAAAAACACAATGCAGTACGAAATAAAATAAAAGAAGAAAAGGAGATTAAAACATGACGAAAAGCATATAGTCATTCCTCACATCTAAATCTTGATATCTTAATATTTATGGTGAAAAGCTTATAGGTTGATTGTAATTAATTAACACATCAATATTAGCGCAGTAAAAAGTCAAGAAAAAGCCGCTTCCTTCTTGAAAAAATTTTTTTTCAGGTATAACCAGATGCAACCTGCATGACATCCTTAGATAGGTCACTGGACATCCGAAAAGGCCATTTACGACTTTTTTTAATGGTACCGATTTTTTTAAATCAAGAAAAGTGTAAAATTTGTGAAATATAAAAAAGTACTTTTTATTACTCACTTCGTCATATCTTCGAAACCGTATGACATATTTTAATGAATTTTTTTTAGTTTAAAAGCAGACACATAAGCGCAGGTGACAGCCTAAGAATTATATTTAAAAAAAATATTTTATTAGAAAAAATAAAAGACAATCTGATAGATTCGTTTACATTGTAATGATTTTTTCATGAATTGAAAAACTTTCTTATTTAAAGGAATTTTGCCACGGTATCTGCGTATGAATTAAAGAAAAAATATGGGAAGAGTTTTTAAAACAAAAATAAACATTCTGTGGCAAATAGTTTTGTACTTATCGTCATTTAAAATTATTAATATTCGCGCGCGCGATGTACTTTTCGGTAGCGAGATAAAGCACACCTAGCGTATCAGATACTATAGTGGACAGAATATGTGTGCTTGTCAAATGAGTAAAAATATAAATGAAAATGTTTCTTCTTGTTCTAAAACAAGAAATAGTGACACTGTTTTTGATATACGAATAATATGTTTAATTTGCAATTCGTCCGGAGTGACAAAAACTGGTAAGTGATTAGGCTTCTTATTTAATTTCATAATTTTTCTCAAAATTCCTTTCTTTGGGATTTTCATTCATCTGTTAAAATAAAGATTTCAACAATGAAATGACAAGTTTTAATTATTGATTTAAACCAATCAGAGCAAGATTACGTGATAATCATGCACTAATTAGTCGCATTAATGCGATTATCGGATAATATAGTGCACGATTATTAATTATGTCAAAAATGACTTATTTAGGAAAGCTGGTCTTTTATAATAATAATAATAATTGGTAAAAATTGATAAAAATTCACAAAAATATCTATTTATACAAATACAAAACATTCAGTTAAAAAAGTAAAACGACAAACAAACATTGTGAAAATTAACAAACCAGGGATTACAAAAAAAAAATAGTTTTACATGAAGGAAACAAAAACAAAGTCATAGAAATATTATTTCTCTTATTAGCTGGCATTCGTGAGATCGCAGCATAAGTATTCATCAACAGAATAAAATGAATATTTGAGTAGAAGAGATTTAACGTCCCGTTTGAAAAGATGAATAATATCTATTTTTTTAATATGAACAGGTAATTTATTAAATAATTTTAGCGGCATTACTTTGGGACCTTTTGCAACGATGGAAAAAGAGTGATTGTGACTGGTCTCGTATCTGCTATTGAACTGTTCAGAGCGTTCTTTTATATGAATTACATAGTTTAAAATGAATTAATGTATAGAATTTTAAATCGTAGTAATATTTTTTTAGCCTGTTCTATTTTAATACGATGATTTTTTTTTAAATATATTATATTTTAAATAAACCTTATTATCACCCGATGTTTTATAGGTTTTATACAAGTCCTTCAAGAATACTCCTTCATTTACAATGTCGTTGGTTATCCATGGTTTATTGTTTTTGTTACTAGGTTTAATTTTACATAATTCTAACGGAAAAGCTCTATCCATCAGTTCTAAAAAGGTATTATAAAATATAGTAAAATTAGTCTCACAGCTCATATCATCTGTAATAAAACTCCACTTTTCATGAGATAGTAAATATTTGAAATAATTGAAGTTGTCAGCATTATTAAAAAATCGCTTCTGTTGATAAGCACATTGTTCTTCATTAGTATTGAAATTGCAGCAAAAGGTAACTAATTGTATGAAATTATCAGATAAATCCGTATATGATTTTTGGATCTAAAAAATTTTTTTATCGATATTAGAAAAAATATTATCAATGATAGTTTTTGATTCACCCTGTATACGAGTAAAATCAGTAATACATTTATTCAAACCAAAACAACGCAATATATTTACATATACATAGATTTTTGCATTAGTATCCTCAACACAGTCATCAAAATTAAAATCTCCACAAAGAAAAGTGGGATAGTTACTATTGAAAATAGAAAATAATAATTCCTCCGAGTTAGAAATAAAACCTCTTTTTAACATTTGCGACGCAATTTAAAAGTAAACATCATTTTTATTTGCATAAATATATAAAAATGATTTTTATTTCTTAGATTATATTGATTGACACTTAATTATTGTTTTAATACGGCCTTTGCTTCTTTTATCGTAACATTTCTTTTTCGAACACCGGTAAGAATACACACGAAAAAATAATTAAAGCTACCAAAAAAAAAGAGGACATTCCTATGATTGCCAAGCTATATAGTGGATTTATTTGTCTATGATGCAAAGTACCATAAAAATTGCCCCAGGTAATATATTTCAGTCGAAAATTAGTCAAAATTGTAAAGTAGCGTCGATCGCGCAGTAGAAACTTTGCACTCAGACAATGAGAACTCATATCCGTCGAGTTCTACTGAAACAAATTCTGATATGAACCTAAATTATGTTTTTGAAAATGAAATATAAGTTTTGCATAGACCGGCAGGAATCTTAAAAAAATATATATACAAGAATTTGAGTGTAGGGACACCGTGGTGTAAAGCAAACCTAGCAAACCCAAGAATGTTTTCCAAACACATTGAGAGCGCGGCACGGTGCGATATTTGATGGCGTCTCCAACAAGCAGATCGTGCGCGCGAATATTAATAATTTTAAATGACGATAACTACAAAACTATTTGCCACAGAAGGTTGATTTTTGTTTTAAAAACTTTTCCAATATTTTTTCTTTAATTCATACGCAGATACCATGGTAAAATTCCTATAAATAAAAAAGTTTTTCAATTCATGAAAAAGTCATTACTAGGTAAACGAAACTATCAGATTCTTTTATTTTTTTTAATAAATTTTTTTCATATATATAATTCTTAGGCTGTCATCTGCGCTTATGTATCTGCTTTCAAACTAAAAGAAGTTCATTAAAATATATCATACAGTTTCAAAGATATGGCGAAGTGAGTAATAAAAAGTACGTTTTTTTTAATTTTCATAAATTTTACACATTTTTCGATTTAAAAAAAATCGATACCATTAAAAAAAGTCGTAAATGACCTTTTCGGATGTCCAGTGACCTATCTAATGATGTCATGAAGGTTTCCTCTGGTTATACCTCAAAAAATAATTTGATACAATTTTATATCGTTTTCGCTCCACTATATAGTGTATACGACCAGAGTTGAAACCATATAAAAACTAAAAGCCGGCAAAAACAGTCGGCATCTCTGGCGGAGGTAAACAGAAATGCTTGTCATAAGAGAAACTATAAAGAGATACCGACTGTTTTTGCCGGCCGGTTTTTAGTTTTTATACGATTTCAATTCTGGTCGTATACACTATAAGTTACTAGTTTATCATCGGCTAACATATGTTAATTTAACGTTTGAAATTTGATTTAACATAGAATGATGACTTAATCCCAATCCCAGTGAACAGTGGGTCTGATATATATTTTATTTTAATTTCTTTTCCTCTTAGCAATATAGAAAAGTATGAGTTGCTGTGTCAGAAACACCGCAACAAATTGCAAATAATCATATTATATGTGTTAATTAATATGTTGTTAACATCGTCAAAATAAATATTTACTATTATGAATTAAAACGACATATGAGAAAAATATGTGACGAATCGGTTGGTCAAATTTTTCCATATATTATGAATTAATTAGTGAATAGCTAAACGAAATGATGACTTGTGGTTTATGTTACCTAAGAACGTTGAATTATTTTCTTGTGCAGAAATCTCAGCCAATGAATTTGCGCAAAAAGCAAGAACTAAACACACTCCAATCATTTTGGAGCAACTAAAAATATCTACAACTAACATGTATTTTATATATTTTAAAATAATTCGTCCACAGGAAATTTATCTTTGCTCTTACTCTCTACTACACAACTTAGGAGTTATCAAAAGTAAAATAAATTTATCTGCAAATTTAGCAACTGGTAGTGACAGTGGCTGGACGATGATTATTTAAATAACAGGTTTTGCGAAGATGACCATTTTATGATGTCGACTGTAATAAATAATTATTACACCGAGCTCCATAGAGTAGTGGCTCGCCTCTGTAACTTTTTTATTTTTGAACTAATTACAGACTCATCACAAAAGTATCACTTTTACTCCTAATAAAACAATATATTATTAGTTGTGCGTTGCCATTAGCAACGGAAGTAAAAGTAGTATTTTCCGCTCAAGCGGCCTTTACTCGGGCATTTCGTGACATTAAAGTCTGACATTTTAGTCGGTTGTGCGTTGCCATTAGCAACGAAAGTAAAAGTTTTTCCCTCCGTTCGAGCAGACTTTTACTTCCGTTGCTAATGGCAACGCAGAGCAATAGTTATTTGTTTAACTAGGCAGCAAAATGGTAGTTGACTGCCGCGGCTGATAATTCCTCCAAGGCAGTCAATCTATTTTGCTGCTTAATTGAACATATAATTTTTTCGTCGATTGTTTAAATATATTCTAAAATAATGAAATTATTACAATTCTCAATTTCTCTATTTTTATTCTTTCCTATTATTTGGGTTTTCTACCACATGTACTATTATCCTCTTCAAAACAAATCACCGAATCTACAAAATAATATAATTATTGGAAAAAAAGCCTCTGCGCCCGTGACGTTTACGCCAAAGGAAAAGTCAGAGGTTATGTTTTGCAAATAATATAAATCGGAATAAACACAAAAATAATGTATTTTGCTGACGTTTCGGAAAGTAATCTCTTTCCGTTTTCAAAGCTATTTTTTGAAGAACTCTTATTTTGCTGTGTATGTCAAATACACAGCTTTAAGATTCTGTTTATGTTATTTCCATAGATACTTACTACTTACACAGAACATAGAACTGATGATATTTTTTAGATAATGTTGAGTTTGTTAAGTTCTTCTTTTAACATTGGTAGCCAGGTTGTACAAATATCTACAGAACAATTCGATACGCACTTATCTTCATTTAATAAGATTATTGCTGATTCTTTAATTTTTCTTTTTTTGGTATCTGTTTCTTTTGTTAAAATTTTTGCCGAGTCCCAGTTTATTCTATGTCCGTTTTCCCAAGCATGTTCACAAATCTTTGATTTCTGAATTTCATTCTTTCTAATGTAATTCTTGTGCTCATCATCATCCAACCTCACCTCACACTTTTTGTTGTAATATATTCAATAAAAATTCATTAAAAATCGCAGTTGTTACTAGTTGGTTACCATGGAAACTAAGTGTCACTTTCCCTGCCCAGGCTGATTGATATTAGTCAGCAAAGTTAGTATTTTGCTGTTAATCGGCGAAAAAATTTTTTATCTTCATTTTTTTTTTAGCTAATCGACGTTTGGAAAAAAATAACATGTCTTATTCGGAGTAAAAGCCACTTTTACTCCTAATAAAACAATATACTATAGCCGTGCGTTGCCATTGGCGAAGTCCGCTCGAGAGGAAGAAAAAGTACTTTTATTTCTGTTGCTAATAGCAACGCATAGCCATCTAAGATGTCAAACTTTAATATCATCAAATGAGTAAGAAATGTGATGATTTTCTGACGATTGAAGAAAAAATAAGTTTAATGCTTCCTTTCAAGTATCAATTTGTAACACTAACGGAATATATCTCTCTCTTATCCCCATATGCACCGACATTGTGTTAAGTAGAGAACAACAAAGTAGAGCTTAACTTTTAAGGAATACTTAACTTTGGATGTATTGCGCCATACTAAATCAATCATTAGTTAGCTAAGTGTGAAAACCCTGCATTGAGGCTACAAATTTATTGACAAGACTAAAGAAGTTTATTATAGAAATGGCAAAAATGATAAGTGACAGACTTTGAAATGTCATGATTCTGTGTATAACTTGTAATGTATATGTAATCCGAAAAGTAACAGTTGGAAGAAATTTCAGGGAGTAATTTTAAGGTCAGTTTAGCAGTGATATATAATAATAAAATTATAGTCCTTGTTTTACAACATATGTATTGATCCTCATGGTTATGAGATATGGCACAAAAAGCGGTCACTGAATTTTAGTAATCGAGAAAAGGTAGTTTTATGTATATATGTCTGGAGCTTGCAAAGAAACGTAAATAACACAAAACCTGGTTGAATTTTTTTTTATTATTATTTTAATGCCTTGTTTATATTTACGTTCTGGAGGAGTTTATCTACAGCTACTCTTCCACTCAACCAGGACGGCGACATGAGATGAACACGATTGAGCCTTCGGCGTGGTGAAAATAAAAATCTGGAGCAGTGGGGGTTTAGAGCTGAGACCCTGGAGGGCGATCGTATACTTTATTTTTATGTGAGAAGCCTTTTGGTTGGATTGTTAAAGAACTCGATAAAATCCTCGGTGTACTTTTCGAAACTGTAACAAAATCCGACATTTCGCATGAAAAGCGTGCTTCACGTAAAAATATCGTGGAAGAGGTTTTTAATATTCTTAATCATATTTTCGCTCTACGGAGCGATTTTTATGCAAAAATTCCAATAACTCCTCAAGGAGCGCAATTTTAGAAAGTGTAGTAAATGTCGCTGCACAGGGACGTAATATCGCCCCGACCACCAAAATTTAGAAAGTATAACAAAATTTGACTAATATCTTGAAGTTGTTGTAAAAACATAAATTTTTGAAGAGATTCAATATATATATTTTGAACTTTATATTGCCTTTTAATTGTGTTTTTAACAAAATTCCATTTCAGGTATAATTTTAAAAAAGTATTAGTTACTTCCAGCGTCAGGTTTATAGTGTTACGACGTCCAATAGATACCATCAGAGCAGCAGTTAAGCAAAAACGAACAGTAAGTATAGATTTTATATTATTCTCCGTCTGAAACAGTCGTTTTGAACCCTTATTTTGTGAACGTTAACATTCATCTTATTAAAAGTCCTTCAGACTCCAAAAGATGAATCGTTCACATGGCGCCCGAATAGGGACAATGCCGTCCTCAAATCCAACAAATCCATTTTCTTGTATGGTGGAAGATTCCGAGGAGTCGACCCCAAGGGATTTCTACGAGCGGGCCACAGTGCCTCTCGTCGACGACAGTTCTAGAGAGATAGAACCACAAAGACTGCTTTCAGAGGTCAATGATCGAAATTTATGTGCTTCACAGCCACAAAATTTAAATTCAATGGAAAGTATGTTCATGAAAATGGCAGAGGGCTTCGTGCAGGCGATACAGAATGCGTCGATCTGTACGCCTCATGAGAGACAAAGATGTCCGAACGTGACGTTCCATGGGCTCGATCATGAAGATCCTGAAGCTTTTATAAAAATTATGGAGGAATATTTCGACAGAGCTCGCATAAGCCACGACTATGATCGCCTCCATAATGTGACCGGCCAACTCAAGGGCGACGCCCAACGATGGTCCGAACAGTTTCGGACGCTAACGACATCGTATACCCAATTTAAAGAAAGATTTTTCAGAAGATTCAACTCACCTGACATCCAGTCACGAGCTATTGCTCAACTGTATGTCACCAAACAAACATATTTAGACGACACGGCAGTGTTTATCACAAAGAAAACATGCCTTTTTACCCGCATAGATCCTTCCAAATCCGAAGCCATCAGAGCTCGGATAATCATGGACCAACTGCGTCCAGAGATTAGATCACGCTTGAGAAGCAACCTAATTTCATCCACAGAGATGTTAGTAGCCGCGGCCACTAACATCGAACGGGATTCAGCCAACGAACAGACGTCGCTAATCTAACTCATCGAACAACGCCTGTCCCGTGCGTCTTACTATCAAGAGCCGGAACCCTCAAGTCGACAAATTCAAGTATAAGGAGCAATGGAAGTCCAACTCCGACAGCACCGAGAGTGCATTTCCGACAGGATGTCTCTCGTCAGGACGGTCTAGGTAGAGCACCTGCCCGTCCTATTTTTATGTATAATTTTTCATGCGGTTCAACGAATTTCGGAGTACCTGACCGCAGGATAAACAATTTTAATGGCGGATTGGGGAAATTCCGAGTATCCGACCGACCGGCAACCCCGTGTCGATACTGTACAGACACAGTACAGTGGCACTTCCATAGTCAATGTCTCAATAATCCTCATCTCAACAGGGGACCGGGAAACTTTCAAGGAGCCAGAGACCAAGGCCAAGGTCCGTCTGCGAGATCCCCAGCTCAACACCCGAACCAAGGCAGAAGCAACTCATGTTAGACGATCTTCCTAACGAATAATTTTAAAAACCATTTTTTTTATTTTATGCCATGTATATTGATCAGAAGTGGAATATAATTACAAAGATTCCTGTCACAGTCACAGAAGGAATTTTCGATCAGGTTCATTTTAAATAGGTGAGATTTAAATTACTTTAATTAAGAAATAAGTGTTACTTAAATGATGGTGCAATAGAAAATGCCACTTTAAGGGTTCCTTAAAATTAAGCCTCCCTTAAAATCGTCGGTGCAAATGGCCATAAATTTCATGTTTCTAATTTTAAGAGTTTAGAAGACACCGTTTTGTTTTTCACACAAAATATTGTTCAATCATCGTATTTAACTTAGACGGTTTTATATTTTTAAACTGTATTTTCTAGTCGTACAGTAAACATAATTGCTTTGTTTTTAAATCAGTAATGGGCGTTCTCATGATTACAAATTATTTGTTCGTACAAATTACCCATTTATGGCCAGTTTCTGAAACGTTAGATAGAGTTAATTATTCGTTTACTGTCATAGTTACAATTGTGACAACAATTGTTACTATGACATTTATTAATAGATAACTTTATTTTACGTTTCAGAAACTGGCCATTAAAGTATCACCAATTATAAAAATTACTTGTTTCATTTACTTGCAACGAAATTTCACTAGAACACATGAATATAACCTATTAATTAGTTCGGCACAACTATATAGCAACTAATTTTCAAGAAAATAGAATTATTTTCATATTAACTTTGTTCCAGCTTTGCAGCAAATTACTATTAATACCATTTGCAGTAGGCAATGAGATATTTTTAGATAGTTTGGTAATATTTTAACAAAAATTCAAATAAAGCCATTGCTCGCAATTTAAGCATAAAAGTATATATTATTGTCGCTACCCACAACTTGCAATTACCTTGCTTTGAAGATAGATGGATAACATGGTATTAGGAGTATGAGTTATTCCCAATGACCATAATGTTGAGAAATTACGTATGCTGAATATGCAGTAAAAAAAGCATTCTAATTTGCACAGTTTGGATACAGCAAGGTTATAATTTTATCCTGTTTTGGGTATCAACCGAAGTATATTCCTAAGTTTTGGACCTCGAAAACCTTGTGCTCCTTTTTTTTATAAACAATTAAAGTTTTTTTACTGCATTTTTCGAGCTTAAAATGTGAATTACTCTGGTTCTATAAGTCGGATCGAGGCAAACTAAAAACCAGTCTCTTCGCAATAAAATTTCCAATAAATCCTCGTTAGTTTTAAGTATCTGAAGTACGTATATAACCCACAAAAGTGAAGAAACGGGAAAAAACAGATTTTTTTTTCATTTTAGTACTCAAGACCGTCAACTAGACCAATTTGCATCAAACTTTCAGAAAATATGCTTTTTGATGTAATAAAAAGACTCTGAAAAGTTGGTGTCAAAATATTGAACCCATTGGCTAAAATTGCATTTGTTATCTAAAATTTAAAATGCCAGCCATTTTATGCCACTAAGTCTAAAGTGAAAAATTATTTTTTCGAAATGGTGATCTCGACACGAGCTTTCGAATGCAATTAAAAAGAATTTTTTTTATGTGATTTTGATTACTTTTCTACATTTTTCTATAACTCAAATAACAATTGCATTTTTTCGGCCATTTTCAAAAAAAAAAAAATAATTATCAGATCTGGTAGAGAATTTTGGGACATTTAATTTAAAAAAAGAAAGTTTATTTTTGTTAACTTGAACTCGAGGTATTTAACTTTTTTCATTTTGGCCAATTGTTAATTAACAAATGCAATTTTTGAGCTAAAATTTGGACTGTACAATTTTGAAACTTAAACTTAACTTAAAATTAAAAAGAATTATTTTTATGTGATTTTGATTACTTTTTTACATTATTCTATAACTCAAATAACAATTGCATTTTTTCGGCCATTTTCAAAAAAAAAAAATTATCAGATCTGGTAGAGAATTTTGGGACATTTAATTTAAAAAAGAAAGTTTATTTTCGTTAACTTGAACTCGAGGTATTTAACTTTTTTCATTTTGGCCAATTGTTAATTAACAAATGCAATTTTTGAGCTAAAATTTGGACTGTACCATTTTGAAACTTATTCGTATCATGTGATAAATTAAAAAAAATTTAAGTTTTATAGAAACTTATTTACAAGCATTATAATATAAGTAGGTATTGTTAATTGAGCTAAACAGTGATTTAGTTGCAAAATGCAATAACTTCCTTGTTTCTTAAAATTCGGAAGACTTTTTTTAAAAATATGTTATTTTTTCCCTAGCAATATGATGAGAAATTTTTTTATTATTTTTAACATTTTTTCATAGAGCTTAGTTGCTAAATGCAATAACTTCCTTGTTTTTTAACATACAGAGGAGATACATATTAAGATATAAAGAGATGGCGACTGTGCAGTCAACGTGGACTTGTGAGATGTGCTGTCAGTGTGTTTTAATGGTTTTCCAGTGCAGTGCATAAATACCTATTATAATATATAATAAATTTAAATATTTAGACTTTATATCTAAAACTGATATAATACCTTAAAAATACGTTATTGGCGAAATGAACAAATATATTTATCTAATAAACAAAAAATAATAAAAATGAATACGATTTTCAAAAAAGTTTAACATTTTCTTATGACAAGCATTTCTATTTATCTCCGCCCATGTACAATAAAGAGATACCGACTGTTTTTGCCAGCTGAGGATAATTTTTTACATTTTCTTGCTCTTTCTTATTCCCCGCCGGTTCCATTCCATTACGACTTTGTACATTTATAAGAATAAATTTTTTTATTTTTAAATAATAAAATGATTTTATCATATTATTAATTCTCGCCTTTAAAACTTTTTCTAACAAGTATTTATATTACAATATTTACTATTTTCTTTTTTAAATGAAACTTTTTTTTTATACATTTATTTAACTTCGACCTATTTCCGCTACTGAGGCCTAACACCGACGCCTGTAGACGAGCTACTCCCAACAAGGAATTTTGACGAACCTCTTCCCTTAAGAAGAGTAGGGATCTTTTACTTGCCTAACATTTAATAGACAAGGAACTGACGGCTTTACATCCCCTCCGAAAGATGGTATATCCCCTATATAACTCTCGCCTAAGGTTGTATATAGTCTAGTATACTTTAACTTGGCGTGTGTATGTATGAGTTAATATTTCCGTACGATTTCATTTTCTCTTGTACACAAAGATCCAGAAATATTGTCCACGTAGACAATGTTTCTGGACTAGTGCTTTAACTTTGTGTACAATATGGGAGAAAATTAAATCGTACGGAAATATTAACTCATACATACACACGCAAGTTAAAGTATACTAGACTATAGCTTCCGTGTATACACTGATATACAATCCAATAAATAAAACTTAAAACATTATATTTAGAAGACAATATAAATTTAATCTAAGTATTCATATTTATATAGACAAATAGTAAAAAAAAAGAAAAAAAATTATACAGGTTATAGGTTAGCAATTGTTGGTACATGTGTACACATGAATTTGGAAATAAAAAATACTCACTTTCATTATTAACAAAAAACTAAGTTGATTGAAAAACAACGTATTTTTTGTAAAAAGTCCTCTGTATATTAAAAAACAAGGAAGTCATTGCATTTCACAACTAAGCTGTATGAAAAAAATTTAAAAAATAATAAAAAAATTTAAATAAAAAAACCGTTTTTCACCGTATTACTAGGAAAAACATAACATATTTAAAAAAAAAAAGTTCTCCGAATTTTAAGAAACGAGGAAGTTATTGCATTTTGCAACTAAATCATGTTTTAGCTCAATTAACAATACTTACATTATAATGCTTGTAAATAAGTTTCTATAAAACTCAATTTATCACATGAAATGAATAGGTTTCAAAATGATACAGTCCAAATTTTAGCTCAAATATGCATTTATAGACCAGGGCCAATCCTGTTTAAGGCAATAAAAATTCTTAGCAGTATACGAGTGGTCGGAAAATGTAGTTAATGGTGTAAATAATTAAGGAAAAATCATCCAGACTGAGTAAAAGTTCGGGAAGGGGGGTTGGGGTGGTAATATATACATTTTTAGGGGTTGGTACTCGTTTTTTGTGATTTGCGGCTAAACTATGCATCCTATAGAAAAATGTTGAATATAAAAGTTGTAGATAATGAAAAAATCTAAAACTTTCTAATTGATCATTATTGACCATAACCTCAAAATTATCGAGAAAAATGCAAAAAACCGTTTTATCGGTTTTTAATTTACAACTATCGCAAAAATGTTTATATTTTCATGAAAGTTAGTGAAAATGCTCTCTTTTGTGTTTCAAGCAAGCCCAAATTTTTTCAAAGCGAAATATTTAATTTTCGATGTTTTATGAAGAAAATAAAAAAAAGACCTAATTTTCAATCGAAAAATTTGGTTAGCAAATTTTTGATTAATGAACTTTACTAGTGCTCATTTTTTTCGCTGAAATCTCAACTTTAATATAGAATTAAAATATAATATTGTTTATATACAAAAATATCGTTAAAAAAGCGAAAAACTGAAAAACTACTTTTTAAAAATCGAGTTTTCGGTGAAAATCATCAATTTCTTTTCTTTATTGTAAATAAACGTTTACATTCATAAAAAGCGTTAATTCTCATATAATACTATGTTATACAAGTAATGTACATGTACCTAACTATTCTCGACTTTCAAAGTCCCGAAAACATTATTTAAAATGCAATTAAATAGGTAAAAATTCAAAAAACACAAAGCCTGCGAACTGAGAAAATTTGTTAATTATTTCTTGTGATTCGTAAATATTTACAAATTATCACGTCAAAGTCTTATATTTGATAAAATACAAAAATTAAAAGTAAAATAATTTTATTGAAATCTTTTTTTCTTCGTGGGCAATTCTTCATCGCCAGAATTCAGTATCATTATTTTTATTATTATTTATTAGACAGTGGGTACTGTCTTCGTCTTCGATGTCCTCGAGACTACAATTTTATTCGTACAACATTAGAACATTTATCAGAACCGTGACAATTTGAGCACAATTTTGTGTACTTTAAGCCATGCTTGCGACACCCACATTTGCTATTACCGCATCCTGTTTCGCAGCTGCAGCAGATAATTTTCAATAAATTTTCAGGAATTAATTCTTGTTCTGTAAATATAGGTACGATGCCATTAACGTGGTGTTTCCATCCCCAATCTGTAGCTGTTAATTGATTACCAAGCCAACTTTGTATTTGAAAATACACCCTGTAACAATGTTGCTTAGCTGCCCCTTCAGTTGGAGGTAATTTTTTCAAATGAAATGAGGATTTAACAGTAGCCTTTCGGTAGAGTTCAAATCTTTTGTAAATAGAAGCTATTATTTTTAATCCATTTTCGGTAATCGTTTGTTTGTCTGCATTTGTATTGTAAAAAATTTCTGCAAGATTAGGTAAATGTTTATCGGCCAATAATGATTTTATAATTGTTTTTTTTTCCTTTCCCAGCAAAACTGGAAGTTGTATCGCAGCCAGAAAAACAATGCAAAAATGCTACAATATGTTTATGTGATTTATGTTTAAAACTATTAGAGGTGTAATAAGTATCATTAACATTTCCTGCATCGGGTTTGTGGAAGTAGATATTCAATTCATGTGAACTGAATTGATTTAAAAGAACTAAAAGATCTATGTCTTGACCAACAACTACCACTATTTTATCGGAGTTTTTTGCTACTTCAAGGGATGTATTGATAATTAGGGAATCTGCATCTTCTTCATATAACTATTTTTTGGGTAGTTGTTTTGTACATAATGTAAATATTTTTGTGTTATTTCATTAATTGTATGGTTTTTTTGCCAGATTACTTCGTGTAAGAGAAACCCGCCATCAACAACGTGTACAATATTGCTCGAAGTTGGTAACGAATCGATGCTCGCAAATTCAGTATATAAATGTGACTTAACATTTTTTCTGAAGCCATTCTCTGTAAACAACGACACAGGAAATGGAGCAAGCTCGTACTGTAAATAATTTTTCATATCATCTGTGCTGCTGATATTTCGCGAAATTCTCTCAAATAATAGTAATGGATCAATTGTAACAGTCTCGCCTCAGTTAGATACATGTACATTACTTGTATAACATAGTATTGTATGAGAATTAACGCTTTTTATGAATGTAAACGTTTATTTACAATAAAGAAAAAGAAATTCATGATTTTCACCGAAAACTCTATTTTTAAAAAGTAGTTTTTCAGTTTTTGCTTTTTTAACGATTTTTTGTATATAAACAATATTATATTTTAATTCTATATTAAAGTTGAGATTTCAATGAAAAAAATGAGCACTAGTAAAGTTCATTAATCGAAAATTTGCTAACCAAATTTTTCGATTGAAAATTAGATCTTTTTTTTTATTTTCTTCATAAAACATCGAAAATTAAATATTTCGCTTTGAAAAAATGTGGGCTTGTTTGAAACACAAAAGAGAACATTTTCACCAATTTTCATGAAAATATAAACATTTTTGCGGAAGTTATCAATTAAAAACCGAAAATACGGTTTCTGCATTTTTCTCGACAATTTTGAGGTTATGGTCAATAATGATTAATTAGAAAGTTTTAGATTTTTTCATTATCTACAACTTTTATATTCAACATTTTTCGATAGGATGCATAGTTTAGCCGCAAATCGCAAAAAACGAGTACCAACCCCTAAAAATATATATATTACCGCCCCAACCCCCCTTCCCAAACTTTTACTCAGTCTTGACGATTTTTCCTTAATTATTTACACCATCAACTACATTTTCCGACCATTCGTATACTGCTAAGAATTTATCGTCTATTACGATATTTTAAGCGGTTTGGCCCTGGTCTATTATTAATTAACAATTGGTCATAATGCAAAAAGTTAAATATCTCGAGTTCATGTTAACCAAAATGAACTTTCTTTTTCTTCTTTAAAGGTCTTAATTCTCTACCAGATCTGATAAAAAATGTCAATTTTCTATTCAAAATAGCCGAAAAAATGCAATTGTTGTTATTTGAGTGATAAAAAGTGTAAAAAAGTAACCAAAATTACATTAATTTTTTTTTATTGCATTCGAAAACTGGCGTCGAGATTTACATTTGCGGCGAAAAACTAAGGACAGCTGAAACTCACGATTCACTCCAGACACGGAGTGGCTACGGGAACGGGTGCATCCGGGGGTAATCCGAGCTACGAGTGAGCTGTGCCACGCACCCGCTTAGCACTGTAACGACGGCCCACACCTCAACGAAAGAAAAAACGGCACCGCAATTGGAAAGTGGTGGTCACTGTGAACGGGCGACTTGCCTTAATCAGCCAGTCCGCGAGGAGACATCTTCTATAAAAGAACCGACAGCGAAGTCGTGAAACCTGTGGGGCACCGGGCGCACCTCACCAAACCCAAAATCAAAAGGACGAAAAAATTGAGTCGAGGGAAACGGCAAAGACGACGGACATGGACGATGGAACAAAAATGTTGACAGGAGATATTTGCAAGAAGAAGAAGAAAATTAACACCAATGTGGAGATCAAGACGGGGGTGAGGGAACTAAGCTGGACAGCTGAGTATATCGACTGGAAGAGAAAAAAGTGTGTCGAGATGACGAAAGAGCTAAGACAAGAGATGAGAGTCTTCAATGAAACGAGAGTATTCTCTACACAGACGGAAGGTCCCTGGCACTGTACAGGTAAAGAGAAGGAGGAGGAAGTTAAGATAGCGCGGATTAAGGAAAAAATTGTTGGGGGGTCGGGGGAGTACAATGACCTGATCGAGGGGCATTCTGAAAGACAAAATGCGAGGACGGTAGTCCCAAATGGGGGGAAGCGGACGAGGACCTAGCATTGGTAATCGATATCGGAGAACAGCAGGGAGAGGGAGGTCTAATAAGAGAGACAAGCGTAGTCTGCCCAATAACAAAGGCCTTCCTAGAAAAAGGACTAAGAGACTTGAGGCGTAAGGGTTGGATGGTCAGGTGCTTTAAATGGCTGCAGTTTGGGCACAGGGCCAGAACCTGTATGGGGGAAGACAGAAGCGAGGACTGCCTAAGATGTGGGGAAAAGGAACGCAGGGTAAAGTACTATAAGAAACCTGAGTAATGTGGGAGTTGTAAAGCAGAGGGACACAGAAGTGACTCTATGAAATGCCCAAAACACAGGGGCATGATATACGAAAGGGAAGAAAGAGACCCCAGCTATAAAATCGAGATGGATAAATTGATAGTAAAAGAGGATGGGAGGAGATACAGAAGATGACTAAACTGATAATGTCGAATAAGGAAGTTGAGGAGAGGTGACGCTAAAAATGAAGTGGGGGATGTAAGGGAAAACGTGATAAGTTTTACTAACACCAATATAAGATGAATGACCTGTGGCCTGATGGAAAGCGAAAGCAGTTCCAGGTTACGTGGAAATACTGATCCAGGAGGGGTTTTAGTCGGTAGGAATCCAACACTACCCGGTGCGGTAGACCCTAGCGCCGGATGTCCATGTCCATGCAAGTTGCCGCCGATAATGATGTTAGTAAAACGTCCATATTGCGACTTCTAAAAAAATTAAAAATACCACCCATATAAAATTCATTTGGTTCAAGAACTTAACGACGATGAACCGGATCGCCGATTGGAATTTTGCGATATCATGGCAAGTAGATGCCAAGATGATCCGTTATTTAAAAAAAAACATGGAACAGTCAACAAACAGAACTGGAGATACTGGAGTAGAGAAAATTCACATTGGATGATGGAGGCCAATACTAAATATCCTGAGAATATTTGAGCTGGAATTATAAATTCTCAAATTATCGGACCATATTTCTTTGATAGCACATTCTTGCAAATTTTCTTAGTTCCATAGTTAAGAATGCATCTCCCAGATGACAACAACTCTAATGAAATTGATAGAAATATATGGAATCAGCAGGACAGAGCTACGCCACATTTTTCATTGGAAGTAAGAGCATATCTCAATCAAGTTTTTTCCAATAGGTGGATAGTAGACGCGGTGAAATTGAGTGGCCTGCCCATTCTCCCGATTTGACCTCACTTGATTATTTTTTGTGGGGGTTATTTAAAATAGAAAGTCTACTTCAACAGACCAAATAACGTCGATGATTTAAAAGGAAGAAAAAGGCAAGACATTAATCAAATCACCCCGGAAATGGTACAAAATGTTTTAGAAGAATTTCAGCAACGAATGCATTATTGTCAAAATGCTACGAGCGCCCAGTTTGAATATTTGATTTAAACTGTTTCATGTTCTTTTGCTTACTTAATAACATTAAAAATGTAATATTTTTCATGAAACAAATCAGAGGAATTGAAAAAAATCTTATATTGCTGGATAGAGAATTAAAAACCCTTTTAAATGAGCTATTACACGCACCCTCGTTCCATATAAACAGTTTAAAGGGGTAGCTATCGCTCCAAGGGGGATCAAGGGGGTAGTATAAAATTATGCTCAACATGTGCCATTTTAGAAATAAAAATAGACGTGTTTTAGGACTTTACTCATAAATTGTTAATTACGTACGTATAGTTCAAGTAGGAATAAACTGAGACAAAATAAACGAGACAAAAACTTTACGACTTAATTATTATCGCCGCGGGCCATGGCGCTAAGTTGAAGTAAATAGATCCCAGTAAATAAAAAATGCAAACAAAAACTTTACAATATAATTATATCGCTGCGGGTCATGGCGCCAAGCCTGACATGAAACATTCCCAACGCACATTAAAAACCTATAAAGGTAAGCGAGGCAATTTGCGAATAGCACAAAAAAGAGTACCGGTATTTTAATGAAGTCGTAAAGTTTTTGTTGGGTTTCTTATGTCTCATGATTTTCCTACTTGAACTATACGTTTAAATTTTCTGCTCATATCTTCTCGCTGTTGGTTAAGTGGAAAAACAGCTATTATGTACAACAAACTGTACTTCCCCATTTTGAACAAGAGATTTTCTGTAATTTATCCTGTTATTTTGTCTAATTTAGAAATATTGTTACTATAATAATAATAATAATAATAATAATAATGTTTATTTACTTAGGTTTACATAATACAAAACATACAAAAATTTATTATATAAGCAAATAAAACAAATAATCACAGAAGTAGGTAATAACCTACTTGTATGTGATGGGGGGGGGGGGGCAAAGAAATATATGTATATGTGTATAAAAACAAACGCAATTAATATTAGGTAAATGTATAATCATAATAATATATTAGAATATCGCATTTGGTAATTATGAATATTTAGTTTTGTCCAATTAGGTAAGTGAATATGTCTATTTAGGTATTTGTCTTGTATTGGTATTTTTTAAATATATATATACACATATATACATACACATATATACATATATATACACACATATATATATATAGGTACTTCTTAGTTTAAAATGTCATGTTTTATACTTCTAGGGGCTTCTAAGAGCCATTTTTTGGTTCTCTGTTTGAATTTTCCGAAACTATCTATATCTTTAAGCTCATTCGGTATAAACTTAAATAATCTGGTTGCGAGGTAACTGAAGTTTCTCTGACCAATGGCCTTGTGGCTTCTCGGCACCTGGCAACCGCTCTGCTTCCATCTCGTTTCATGAAAATGCGAGATTTTCTGTATTTTAATTTTATTTTTAAATATGTTCTTGAGAATAGTAAAACAGAACAATTGTCTAATGTCAAGAACTCCACTGTCCTTAAATATTGCATTACTAGGGTAAGTAAGGTTTTTACCATATATTATTTTCAGTATCCATTTTTGGAGAACATTTAGATTATTCAGATGGTAATCGCTAACTCCTCCCCACCCCATAATGCCGGATGACAGATGAGATTGAACTAATGCATAGTAGAGTCTTTTAAGGTGAGCTATATCCAAGAAATTTTTTAGGCATTTAAATCTAGACAGTAGACCTCTAATTTTTTGTGTAACATGCTTTGTTTGTAGGTCCCATCTGAGATGTCTGTCAATAATGATCCCAAGGTACTTTACGGGTTCAGCTTCTGGTATATTTATATCTTTGTCAATATTTAGTGGGCCCATATTTGGCAAATTATTGGCGTATGAGGTAAAGGGTAAATAATACGTTTTTTCACAGTTTAAAGTGAGTGTGTTTAATTGGAACCATTTCGTAATTACTCTAAAATCATTTTCTGCCATTTTTTTTAACTCTTTCCACGAATTTGCCTCAAATATAATGGCTGTGTCATCTGCAAAAGATAATATGGTACCTGATATATTTAATGACAATAAGCTGTTGATGTATATTGTAAATAATAGAGGACCTAATACCGTACCTTGAGGGACACCGTACTTAACTGTTCTATCATCACTTATGGCCTTATTAATTTTAACGTATTGCGTTCTGTCGGATAAATAACTTTCCAGAAGATCTAAAACTTTACCTCTTAACCCATATGAATTTAATTTGCTTAGGAGCCTTTTATGACATACCGTATCGAACGCTTTGGCGAGGTCTACAAATATACATAGAGACGGTTTGTTTTTATCCAAGCTGTTATAAATATAGGAAGTTAAAAAGCATACAGCATCTTCCGTAGACTTTCCCTCTCTAAAGCCGAATTGCTGGCTAGATATTAAATTAAATTTGTTTAAAAAGTGTAATATTCTGTTTTTTAATATTTTTTCTATTATTTTGGCTATGTTAGAGATGAGGGAAACTGATCGGTAATTTATTATTTGCATTTTATCACCACTTTTATGCAATGGTTTGATGACACCAACTTTAAGCAATCTTGGAGAACACCCTGTATCAAAACACTTGTTTATTATAAAAGTAAGCGGAGTAGCTATTTCATTACATATTTCTTTAAGTGTCTCGGCACGTAAGTTGTCTAACCCCGGCGACTTTTTTTGTTTTAAATTTTTTATTTCCTTTTTTACCTCTATTTCATTTGTAGGATAAAGATACATGGTGTTCTTCAAGATGCCCTGTTCCTCGCTAAAACCTTCTGGTGGTATTATTTTTTTGGCATATATTTCTCCTAAATCACTGTAATGTGTATTAAAGTCATTTGCAATACTTGCTTTATTAGTTATTAACCTGTCGCCTACTATTATTTTGTTTATCTCTGTTTTCTGTTTGGTACGGTTACAAATTTTATTTACAGTATCCCATAAGTTTTTTGAACTGTTTTTGTCTTTGTTTATTAAGGACCTATAATAATTAATTTTAGTATTTTTTATGAGCTTAGTAAGCTTATTTTTATAGGTTTTATATTGAATTTCCAATATTCTGTCATTTTGATTTCTTAATATATTCTGGTACATTTCGTTTTAAGTATTAATAGATTCCCTATCCCTATCTTTTTGACCGACTTAAGCCCAGATCCACTATTCATTCAAGGAATATTAGATCTCCTCATATACTGCACATTCCAAGACATAAGTCTGCATTGTTCAAAAAAAGTTTTTCTTATTGTGCTGCTAATCTTTATAATAAATTGCCAGATGAAATGAAAAATCTATCAGTTAGTACTTTTAAGATAAAATTAAAAAAGATCTTGTTAAATGAGCAACGTATTTAGCTTCGATTAAAGACAATGTTCAAGTTAATTGAATTAAGGCATTTGTTTAATTCTTTAAATGCGTAGTTGTAATACAAAATTCTATTGTTTTTGTCTCTCTTTTTTTCTACTGTTGTCTTGTTATCATTTTTTTATATATTGTTAATTTATTTATTTATTTGGTATCCATGGCATTAGTTCTCAATAAGGAATTTGCTATGAAATATTCATGGACATGTAACGATTTCCTATATTACTTTTTTCCTACTACTTACTATTTATTTTTTATTCTTTACTTTTGTAAAAAAAAATTTGTTATTTTTTTTTTTCTTTCGGGTTAAGTGTAATAATAGCTAGATATACTAGCTAAACTTCGCCCTTTACTCAAGTTACTGTGTATGTTATACCTGTATCTTAGTGTAATAAAGACGTTTATTATTATTTTATTAAACCTGTAGTCATCCATTCTTTTCTCTTTCTTCGCTTGTTGTTAATTTTTATTGTTTTAGTATTTTTTTCAATATTTGTTTTTAATTTTTTGACAAAGATGTCGACCATCGTATCTATATTATTTTCATTGTAGATTTCCTCCCAGTTTCCTTGCTGTAAATCCATTTTTAAATTTTTGTAATTAACAAATTTTTTTGAATTATTATTTAGGTTCTCCTTGTAAGTTATTTCTCGTTCTAGATGAAAAATTATTATTATGGGATAATGGTCTGTTATGTTTTCTTTAAAGATAATAGGTGTTATAACATTCTCGTTATTGTTTATAAAATTACTTTTAACAAAAAAATGATCGAGACATGCCATGTTGGTTATTTTGGACTCGAGTATAATCATTTATATAAGAAGTAAATCCATTTGTACTTAATATGTTGATATATTCTTCGGCGTAATCAATCTGAGATAAAATATTTATGTTTATATCACCAACAAGAATATGCATGTCGTTTTGTCTGTATTCTCTAAATATTGGATTAATTGTCTGTTAAATTCATATGGGCAAGAGTTAGGAGACCTATAAATTGCAGTAACTAAAATATTTTTATTTTTTGTTTTTATGCTTAATTCTAGAGCTCGCGTATCTGCAATACTGAGAGCATTACATCTATGTTCTAAATCTATTTTTATAAAGGTTATTACACCATCATTTCTATTGAAATTACCTTCATTATACAATATTTTGTATCCTTTCATTTTGAAAATATTTATATCACATATTCCTAATGTTTCAGTTAAAACCAATATGTCAAAGTCTTCATTAAATTGGCTCAAAAATACAGATAGTTCATCCATGTTTTTGTAAATGCTGCGAACATTAATATGAAATATTTTAAAGCTATTCGGTAAACTAGACTGTATTCTGTTGAACTCCTGCATGTTGTTTACAACAGACGTTCTAATTGAATCATTTTGATATTCTTTAATATATGGATCCATAGTTTACGTTATACACAATTATTTATGCATATATTTTTCTGCCAATGGTAGAAATTTGTTGAATATATCTTATACATAGTTTATAACACTATATTAATGTAATTATTTCATTAGAGTTAAGTAAATTAGAATTAAGGCTAGATTTCACGTTATGTATTAATACAAGTAGATAAGTGTAAAGCAAAGCATATAGAACCATTGATATATTAAAATAAAAAACCATTATTATTTACTTATTTCCAAAAAAAAAATAGGTAGTTACCTAACTTAACAAGAGGACTGAAAAGTAATGTTGAAATAAACCTCACAATTTTCATTCCTCTGGTTGAGCCAACGTATTATTAATTTGCGAACAAATAAGTATAGCATCTGTTGACGCAGCAAGATAACCTGAAACCTAATGATATTGCAGGACCTTACTGCACCACCGCAACGCGACAATTTTGATGATGCAATGTGCTGTGAAGATGGCCCTTAAAATTATTCGTTGGACTCGAGCCAAGTAATATTATCTAATTATATCAGAACAATTATTCGCATAGGCATCATTTTAGAGAAGAGCAAATAAAATAAAAATATTAGTTCTTAACTGTCACATCAAATTGGATTTATTTATTAGAAGCGGAAGGAACATGTTATATTATCTGGAAATTGCTTCCTAGATAGTGAAACAGTCGGAGAAGTACTTCGATGGCAACTTATTTAATTAGACTCCCGACTGGATATCGATTATGTGGTTCTGTAAGTCAACATAGGTTAATTAAACCGACTTCTACTACTTGAGTTTATATGAGGCGGAGAGCATTTTGATTTGATCAAGTGAACTTATATATAAAAGTCTACTTGTTCAACGCTTCAGCGAACTTTGATCTATTTGAGAATTAAAACTGTTCACTTGCTCACCTGATGCTTTTAAATGACACAGTGGCTGCGTAAACTGATTGATTTGTTATAGGGGTTCAATCTTACAGAAATAAAGTATTAACAACACATTCAATATATGGAATTTTTAAAGATCAGTGACTCAAAACTATTGATATATTGATGGAGTCCTGAAGTAGTCCTGGTTATCTAAATGATAATAATAATAAATAAATAAATACACCACAAGTAATGACGACCCCCTTTATCCCCTTTAGCCTTGTGTGGGAGGGGGCTACACATTTAGAGACAAGGGACACACACCCAATATCAGTGTATAGTGGAAAATCACTCTCACAGTATTTTCAACTGCCGGGATCGAACCCGGAACTTTTGGGTGAGAGGCAAGTGCGCTCACCTCTCGGTCATCAGTCATGTTTCAACAGAATTTCATTTGCCAACTTTAGGTTCTTTCTAGTAGCCGCTTACTGCTGTTTCTCATTGGTCGAATTAAACTCTGTTGATACATATCGATAGATAGATACTTTTGTTGCCAATATACATAACAAATGCTTACACAAGTCAGAAAAAATCGAGATAAAAGAAATGTATAAAACATAATTAATTACATACAATGTGTGAAATAAAAAATATGAGTTAAACAACAATTAATAATAGTAAAATACATTTTTAAAAAAGATTAAGAGATAAAAAAAGCAATAAACAAACAACTTACAAAATTATTACAGGGGTATTAAACACGCGCAAAAGCCTTTGGTGTTGGTAAAAAATATAATTTGGGCTAGCTCAGAGCTTACAAGAGACTCCTCAAGGCCTGCGTGCACTTAATTTTGAGTAAGAGTGGTTTTCTTGATTTATTTGAAATTTTCTTGAAAATTGATTTTTCGATACAAGGGTTACTGCTCCACCCTGTATATAGTGATAGTAGTTCGAAGAAACACTTTGTTTTAGTTTCAGTTCAAAAACACTTTGAGTTTTAAGATGGTCTGTGGAAGGGTACTTTTGAATCACCCTGTATATCGTCGAATGAAACACTTCAACAATTTATTTAAATAAGAACAAAAGTCTGGTTCACTTAAAATTAACGTAAAATATTATTCTTACAAGGTTATGAAAAGGTAGCTTTTCGACAACGAAAGTTTCGTCTTAGTTTTTTAGAAAAAATTAACTCGTAATCGCAGATTGTTTTAAAAATCTGGAAAAATTCACTTGTATTTGATGCGCGGGGGCAAATTTATTAAAACACTTTTTTACTAGGATCTGCCTAGAAGTAGCACGAGCACCGGATTCGTGTATCGCGAGATACACCGAAGAAACTAACTTGCTCGAGCCTTTCTCTGCACCGCTTTATATACTATCTGATTGGTTGCATTAATCGTGCCAAGTCGAGTCAGGCACGAACGTTTTTTTGTAAGCCAACGCTTCGTGCGGGCGTGGTCTAAATTCAGTTAGGATACCCGCCGTTCCGTGCGGGCGACGTAACTGCGTAATAAGTCAAATCGATTGAATTTTGAATTGAAACGTATGCCCTCGATTCGGCCGTAAGATTAGGAATCTTTTGGTATATGATTTAAGTTCGAAGCAATTATTTACGAAACTAATCGGAAAATGGTCAGTTATTTATTGGTTTTTATCCTTGTACAACACTAGCGCCGGCTGTCTGTCATTATATGGTTAAGTCATGCTTAGTGCGAACGGAGCGGCAAAGAATCGGTATGATAATATGATGTGCATATGGTAACGGAAATGAGTTTTAATCATAATTTGTCAGCTTTGGAATGTGATGGATGAAAATAGAGTGTAGCCTTAGCTTTTAAGTAGTCTTTTATTTTGATTTTAAATTTCAAGAAGTTTAAGTTTTTAACTGAATTAGGTAGGACATTATAGAATTTGGCAGAGTAGTAGCTCGTTCCATTTCTGGATTTGGTGAGCCGAAGAAAACTTATATCAATTTATCACAATTTCTAGTATTGTGCTCGTGTAGATGGCTGTGCATTACGTAAATGTATTCATATTGTTTAAGGTATAATAAACACACAGAGCAAAATGAGAACCTTAAGTTTTGTAAATTGATCTTTACAGTCATCTCTGTACTTTAATTATGGCAGCGTCCGAATACATCTGCGTTACATACCAAATACTTTACTGGTATGAGTTAGGTATTTAGGGTACCATGTGACATATTTGCATGAAAAGAGCCATAATAAGCCATAAATTAAAAAGTTTTGGGATATAGTGTTGACAAGGTTCCGTAGAAAATAAATATTTTTTGAGAATTTAGTTGGTAATTTTAAAGTGTGTTGCTCACAGAATAACATTGGATCTAGAAAAACACCGTAAAATTTTACCGTATTATCACTTTCAATAAATTGGTCTGCCGGATTAAGATTTCGTAGCATGAAGTTTAGTGATTGCGTTTTGTCTTGGTTTAGTTTTAATCAATTAAATAAAAATCATTCATTAATATTTTCAACTAGCTGACCCGAAAAAACGTTGTCCTGTCACAACAAACATCCATATCACAAAACGCACTTTCAATTTTTCCAGAATTTTCCAATTTTCCTGGCAACTCTTTCCATAACTACTGCGCACTACTACGAACATTAAAAAAATACCCAAATCGCTCCAGCCCTTCTCAAGTGATGCGCTTATCAATAAGCAGCATTTAATTTTTATTTATAAGATTGTGGATATACCGTTCTGACTTAGTTCCCATAGTAAAAGATTTGTGTTTAGTGCTGTTATATCGTCAACAAACAATGTCAAATCGGAATCACCACTAGAATTAGGAAGGTCATTAATAAGAGTAAGGTACCTAACACAATATCCCTGTGGAACGCCATGGGAATCTGGAATTGGTTGGAAGGGTGATCAATAAAAATTATTAAACCACAGCACTTAGGCCCCATTGGGCCCCTTGTACATCGTCCCTGTAGGCAGACCCTCGCCCAGACCTTCAACCAACCTTATCTTGTGAAGTAGGTGGTGATGCTGTCTAGGGGTATCTCCCTTACATCGACCAAAGTAGGCCAACGTTCTCCCAAAATGGATTCTCTGATTGATGAGACGGCAGAACAGTCACAGAATACATGTTGAACCGTCTCATCTTTTTGTTCACAACTTCTACAGATAGGTGTTTCGCTTAATCTCATGTTATGGAGATGTTTCCTTAACAGACAGTGTCCAGTCTGGATTTCCGTTATAAAACGTAGGTTCCTTCTAGGCATTGCCAGGTAGTCCATTGTTGTACTCTTGTTGGGATATTTTAGTAGTTCCCTAGCAAGCTGACAGCTGTTTGTTTCATCCTACATTTTCATGAATTCATTGTGGATGTTCTCTTTAATTATTTGTATTATCGCTGTGATCGGTAACAGACCGGGCCGGGCCTGGTCCAAAGATACTTAGGCCTGCTGCCTTCTTAGCTAGTCTATCGGATACTTTGTTGCCACTACACTGTGCGTGTTCTTTCACCTAGCATACCAGTATGTTATTCATGCTGGAGGCACCCACAAGTGGTGACATTCCCATAAATCTGAATTGTTCACCTGAACATGAAAACACAAGAACCTAACCTAAACTAACTTATTTCCATTCCTAGTATTTCCATTCAAGGGTTAGTTTGGGTTCTTTGGTGAATATTTCCAATCAAATATTTCGCATCTTTTTGCATTTTTAGTAACAAAAACCTTGCTCCCCCGACTTAAAATCGCCTTTTACGGCAAAAACCCAAATTTTTAGCAAAAAACCCTATTAAATTTTGGCCATTTTCACAGAAGTCACTAAACTGAACTATTATCTCCTTATTTAATGGTCCATAAGTCTTTTACCTATAACACTATGAGTCTACAACACACATCAAGCGGTAAAAAGTAGGGTTATAATTTTCGGATCCCTACAAAAATAAGATAGTAGTCCGCTATTTGATTACCTTGAACAAATGGAAATACGGAAACGTAAGTTGCGCAATTGTAACCTACAGAATAGAGGTCCGCAAACTGCCCGTACATTTTACATTTGCGGACTCCAAGTGAACACGATAGAGATACGCAATTTACGGACCCCGAGACTCTTCCCTAATCGTCTAACTCGAAGGAATACAAAAATACCCCCACAGCTATGTCGAAATTCTCCTTTGACATTATGTGCATGAAACAATTATCCGCAATACATATTTTTACATGCCACGTGACTGAGAAATCAAAGCAAAATCTTACCACTGTTAGAGACTAAATATTTCCATGATAATATGCCGATAGAACAGTAAAAGGTTGGCAACGGACAATTTTCTTACCGGGTAATTGAACGACAGCTAAGTCTCCCGTAGGACTCGTAGTGGATTCCATAGTGCTTTCTCCAGGATCTCTAGCCGCATTCACTGAGAAGCTGCACTTCATGTTGGCTCGGGAAAACCGGAGTCTGCTGTAGAACTCTGGTACCGGAATTTCGCTGGCTACTCTACAAACACCAGGTATAGCTGCTATAGATGACTTGGGTTGGAGGTTCTTCCTAACGGTTAGTCTTCTCCGGGGTGCGACCCAAATACATGTTCCCGTGGTTTCTTTTATATGCCTCGTTGTTCTCATATTCTCTACTATTAATAAAATTCTTTAATGCAGAAATCTGGATATTAGTGAATATTGGGTCTTTAAAATTGAAATTGTTCGAGAATTAGTTTATTTGTTAATCTGCATTAATTCTCAATGATTAAGGGTAAACCTCGTAAAATAATTTAATTTTGACATTACAGAGGAAGTAATTTTGAAAACAATTGGTCTGTATACAAGACATTCTAATACCATTTTACGTTGGCAAAACTTAGAGATTTATTTCTACTTGTTGATTCAATCACGAGAAAATGATGATATACGAGAACTGGACTCCAGGTGAGCCAAACAATGCCGATGAAAAATGCGTAGAACAGAATAAGGGATGAGAAACTTACTTTTAATAATTTAAATTGTATGAATAAACTCAATTTTGTTTGCGAATCTTGGGCCAAAGATCATCAAAGGCTTCTTGAAGAAATAAATTCAGCACATGCAAAATTGAATTTCACAATGACCTGTTCATTAACTGATGTTAGGTATGTTTAAATAACATATATTTAAATTTTAAAAATTATTACTTGTTTTGAGATCACTATCTAAAAATATTAGATAAATAAAATATATACACCAGATGTCACAGGATTATGGTATACCCCCTTTAGTCCTTTAGTTTTGAAGATAATTGATTGAAATTTAGGATATACTTCATACATAATAAGCGGCACTTTTTGACACACAATTGATTTTTTTTTTCGCTACCGGTTTCGCCAGAAGTGACACTAACTTTCGATTTTTAAATGGAACATTCTGTATATTATTACATTTTTGAATTCTGCATAATTTTCTGAATCCAACGATGCTAAATAATTGACATTTCAATCATCAATTTTTTTTATAATATAATTTTTAATTTTCCATTTAAGTGTGCCATGACGGTTCTGATTTATTCTAAATGTAATGCTACAAAAATCGAAATCCCGTTAAAAACACTAAATTACGTGATTTATGAGTAAATAAAATTTACCAAAATTGTTTTTGGGGCAAAACTCATTTTTTTCAAATGGAACCATATCGGTACCGTGGTACCATTTATTAGTACTATTAATAAGGAATTTATTCATATGACGTATTAAAATGTGCGATAAATACAAACAAAATTACTGCTGACAGATGGAATAATATTGATCCATATCTCCACTTTTCATAACATTTTCAAATTTGCATATCAGTGTGGTGTCACATGCGGGGCTTTTTGGAATTTCAGCTATTCCACTTCTTATTGCATAAAGAATAACCACCTTCTTTCAAAAAAACGGTCTTTACCGCCGGTCGAACCAGCCTATATCGTTATGAATTATGACAGCACCACAAATTTTTAGTTCCATGGAAAAAGATTTTTTCAATAATTTGTCTATACCATAATGATTGACACAGTCGTAGGAGCATATTATAAACGTATATCATTTTGTGTATAAATTTTAATCGTACAAATTGTTTTCTAACACAAGCACATAATTAGTTGCCTATGAAATACCAGGAATACCACTGAAACGGACATCTAAGGACGAACCCACAAGTTTGCGGAAGAATGTGTTATGGAACTTAAATTTTGACATTTAAAACCATCAAATGACGAAGAAAAACACCAAATATGACTTTTTTCGGCATTGCCACAAAATTTACCAAAATATCGGAAGTATACCAAAATATGATAGTAAAAAATTATGCAATGGGACAAAACGTTTTAAAGTGAAACTGCAATGAAAATTACAAGGGGAAATTGTCTAGATGTGTAAAAAAAAACTTTTTGAAACTGCAACGAAATTTTTTTTCGTTGTTTCGAAAAAATTAAAATTTTCGGATGAACTTCTACATCGAATCGAATAATACTTAGTCTCTGCTAAGTCGATGGATGTACGGATTTCAATTTGAACGCAAAAGTCATCTGAAACGCGTTCTAGTTCCGGAGTTACACAATTGGATATTGTAACCAAAATTTACTTTTTAACTTAGGCATTTTTTCCCAAGAAGGATTTGTTAAATCGAATATCATGCTGTACCCAGTGTTCATGAGTCATTTTGGGGATTGTGCTGAGAAACTGTCAAAACCTCCGGTGAGGAAAAACGTAAATTTCACAGTTAATTTTGGCGGAAAAAGAATAGGTTATATGTCACGTTTACCCAAAGTCAGTTAGTAGGTAATCCATAGGTCAATAATCTGCATTATTCTTATCGTTAGTACTCATCATTGTTGGAAAATCACACGTAACATATCATAATAATATGCCTGGGTGTTAATACCTAACCCATTCCGTCATAGGTAATTTCAAATCAGTTCTAGTGAATAAAATCCAATAAACTTTTATATTTGCTTCTAGGAACCCTTAATAGTCAAAATTACGTTCAATGTTATATTATAACTTTGAAACGTCAGAGGGGATGTAAATCTTCCACTCTTGCTCTTGCCGAGGGCTATGTAGGGAAACTAACACTGCCACGAACAATTACTGAGATCAAATGCAGCAGCCCTCTTCAGTTGACGACCATTACCAGAGCCATCAAGATCCAACTGGAGCCCTGCCGAAGCCGAATATTATTAAACCCTCCCAATATGACACGAAGTATTTAAGGGGCCCGCCGAGCCCACGCTCGACCTCCGCACCCAGGGAATTATCAGCGCCCTCTCGTCAGACCTTCTCATTACCAAAAATTAGTTTCAGAAAATCTAGTAATATGGTTGTCGATGAAATAAATAAAGTTTCTTTAAATACAAATGTTAATATTAATTTTGATAATAAATAGTGTTAAATATTTCCATATTTCCAATGTTCCTAATTAAATGTATTTTCCACTTTTTCAGTGTCAATCCTTAATTCTTGGCATAAATGATTGGTGCTACTCTTAGAATGAATATTTTTCTACATAATGAATTTTTTTCATTCTCCTACCAGTTACTTTGAATATTCTCTCACCAGTGCGTAATACCATCTTCTATGCCTGTGTTGGATAAACTGACTTACCCCGTTTATTCATTTGTTCCACACGTGAGGTAAACAGTACGTGCTTTTATGCAACTATAACTGAAAATTGTAAGGAATTCAATTTGTATGGTTTTAAGTTTGTACAAAAACATCAAATTAATGGATAAATTACACCACACCTAAAAATGCATTACTTATTTGCACAAACTGTTCCTAACAAGAACAATTTGGAGTATAATTTTCTACATTGTGTTAAAATACCGCCCAAATTTTTCTCTAATTTCAGTGTTTAAAATGTATTTGGTTTTTGTCAGATATAGAGATCTTGTTTTGTTTTATCTTAACGTGTCTCTTCCACAAACTCGCAATGATTTCGGCTCGCGGCTTTTCCCTGATACATTTGTTTCCCTGTTCTACTTTCATTCGTCTGCCTACCTTCCTCGGCTTTTCCTATAGATGCAGACGATGACAAATATGCCACCATTTCTCATTGCCTGAAGTAAATCCACCGGTGTTCCTTACTAAAGTCAAGGCTTTCATTCACACATGAAATGTTCAAAAATAAATCGAAAGGGGCTTTTGAGTTTTTGTTACATTCATGAAGGCCGTTTCTATTTATTACTAAAGTATTTGAAATCGTTAAATAAAAGGATGGTTCGGGAAACAAGGTCTGTATTCACACGTTTATCTATTTTATGAGTAACAGTTAACAGATCAAAAGGGCTTTCACAATTATTTTTATATAAATGATAACTTTTCCAAAAGTTACTACTATTAGCAAACCTTGCTTTACAAGGTAATATACAAGAAAGACAAGTTAGCGGTATCTCTGCCATACCTGGCTACAATAATTAAATCCTATAATTTTCCTCATTAATGTCACACATATCAATTAGTACAGCAATCATTGAAACACATAAGTCATGATTTTTATTCTCTAAAACTACATCAAGACTAGTAGGTAATAAAATGATACATATTACTTATCTGTACTTAAAGTTCTATTATGCAGAAATGTACTAAAGTAGAAAAGTAATAAAATTACAATAAAGTAGGTAGGTAGGTAATAAAACATATGCCTCGTTGTCTGTACTTAAACTCAGTTAAGTATTTGACACTAGAATTAAAAATTAAAAAATACAATTTTAATTATATTTGATGAAGTATACAATGTGGTTGAAATATGACCATCGTTGGTATTGTGAACGATCCATTTTTGCGCGTCTGAAGGACTTCTATTATGTTTTTCAAAAATAAATATTAACGTTCACAAAGAAGAGTTCAAAACGGCTGTTTCAGACGGAGAATAATACAAAATTTATACTTACTGTTCGTTTATGCTTAACTGCTTCACTGATGGTACCAATTGGACGTTGTAACACTATAAATCTAACACAGTAAGTACTAACACTTTCATAAAATTAAACCTGAAAGGGAATTTTGAAAACACAAGAAAAAGACAATATAAAGTTTAGTAATGTATATTAAATCTCTTTTAAAAAATCATGTTTTACAAAAACTTCAAGAAAAATGTATTGACAAACTATAGTCTGGCCCGTGTGCAACAATGGTGAGGAACGGAACGACTTATAATGTACCAACTACCATCCAACATGCGGTTTATAGCTAACGATTACACAAAAATATTCAAGGAAAGTTCAATGTTTAAAAATTTTTGGTGGGCTTTTGCTTGCCTATCTATTTACGTATTATCAGTTCAATTATAATTTGGTTCGCTGCTCAGAGCTTAAAAATCCTTGAATCGCAACGACTATGAATTATGTTGTAGCAATTATAAAGTCATACGTTCAGACAAGGCGGTCCCATGCACATATGAGTACATGGTAACTATACTTTGCTGACACCGAATCACTGAGGAACCAGTTTAGGGCAAATCCCGTTAAAACCCTTCGATTTTAGTTACACTTTCTAAATTTTGGTGGTCGGGGTGACATTACGTCCCCGTGCAGGAACATTTAGTACACTTTCTAAAATTACACTCCTTGATGAGTTTTTGAAATTTTTGCATAAAAAACGCTCCGTAGAGCGAAAATATGATTTAAAATGTCGGATTTTGTTACAGTTTCTAAAAGTTTATCGAGGGTTTTGGCGTGTTCTTTAACAGTATCAGGTGGGTGTGATGAATAGTGACGGAGTAGATTTGAGAGCAATACTTTAAGATTATGAATTTGACGTATAGAAAATTGAATATCAACTGAGTTAGTCAGAATCTGTCATGTAAACCTCAAATAAACCATCATTAATCGCTTCTTTACATACACTCATTACTACGTATTTAAATTTTTCAATCTCATAACTCACACTTTTAGAACATCCATCCAGTCGTAATTTTTTCCTGTTCTTCAGTGTCAACAATTCGTTCTACTTAACTATGAACTATTCAGTCTTCTTATTTTTCCATACACGTAGAATACAGAAAAGTATTTTGATCGCGATATTGCGCTTTTTTTGAATTAGCACGTTTTCAGGATCCCTGAAGCCAACAAGTTGTATTAAAAACGTCTGCCTGCCGCCTGTGGTCGCAACTAGAGCATAAACTCTCAATCAATTTTGATCAAATTTTGTATGTCTATTCAGGACGACCAAACCTCGAGGAGAAATCGCAAAATACATCCTAGGCTCAAATATGGAGGAGTTAACCCCTATAAACCGATAAGCAAACGTAAAACAACTTTGTTTCTCAAAAAGGGCTTTAACGATTTTGATCAAATTTAACACATGGACACTCACTTAACATTAGCATGAGATAACATAACACTTTACTCCTTAAAAATGCAGAGAGGAAGGCTCTGAGGACTGCGTCCATATCTTAAGTTTATGTATAGCAGACAGTTGTGATAATTTGCAAGCCAAGAATTAAAATAATTTATTGCATATTTGCTGTGATACAGTAGCTAAAATTTCCAAGTCTAAATTTAAAAAAGTTCAAAAAATTGGAGAAACTCGATAGTAAACTTAGCATTAATTTAAAAAAAAGGTTATTGGTATTAATAAAATTAGAAATATTCCAAAAGAATATTTAAAATTACCGGAAGCACTGCTAGCTGATTCTGGGGCTGATTTCACCAGTTTAGAAAGATATGGGGCCGGTGGTCTTCCACGATTGCGGAGGAATATATTGAGATCAGTTGAGAAGAGAATAAAAATTTCTAATAGCATCATCTGCTCCCAAATCTGGTGCTTCTTCAATAATTACCCAATTACCCAATTGCGGTGATTATTAATTAAATTAATTATTAATGATTTATTGTTAAAATGTATGTACTTGTTGATAATAATAAATGAACTGGTAAATTGATTTCTATCATCTATAATTTCCTTCATTTTTGTAGGTGGATATAAAAAGAAGAAAAAGACTTTTACGTTCTGCAGACAAAAAAAAATGGCGTTTTGACACTTAATAAGTGTCATGTGAAAGTGAACTTTTAATGACAGTTTTCCAATTGTCCAATAATTGAGTAAATCGTTTTGATTTTACAATAATACATATTTCCGAAATTCAGTTTATTAAAATTGGTTGCTAACAATACATGTTGTTATCATAAGTCACTTCTCCAATACGACACATGTCTTCCAATATAATTGTCATGTCATTGGGAGTTATATAAAAAAAATCAAATGTTTGTTGCATGATTGGATATGTTCGATCATGCAGCACGTAGTAATTTACATTAATTTAATATAGCTTATATTAGATACTACGTAATCAACTTGAATTTGAGAGTTGTTAAACGTTCGAGAAACATACTATACCATATTGTACTTGCTTGTATATCTAGTTGTAAATGTAAACCCACTATTATGAACTAATTTTACATTTAAAAAAAAAAATAGACAATATAATTTTATTAAGTAGTATTTTATTGTAAAAGAATTATCATAACGGTTTATAGTACATGTTACAAACGAAGTTATATTTTATCGCTATATCTTCTCCAAATAGACCGACATATTTTTCCTTCATCATCTGGGTTTAAGTTTCAATTCTGAAATATAAGACTATCAATAATAAACTGTTAATAATGGTAGTGAGACAGAGTGAGCCAAGGTTCTGAATTTAATCGATTTTCTGATCGTTTATTTTTATTTTACTTAAGTTATTAAAACTATTTGTGTGAGAAAATTCAGCTTCAGTCTTAGACCAATTTGGTGTTCGTTTACCCTAATAGCATTTAGAAAATTGTTATTTTGAATCTGTTTGTAAATTATATCGTCTCTGTTCAATTAGTGGTGTGGAAATAATAGAACCTGGAGCAGGAGCAGGATGAGGTTCGGTTCATGATCATTGATCAGCAATCGGATTAGGGGTGGAAGGCAATTAGAGTAGTGGGAGCCATTAAAGTGGTGGGGATAATTAGAGAGGTGTTCGCACAGCGAGTGGTCAAGTGGTGGGGAAGTGCCGCAAGCAGGGGTCATGATATAAAGGTCAAATGTCAAGGCCAAAGTTTAAGCGGTCAAGTTCAGGTGGTGGGGTAATAAGCGTGGTGTGGTGACGTAAGCAAATGTCATGGGGTCAGGGTCAAGTGTTGGGAGTAACTAGAATTGTGGTAGATATCCAAATCAAGGCGCACAGAGGGTAATCAAGTGGTGTGGGAGTGACGTAAGTGTAAGTATGTCATGGGGCTAAGGTCAAGAAGCTAATGCCTAGTGGTGGGGGCAATTAGCGTTGTGGGGGTAAATTTAAGGTCCGTCCGCTTGTTCATCTGTCCATCAGTCTATCTATCCGTTCATCCGTCCGACCATCCGTTCATCTATATGTCTATCGTCTATCCATCCGTCTGTGCACCCGCTCGTCTGTCCGTTCGTATGCAGACAGTTAAAGAATTCTTTATTATGTTGTATTTACTATTATATATAAACAATTATTGTTATATAATCAAGAATGGATGAAAAATGAATGTTAATTTTTGATTTTATTTCTATCTCCACCATAATATAAAAATACAAAGATACTACAATTATGCAATAGGGCAATACAATAATTGTTTATGTCTAATAATAAATACAACATAATAAACACTTATTTCACTGTCTGTGTACGAACGGATAAACGAACATGTAGACATACAAACGGACAAACAGGACAGACGAACAGGTAGACATATGGATAGACGAACGGGAGGACAATTTGAGAAATTTTTTTTCTTTACATTTACTCTTTTTCGCGGCATTGCTTAAAGAAATATCTTACCTAACATCAATTTGTGAGCTGGGTGTCAAATTTAATTCGGCATGTGTTGAATTTAATTCTTGAAGTAACTTATAACAGTCTTTGGGCCAAGATATTTCGCAAATAAAATGAAGTTTACGTGTACAGTTTACATCATTCCATGTTAGTTTCTTATCTACTATTCTGGCTTCAACGCACTTCTCATCATATTCTTTAACATCATTAGGCTCACCAGGAGACCAGTTCTCGTATACCATAGGTCTTCCCGTAGACATCCACACCCAACGAACTCCATCTGGTAACCTTGAACCCGATGTCCAGAATCGTTCCTTAGATACACCTGAAATTACAAGAGTTCCAAAGATATTTTAAATAATGAAAAAATTATTTAAAGTTCTACAGAGTGTTTTAAAAATAACATCGCCCTCTTGGAACCTATTCAAATGTACTATATGTCCATTAAGCTGGAGAATGTCCAATTAGAAAACCTACAATTATCCTAATGGTCTTTCTGTTCTGGTTTAGTAGGTCTTATATAAATTTCGCCGATTCTTTAATGAACCTTTTGACCTATTTCTGTCTTGGAAAATTCCTTCACCAATTCAGAGATTTATTTCGCATCCATTCGTTAATGATGCATGGCTTTGCCACACCGCAGAAGGGTTCAGGCCCTTTAGGACTTTAAATGCGCCAGCTCTAGCTAATTAATCTGCCTTTTCATTTCTTTTGTGTCCTGTGCCTTGGTACCTGTACTAGAGTAAATCTGTTCTAACTCCCTAGGACCATCAAACAGTAGCACACTGGTCTTGAATTGATCTGTATGGAACCTATTGCTGTAATCGCCGTTTGGCTATCGGACAAAAAAACGATCGACTGGCTAACAGTGTCTTGCATTATTATCTACTTTGTGCAACAGTGTAGCAGTAAACACTGTTATATATTTTTCTAGACTTATTGGGATACTTACGTTTGGCCTAGTCCTGTATATCCCGGCCCCGACCTCCTGTTCTGTCTAGCTATCCGTGTATAAAACTGTTTGTGCAAAAAATAGGGGACCATTTCTCTAGACTTCCCTGACTGGTTTTACAATTTGAAAGTTATTAGCCTGTGCACCACTGATCGAGTTTTTCCTTGTATGAATATATGTAGTGATGGCAGGTCTAAGAGAATCCCCCAGTGCTGCCATACGAGTGCTTTTAATGGCCTCCGCGGTGCACATGTAAGCATGCACCACTAATATATAGGTTATCATGGGTCTTACTACCCTAATGTATAACCAAAGTATCATTTTCGGGTTTAATCCACAGCTTTTCTACCACATTTACCTGTGCCTTCTCAGAGCAATTGTAGCTTTCTGTGTGTCATTTTGAATGTGTGATACGACGATACATTTTTCTTCAATCTTCTCAAGAACAAAATCTGCCTGAGATTGATATTTTTTGTTCGTGTCTTATGTGACTTATTAGTAGCAATATCCACAGCTCCGTCGCAAAGTCCATGAAGTTTACCATTATATTTTCTGGAGAATTCGGGTTTAGTTTCTATTGTACTCTTGAGGTAACGCATTATGTGTTTGAGTACTGTCCGGTGTCCTGGGCTAGATTATTGGTAAATAAACTTAGGATCGAAAATGTGTGAGCGATGTTAAGCCTCGTCAATCAGGTTACGTACCGCCTCCTTCCTGATCTGGTTTATTCAACATCTCTTCAATTTCTTCTTTATTGTGCCATGTCTGTGGTAAGCTTTTGATTAACTTCCATCGACATCTTGACTGCACCCGAATCTAGCGTATTTCACAATTCCCTTAATGTAATTCACTTAGTCGGAAAAAAAAATTCCTTCTGTTCAATCTCTTCAAGCCAAGAATATAGTTGATTTCGTCAATTCTTTCATCTAGAAATATACAGCCAAATGTTTCTTGATTTCATTAGTTTTTCCTGAATACTTTAACAAGATTAATAGGCCATCTACCTAAGCTGCTCCGAAAAACAATTCTCCTGACCGCATTGGAGCGTTAAAATCCGAATCTATTTAGAGGTTCGTCAAGTTTTATGTTCCAAGCTCTACACCTTTGCTTAAGACCATAAATTGTTCTATGCAAGTGACAAACTGTATATTCATGAAACTGAAAAAAAATCTTAGGTTGTTACATAAGGATTTTCTCCTCGTGATTTCCATGTACGAAAGCGATGACTACGTAGTATTAACTATTAGTACGTACAAATGATTACTGTCGATATCATTTTTTGCTGCCAGAGTCAGCAATAGTCTGATCGGTGTATGTCTGACAACAGTTAAAGAGGTCTCTTGATAATATATTACTTATCTCTGCGAACATTCATTAATTACTAAACTAATTTTATATATTACATTTCCTAAAACATTTGTCTTTGCCTTGAACGCCCACTTACAATTAATGGGTTCTCTATTGCGGTCGTGAATATGTCATGTGCCTGATTTATAGATGAATAAAGCTATAATCTTCAGCAGAGCTGAAATATCCAATGAAGATATACTGGGTGGACTCACGGTTTCTCTTTGAAAACGTCAGTCATTGCTCTTGAGCCAAAACTGCGTAAGTGATTGAGACCAGATCTGAATCTACTCCACATTTCTTTAGATGTCTTGTGGTTTTGTCCTTTGGTTGGTTACTCTATTAGATAAGTCGTAGTAGATACAGCTCACTTCAAAAAATTATCATTAAGTTTGCTTTCACAATCATGCAAAAGTCTTTTTCATAATATACCGTTCTATTCATTCCTTCTACGAGGTTATTATGTTGAGAACAATATGGTACAGTTGTTCGATGTTCAATTTTGTTGCTACATAAAAAATTCTTAAACTGACCATTGATATATACTTTGTGTTGTTATCACTGCGAATACCTTGATTTGATGGCCGCTCTGTTTCTCTGTGAATGCTTTGAAGTCCTTGAATGAACCTGATATTTAGATTCGAAAACATAGATAATAATAATAAATAATACTACAGAAACTAGACAACCCCCAATTCCAGAAGACAGAGGCACGATACGCGTTCGATTAATCGCGATTGCCACCTTGCGCCCTTACCAATGCGGCTATCGACTAGAGATAAAAACCATCATTGAATAATCGTCGACATACGTTATCAAAACTATTCAGACCCCAATATTCGTTAGTTTTCTGGTTGTATTAAAGTAGAAAGCTCTGCTTTCAAGATATTTGGTAGGTACACTTGTCAAGTCGAGTACTTTAAGGTTCCTTAGTTTAGTTATCTCTTCTCCTTTTCTTGTTTTGTGGTACCAGATCAGAGAGAAATTGGTAAGGTAGGTGAGTATTGATTATATAAAGAATTCATAGAGTCATTAATCCTTGGTTGTAGTTCCAGGTCTTGAACACCATCCTTTCCAAGTTTATTTCAGAATAAGCCGCTACGTTATTAAAGTAAAGTAAAGAAAAAGACCTGTTTTAGTTTCGCTATCGCCACTACATTACATTACATTAATGCTGGAATTTGTAGTCGCCCATACTTATGGACTGCTATTTGGAACAAATAGAAATTTAAATAATTCTTGAGAAGGAATTTAGAAAAATCCAAGTGTTAAACGCAATTTGTGATTTGCTAATTGCATGGTTTCATTTACAGAAGAGCATTTTTTAAAATGCCAACCCCCAGATGAATATAAACCACTGCCATTCCCTGGAGAACACATTTATACTGGACTTCATCTAGTCGGATGGCAAAATCTATCCACGTACTCAATGTTTGGTTACTCAAAATATATAGCTTTCAGCTTATGCCAGTTGAACAGAAAGAGGTATGTGACATTAGAATTTTTACTGTTGCGATATACATGAATCTGAGGTCTACCTACAAAAAGGATAGTTCTTGATCACTTGTAGTACTATTCTCAGGGACTGTTAGCTTAAGCTTTTTCGGCCATCTCGAGGGAGTTCTCAAGGCAGAGCGTCGGAAGGTACTGGTTTTGTAAACATTCGAAGAGGAGTACTGTTTAAGATTTAAAAAATAATTCAAATAAATACTTCCTCATGGCACTGGAAGAAATAAGCCAATATCACGATATCTCTCATCACCTGATCTCAAACTTTTGAACTCTTTTTTCAGAGGACACACTAAAGAGTAAGTTTGTGCTGACCCAGCGAGGAAATCGTTTCTCGTATATGCACAGTTATAGTTTAGTCTTCGGCTCTAGGTATTACGTGAACGTTTGCATCGAATTGATTGGACCATTTTTATGAATTTTGTTTTCTTACTGTAAATCACTGGTAATAAATGGTTGGATACTTTTTCAATTCAAAAATATTTTAATCTACAGTTCTGTAACAAAGTGAGTTGCACTTTGCTATATTTTTCTTATTTTATTTAACTTTTATTTTAGGGGCGAGCGTAGGTGCGTCTTTACTATGTACATCTGTTACGGACCTCTAGCGTATGCGACCCACCATACGCTTTAGCGTTTTGTGGGCCGCATTATAACAACTGCTACACGTCCGAAACACATTTCGCTATTCTCCACGGGAGGGCAACACGTGAACAGCAGAGAGCGAAAGACAGGAAGGGAACCATTTTTGTTGGCTTGGCGTGATTGGGGGTGATTAGCTTGATTTTATCCAAGGCATCCGCGTGGATTTTAGAATAATCAACTCAAGAAAATTTCCTCAATCTGTTGTTGTTCCGTTTAGCGGAATATTTTGTGTTTGTGAGGAAATTTTATCTGCGGAAGCAGGATATTAAATTACACAAGGTAAGCTAACCTCTTCACGCCATCTTGCCCGTTCTCTACCCACGTGTTTCGCAAATTTGCAGGCTTTCCTTTGGAAATACCGTGTCAACCTGAAAGGCGGACTCAACCCCATTCATCAGACTGTGGCTTTTGGTGGACTGTTCCCTCATCAGTGAGGTAAATTATTTTTCATTTTTAGGTTATGTCAGAATTTCTTACATTAAGCACGCTTCACATGCATTTCTGACTGAATTAAATCGTGATATCTTTAGGGTTCTACGGACGGGGCTTCTACACACGTCAGTGAGAGTTCCACGGACGGGGCATCCACACACAGTGGAAGATTCCAGGGCTGGTGAGGCTACGATCAACCCCATCCTTGGGTCCATTTCTTGTGTCCCGAAGGCATCTCTGCAGGGCTTCAGTTCTTCCACCGGACTCGGTATCGTACCACCCTAAATAAGTGTTGTGTTATTTGTTTTACTTACCGGGGACCACCTTCAGTGGTTCCGCTGGACATCTACTCATACTTTTGGCATTTTAACCTGTACATATTTAAATATTTTATGCACATATTTACATATATTTAAGGAGGTTCTTTAAATCTAACCTTTATGGCAGAATTTATGACAATTCATGATCATATTGTAAACCGATGTGTAGCTACACGAGGCATTTTATGAATGTGTTATAACTTTTTAAGCGAGAAATTTGCCACAACTGTGAACATCGCCAGGTTATATTCTAGAGAACCAATGTTGTAAATTGCTTAATATAGTGCATTTCATTTTTAAAGAAAGTGTCATTATTTCGTCTGCGACCACTACATATGGAAAACCTCAGCGAATTAAGTAAGTAAACTAATAATTTTGCATAGTTTATGTAAGCTTGGGCTTAACGCCCTGAGATAGTCTGAGCTAGAGAAATTTTATCGTAGGCACGTACATCACTTTCCGGGTAAGTCCGTGCCTACGGTATCTGCTACACTACAGTAGCCCAAGTGATTTCGTTACGTAGTATCTGATAATCATTAAGATCCAACGTATCTATTTGTTCATGTACGTTCAACCCGTAGCACATCTTTCGATATGCGATGTAAGGCAACGTCAGGCGCGGTTAGTAGTTGGATGGGTGACCAACGCACCTTCCAGCGGCTTGTATATCAGTGTATGCGCGGAAGCTATACAATCTTAGGCGAGGGTTGTATAGGGGATATGCCATGCCTCGTAGAAGATATAAAGCCGTCGCTCCCTTGTCTATTAAATGTTAGACAGGTAAAAGATCCTTACTCTTCTTAAGGGAAGAGGTTCAGTAAAATTTCTGGTTGGGGGTAGCTCGTCTACAGGAGTCGGTGTTAGGCCTCAGTAGCGGAAATAGACCGACATTAAATAAATGTATAAAAAACTTTTATTTTCGAAATATGAATAATATTGTACAATGCAGTGTGGACAGAACTTTGTGGTTTTAACAAAGAATCAATGCAAGTTAGAGAAAAAAGGAAAAAGCCTCTAAGGTACTTATTAAAACTGTTTTTCCTACATACCGAATTGGGTAATTTTTTGTTGTAAGAAGTTATTTTCTTCTGGTGATCCAATACTCAAAAGCTGCATACCATGATGCCTACAAAATTGTAGTCCTTGATGATAAGACCCCTAAAATACATAATAAGTAAATAAGTAAAAATGATTATTTTCCATTACATTGTATAAAGAAGGGACAGAAGATAATTATTTAGTATGTAGATAAAGAATTCTAAAAATAATATTCTGGTCATGATTTTTGGTGGTTTGTAAAAGGAGACTTCAGAAGTGGATTATTTGGGGTGAGAGTTATAGTACATTTCATACATAAGCGAAAAAATAAAATTTCAAAGTTATGTAATTTTCAAATAAATCATTATAATTAGTTCATATTGTCAAACTATAATAAAAAGTCATACAGATGCTTAATTTCACAAGAAACTACAATTTTTACAAACAAAATTTGGAAAAATTCACGAAGTCTCTGTAATTCACAGATAATCTAAATTCACCGTTACTAATATTCAAACTTTCAAAATAACCATTTTACAGACGAATCATCACAACATAATACCCTAAAAAATATCGCCCCCAATATGCACTTCGACCGTATCAAAACTACTTTCCAAATCCATCATCACAATATTTTATTTTCAATTTTTATTAATATTCTTTCATTCATTTAATGTCTAATTTTATTCCAAATTCAAATTTCTAATTCTAATTCACGTTCTTTCATACTATCTAATAGCAAAACATCCAAATCGCCGTCCCTCAAAAAAGTTAACCGTTTCATCAAAACTACCTTCTACTCTCAATGAATGCAGACTACCTACCCTACCTATCTGCATTTTAGACCAACATAAAAGTGGGGTTAAACGTTTCGGCACGACTAGGTCCCTGTTTAAAAGAAACGCTACCAAATCTATATAAGGTCGAGCTCAGCTCACTCCAACAAGTAAAAAACAAAAAAAAATAATCAAAAAACAAAAAGCAAAAAAATATTAAAAACACAAAAATATACAAAAAAATCCAAAAAGGTAGTACCATAAAATAAACAAAAAAAATATTAAAATAAACATAAGCACAAAAACAAACTTTAATATCATTACTTTTAACACCGTCCTTCAGAGCGAAACATGAAAAGTGCCAATCAGAATACGTTTCACTTGCTAAAAGATGCCACCACAACCAGTCCATAACCTACTAATTTAAAACCACTAACTTAAACAAATCATCCAACACAACACAAATAACACCACAACAAACATATTAAACCACACAACAGCCAGCCATGAGCACGACAATAATATAATACTATATCCTGTGGCAAGCACCGAACGGTGGAAAACCATGTGTACCCCCAGAGGGAACATATACTTACAATGTATGTACCTCCATAGGGGACACACAATGACTCCAGCAAGTCAGTATCTGGTGATTTATTAAGTATTATACATCTTCGTCAGTGTGTAGTTTTGTATCCTATTCAAAAAAGTACTTTACTAGATGTAACTTGGTATTCAGATAGTGCCCTTGCCTAGTGATTTGCTAGATGTAACTTGATGTTAATTTGGTGCCCTTGCCTAGAAGTATTTTTGTACCTGCTGCTTACTAAGTCAACGTCGCAAGTAAATTTCGGCAATCAATTCAAGAAAGTGTATTCTAGATGATATTTTGGTCTTCGTGCCAACCTGCCTAGTACGTTTTCTGTGCCTGATCTGCTAACCTGCGACGGCGGTGGCGCCACGAGGGAGCTTACCTCTAACCGAGTCATTGTTACGGCTTCCAGTCAAGTAAAACACTTTCTAATGCCCGATGTCGCCGCCGTCGTGAATATTTTCATAACGCAAATTTTTTTCGGTTTTATTTTCGCCTTTTTACTATATTTACTTTCATTACTCGTTCTTTTACTTTACTTATTTTCATAAATTTTTTCGCTTATAAAAATTTTTCACTTAAGACACAATTTCTGCTGTCGAATAACTATTTTCACAACACTATAGAATCACATATTTTAGTTTCAATTTCATTATCAACTTTGTTTACTTAACCTAAATAAATATTATTTGTTTTGTTAAAATCGAAAATGTTCTAATTTAAAGTAACTTTACAAAAGTCATATACGGGTGTAGCTTTTGACCCTGATCAACTTAGTTAAATTTGAAAAAAGTAATATTTCATATTTCTATAACTAAAAGCAGTGCTCAACAATGTCATATACAGAGTGAAGCATTTGACCCTTACCCAAATTACAAAATAGTGTTTTTGACTTTTCTGACAACAAAAAGTGCACGAGGCGCTCCAAGAGTCTCTAACCACGATCTAACCTTTTATTCTTTTATCACCGGAGTACTCCTCTTGTTCACAAGGAAGACAGCGTCCTCGCCTCACATCTTCCGACGGCTTGTATATCAGTATATGCGCGGAAGCTATGCAATCTTAGGCGAGGATTGTGTAGGGGATATACCATCCTTTCTGGTTGGGGGTAACTCGTTTATAGGCATCAGTGTTAGGCTTGAGTAGCGGAAATGGGCTAAGGTTAAATAAATTTTTTTAAAAAATTCATTACTTACAAACTAATCCCTACTAAGTGAATACCTTTGAAATATTTTAAATATGGCTTAGGTGTAATATTCAAATCAATCTTCATAAAAGTAAACAGATGAAATGACGAATAATCCAATTAAGTAGAAATTAAGAACCTCATCCAGGAAACATAATTAAAAATCAAATATATTCACATTCTCAAAAGTTCGACCACAGAAAGATTGCAAATCGATCAAGAAACAATAAATAAAGGGACAGTTCTAGAAGCATTGTCAATTTCAAACTTAAAATATTCCATGGACCTATTGAAAGACTACTTTGGTTAATTTTTTGTTGTTATCTGTTCACCAATTCTGTGTTTTACCTACCTTAAAAATATCTCCAATATAATAACTTTTGCTCCCAAAATGCACTAAATTTAAATTAGCTTCAGAAGTGATCTCCTCCCATTCTAAAAATTAAATATCATTAATAAGGGAATAAATAATTAAATTTACATATCAAGTTTTAGTTTTAAACATTAAAACGCCCTCTATACGATAAAAGACGCAATTACCTTCAATGACCCAATTATCGTCAGTTTACCCTTGTTTTTGACTAAAGATATAAAGTGTATGTTTGGTTGCCTAATAGTCCTCAAAAAATAATTCATAAACAACTTCGTACTTGGTAAAAAATTTGTCTCTGTAGATAAAAAGAAAAATAACCTGTCGCCAGTTTGAAAACACAATCTCAATACAGCGTAGCATTTTTCTGAAAATTGTAATTTTACACAGAAAAAAAAGTAGAATTGGCTGACACGACATGAATTTTAATATGAATAATAATCATGTACATTTTTTTTTCAATAGTCATTTTATTTATCCTTTACTATTGCAAATATCATTATATACATACACATATGTTCAGAGGGTAATAAGAAAATAATATTAATGGATCACTCTAAATTAGAAAACCGCTGCCCAAGGAATCACTACTTCCACGTCCAGATTTTATATCCAAGTCTTATGCACACTAAATCTCAATGTAATATTTTATTCCCTTTAATAACCGAGTGGGGGTGGCTAATGTAAAAGGAAAATTAGAAGTCCTTGATTCTCATATACACACTAAATCCCAATTTAATTTTTTATTCCCTTAAAAACTAGGGTGGGGGTGGTAGAGGGGATAACTAATGCCAAAATAAATTTTAGAGGCCCTTGGTTTAAATCCCAATTTAATTTTTTACCCCCTTTAATAATAGGATGGGGGTGGCAATGGGGGTAGTAGAGGGGGTAGCTAACGCCAAAAATTTTTTTTAGACGTTTCGTTCTTGTATACACACTAAATCACGTTTTTTTTTTAACTCCGTTTCATAATGGTGTGGGGGTGGTATTGGGGGTGATAGTGGAGGAGGGGGTAGCTGATGCCAAAAAAATGTTGAGACCTTAACTTTTCGTACATGCCCTAAATTGCAATTTTATGGACTCTTACTTGCTTGTTTTGCCTATTTACCCTTATTTACCCCCGAATCCTTCAACGGAATTAGATCAAAATATAATCTAATTCCACATCTCGTTACATTACATAAGTTACAGACAGACAAACTGACAGACAGGAAATTTTTTTCGCTCAAATTTAAAATCTCGATGTTTCATGACATTTTTAGCCTATTTGAACAAAAAAATAATTAATTTTTTTTGCGTTACTATACTTCCACTGGACGTGGAAGTAATAAATAAAATATCAAGACACAAATATTTATAATAATTTTGAATCTTAGTTATAAAATTATTGATTTGAAAAATTTAATTTCTGCATGACATGACGATAATTGGTACATTACTTTAGAATATTAATGACAATTGTACCTATGGGCAATATTTATTACGAGTGAAGTTTTCTTTCATGAATTTATTCTTGTTATTTTAATAGATACGCATATTTTGGATAATTCTGATTTCCATCTTTATTAATGAATGAATTATTATCTGTAGACTAAATAAATAGAAATATAATCTTAAATGTATAAAATATGTAATTTGAAATGAACTATATCTGGTTTTCGTAATTTTTTATGTATTTTTTAAAATATCGACTTACAAGTAGTTTAAATCCATATGCTGTGTTAGAACATCATATTAATTTTCTGTTAATTGAAAAATACATATTTTTAATTGTTTATAATCATAAAAAATGCATTAGGAATACTACCTCTTTCGTGCCCATATACACTTAAGAAAATTGCACTCAACACTGTAATGGTGTACACAGTTAACATTTTAAAATATCAATGTCAGCCCGATGACGACTGCAAAGTGATATTATATCGCTTTAAATATTATTTGAATAGTGAGAATCTGATGAATTTTTAATTAAATACCTGTAAACCTGAAAATAAACAAGGTAAAGGCGGATGCATCATTAATATTTTAACGGGTAGCGACATTCATCGTCTTAAACACAGTCGACCAGAACTTGCAAAAAGTGACCAAATCACCAAAAATCTGAAACATTTGAAACATATCTGCACGAGATAGGAATAACTGGAAATATGTTAAATTTTCGTCACTTCCCCTCCGCTCGAGCGCCCGAACGTCCAAAATTCAGAAATAGCCAGATTTTTAAATGCGCTTTTAATATACTAAACGAAACCTTACAAAAATTAAAGATGATAGAGTTGTACAGAATTTGATCTGGAACAAATAGCTTTTTGAAAAATCGTTCTATGACCATTTTTTACCATTTCCACGCTGTTTTTCGGAAACATATTTTTTACATTTTCGCTATTTCCGCTAAAAGTTATTAATATTTTTGCATGAAATTTTTAGAGTAGGTAGGTACCAACAAAAGCTACAATTTAAGCTATCAACAAGCTTTCACTCTGTGCATACCTAGCGAAGTGGGTTCGAGCCCCATCTACTGCAAAGTAAGTAAATTTCAATAATAAATTACCCTCAAGTAACGAACTAAAATCCAAAGTCAACGAAATGAGAAACAGGTACTTCGAAATATATGTATCAAGCCTCAACTAGACAAGAGAGCTGGAAACCTATAAATAATGCTAAAAAGCCAAAAACTACATCTCCTCCAATCCGTAAATATTATACTCCCCCTGGACCTTGGGCAAAAAGTGATGAACAAAAAGCTGATCTATTTGCAGAACATTTATCAAAAGTTTTCACCCCACATGATGACGATGAAGATCTAGAAATACAATACCAAGTAAATGCAGCCGCCCATGTGCAACAACGTATTAAAGCAATCTCTTTAAATGAAATCAAAGAAGAAATTAAGATACTCAATCCAAAAAAATCACCAGGATTACCGCTAAAATGCTTAAAGAACTACCAGAAGAAGGCTTAAGACTACTTATGTATTTATGCAATGCAATAATAAGATTGGAGTGTTGGCCCAAAGCACTAAAGATTGTCAAATAATTATGATCTCTAAGCCTGGTAAAGACGCTACTAATGTTGCATCCTATCGCCCAATAAGCTTGCTATCAACACTATCAATGTTGCTTGAGAAAAGAATCCTTAAACGAATTAACACAGATATTGATACGCTGGACTGGATGCCAGATCATCAATTTGAATTTAGAGAGTCACACTCCACGATTCAACAATGCCATAGAATTGTAGACGTAATAAACAAATCCATGGAGAACCGTCAATACTGCACCGCTACATTCCTAGATGTCAACCAGATTTTCAACAAAGTCTGGCATCCAGGTCTGTTATTTAAGATCAAAAGGAACCTCCCCAATAAATACTTCAACCTTCTGAAATCGTACCTAAATCAACGAGAATTCCTAGCCAAAGTCAATGGAGGAACTTCCAAACGTTTTCCTATTCTTTCTGGAGTGCCCCAGGGAAGTATACTTGGCCCACTCTTGTATATATTATATACATCTGACTTACCAACATCAGAAGATATAACCACCGGTACATTCGCAGACGACACAGCGTTGATATCAACAAATACAGACCCAATTACTTGAAACCTGGTTAAAGAAGTGGAAGATAAAGGTAAATGAATCAAAATCAACACACATAACTTTTACTCTTAGAAAAGAACGCTACCCTACAGTCACTCTTAATTAAGAGATGATACCACAAGCAGACAGTAAAATACCTTGGACTCCACCTAGATAGTAAACTTAATTGGAAAGAACATATTGGCTCATCGGACGTAAATCAAAACTATCCATAGAAAATAAATTGCTATTATATAAAACTATTATCAGACCAATTTGGACCTATGGAATAGAACTTTGGGGCTGTGCAGCTAAGTCTCACATTGCCATTATGCAAAGAGCCCAATCAAAAATCCTCCGTATCATAACAAATGCACCATGGTATGTATCTAACCATACATTACATACAGACTTGAACATTCCCTACATAAGGGAAGTCATCTAGGACAAAATTCACAAGCATCACAATAAAGTAGAAGTTCACACCGACCCACTACTGGAGACGCTCCAACCAACCAACCGTTGATGCATAACAGAAGGCTGAAGAGATGCTGGCCATCAGATTCAAATGGACATTGAGGTGACTTCGTTGAATTTTCACCTCTTCACGCCACCAGTGCAAGCAACTACAAACACTTGCACAAGACAACATATTAGCTAAAAGATGTATCTGATTGCTAATAAATAAACTTAAAAAAAAATTATTCGGATCCTACTATAAACTCTCCTAACATATACAAGTATAAACTTAAGAGGGCCATTCAAATAGTCTGAGGAGGTGTTAAAACATTTATACCATTTATATGTTAAAATATAAAATTTTGAGAAAAATGAAATGAAATGAAATGAAATTTAAGGAGTGAATAAAAAATAAATAAATAATTTTATATACCAAAGATCTGTCAAATCTGGTTTTTCCAATTAATTTTGTATCTTTGAGTTTCTTTTTACATATCAATAAAAGTCATAATTTCTTTATTTGCTACATCTATGCAAACTTATGATTCTAGTTATTATCGCTGATTATCAAGTTTATCATTATTTTAACAATGAGTCTTTCGATTGCCCAAAGAATTGAAATTTTGACATTATTTCCACGTCCAGTGGAAGTATAGTAACGTAAGAAAAATTTAATTATTTTTTTGTTGAAATAGGCTTAAAATGTCATGAAACGTCAGTCTGTCTGTCGGTCTGTCTGTAACTTTTTTTGTGCGCACGTTTACCCTGGAACCGTTTATGATAGTGACTTGAAATTTGGTACACTTATGTATTATAATGAGATCTGGCACTAGATTATATTTTGATCAAATTCCATTGAAGGGTTCTGGGGTAAATGGAGTAAATAAGTTTAAAATAGGCAAAGCAGGCGGGTAAGAGTCCATAAAATTGCAATATAGGGCAGTCTCAAAATTTTTTTTTCTCATCAGCCACCCCCTCTCCCTCATTATCACCCCCAATACCACCCCCACACTATTATGAAAGGGAGTAAAAAATTAAAATGTGAGTTAGCGTGTATACAAGAACGAAACGTCTCAACATTTTTTTTTTGGCGTTAACTACCACCCCCATTGCCTCCCCCACACTATTATTAAAGGGAGTAAAAAATTAAATTTCGATTTAGTGTGTATACGAGAACCAAGGGAATCTAATTTTTTTTGGCATCAGCCACCCCCTTCCCCCTCACTATCACCCCCCAATATCATCTCCACACTATTATGAAACGGAGTAAAAAAATTTTAAATGTGTTTTAGTGTGTATACAAGAACGAAACGTCTCAAAAAATGTATTAAAGTTGTTAGCCACTTCTTCCATAGGTACATTACCATCTTCTATGATACATATATTCTTCGAAACCGTACTTGATCCTTGTGTTGTATTTATTATTTTCCATATGGTTTTAGTTTTATTGTCTGAATTATAGATTTCTCGATCATGATACGCTTGTTTTGCCGTCTCTAATTGATTACGATATAAGTTATTTAAATATGCACTTAAACCCCTATAATTCGCATTTAATTTAGATATATCAATATATAAACTTTTCTGAGTTGAGTTAATTGAGGTGTGATATATATATTCTTATTAGGTTTTTATCGATACTAACAAAACATTTTACAGCAACTGGACAAAAATAATACTGAGGAGGCATATAATAACTTTATGAATATACTTAAATCAGCAGTAGATAGGTCAACTGATGTAATAAAATTAAAAAATATTTCTTATAAAATAAAGCCATGGATAACAATAGGACTTATTAACTCGATAAAGCACAGAGACTCTCTTAAAAGAAGATTAATAAAAAACTATTCTCAAGAGTTAAAAGTAGAGTAAAATGAATATAGAAATAGGCTAAATAAACTAATCAAAAAAACAAAAAATAACTACTATACAAGTAAAATTTTAGAAGCACATAAAAATTACAAACAAATCTGGAAAGTAATAAATGAAGCATCAAACTCGGAAAGCAAAAAAAATCTAACATACTTCCAAACATCATAGATCCTCAAACAAATGATATAATAACAGACAACAAAAAGAAGGCAAATACTTTTAATAGGTTTTTTGTTAATATTGGGGCAAAAATGTTAAGTAAAATAAACAGAATAAACAATAGTGAACCTAAACTAAACAATACACAAGCACAATCTATATTCTTACAACCTGTAACTAAAAATGAAATTGTTATATCGATATCGAAATTAAAAAATAAATTATCAACTGGCCCAGATGGCATATCTAACTTTATAATAAAGTCCATTCACAAACAAATACTAACGCCACTTTTGCATTTATTAAATTTAATATTCCAAACGGAAGTTATTCCAAACAGCTGGAAAGAATCTATTGTTGTACCAGTTTATAAATCAGGTGATAAATTAAACCTAACAAATTACAGACCAATTTCTTTAATCAATAATTTCTCAAAAATTCTAGAATTATGCCTAAAAAATAGATTAGTAAGCTATTTAGTAAAACACGGGCTAATATCACCTAACCAATATGAGTTTCAAACTGGCATTAGCACTGAGCATGCTATACTGGATCTCACAAAAAACATAGTCACTACCCTTGATGAAAATAAAAAATGTCTTACTGTCTTTTTAGACCTGGCTAAGGCCTTTGACACCGTGTCCCATACTGTTTTACTAAAAAAACTTGAAAATATTGGTGTGCGAGGTCCTGCTTTAAATATTTTTAAAAATTATCTCAAGGACAGAAAACAGAGAACAAGAGTAGACGATGTTCTTAGTGATTATGAAACCATTAATATGGGCGTTCCACAAGGAACAATATTAGGTCCAGTACTGTTCTTAGTCTACATAAACGATATAGCCTCCATAAAAAATCTCTCAGGACACACAATCTCCTACGCAGATGACACTGCCATAATGTTTGTAGGAGAAACATAGACTGAAGTGTATGAAAAGGCAGAAACAAACTTAAAACTGGTAAATGGGTGGTTAACTACAAATTTATTAAGTCTAAATACAGAAAAATCAAAATTTTTAGCTTTTACTATAACGTCCGATGATCAACCTCAAAAGAACAATTTAAAATTACATACAACTAACTGCTTAACGAACCAAAAATGTCAGTGTCCATACATTCAAAAAGTCGAAAAAATCAAATATCTGGGTATAATTGTCGATCAACACTTGAAATGGAAGGAACATGTTTCATATTTTGCTTCAAGAATTAAACAAGTCACCCATAAATTTTACCAGTTAAGAGAGATCTTGACAAGAAAAACTTATTAATTATTTATAATTCCCTTGTAGAGTCTATTCTAAATTACGGTATTGTAGTCTGGGGTGGTTTGTACAAAAATGCCTCAAACATTCTCCAAGTAGCACAAAACTCGATAATCAAAATATTATTCAGAAAACCGTTCTTATTCCCAAGTGAGCAATTGTATAAAGAGACAGATTTATTTAACATCAGAAATATTTACATATACCACTGTTTGTTATGGATATTTAAACTAGAGGATAAATATAGTAAACCCATTAATTACATAACTAGATTCAAAGAAAATAAAAAAGTTATACCTCCCAAAATGAACAAATCACATTCACAACGTTTTGTATTTTTCCAGGGTTACAAATTATTCAACTGCCTTCCTGTAAAAATAAGAGAAATAAAAGGATACAAAAAGTACAAAATTGAAACAAAAAAATATCTTTTTCAAAACAGTTTGTTATTTGAGGCAGTTCTATAAATACGCGATATTCACATTTTATATAAGTATTAACTAATCTATGTGCGATTGGTCTTACCTTTCTGTATACCCCTTGTACATGTTCTGTTTCTGTGGACCCTCTCTGCGTCCTCAGTGAGGTCTTCTCTTTTTATTCCCCCTCCCCCTTCCCCTCTACTACTATTGTGTATTATTGATCATAGAAAATGGAAATTAAGATAATTAAGAAAATATAATTACTTAGTTGTATAATATATATATATATATATATATATATATATATATATATATATATATCAGTGGTTCACAAACAAATCTACATTTGATTTAGGTGTACCACTGACTTTCTTAAGTAAATAAATTGTTAAAATGTAATTGTATACTCAAATCTATCTTTGAATAAAATTACTTACTTACTTACTTACTTACTTCCACGTCCAGAGGAACTATAAACGTAAAAAAAAAATTAATTATTTTTTTGTTGAAATAGGCTTAAAATGTCCTGAAACGTCAGTATGTCTGTCGGTCTGTCTGTAACTTTTTTTGTGCGCACGTTTACTCTGGAACCGTTTATGATAGTGACTTGAAATTTGGTACACTTATGTATTATAATGAGATTATATTTTGATCAAATCCCATTGAAGGGTTCTGGAGTAAATGGAGTAAATAAGTGTAAATAGGCAAAGCAGGCGGGTAAGAGTCCATAAAATTGCAATATAGGGCATGTACAAAAAGTCCGCCTCAAAATTTTTTTTCTCACCAGCCACCCCCTCTCCCTCATTATCACCCCCCAATACCACCCCCACACTATTATGAAAGGGGGTAAAAAATTAAAATGTGATTTAGCGTGTATACAAGAACGAAACGTCTAAACATTTTTTTTTGGCGTTAGCTACTACCCCCATTGCCACCCCCACACTATTATTAAAGGGAGTATAAAATTTAATTTGGATTTAGTGTGCATACGAGAACCAAAGGAATCTAATTTTTTTTGGCATCAGCCACCCCCTCCCCCCTCACTAACACCCCCCAATATCATCCCCACACTATTATGAAACGGAGTAAAATTTTTTTAAATGTGATTTAGTGTGTGTACAAGAACGAAACGTCTCAAAAAATGTATTAAAGTTGTTAGGCACTTCTTCCATAGGTACATTACCATCTTCTATGATACATATATTCTTTGAAACTGAACTTGATCCTTGTGTTGTCTTTATTATTTTCCATATGGTTTTAGTTTAATTGTCTGAATTATAGATTTCTCGATCATGATATGCTCGTTTTGCTGTCTCTAATTGATTACGATATAAATTATTTAAATATGTACTAAAACCCCTATAATTCGCATTTAATTTAGATATATCAATATATAAACTTTTCTGAGTTGAATTATTTCAGGTGTGATATATATATTCTTATTAGGTTTTTATCGTTATTAGCAAAACGTTTTACACAGAAACTTAACTCAAAATAATGCAGGATAGTATCATAAAAATTATCTAGAGCAATATTAGGACAATTCTGGGAAATAACTTCATGCCAACTCTCATTCTGCAGATAGCTATGGAAACGACAGATATTTTCTGTGCTAAAGCTTCTCCTTGATACATATTTTGTTTCTTTTTTTTACTTTTCTGGTCCATGTTAATGCAAAGTAATTGAGAAAAATTATCCGATAGGTACAAGTCAACAACACAAACTTTAAAGTAATTAATATGCGTTGTGATCAGGAAATTGTCCAAACAAGCGCTGGAAGTTGAAGTTACCCTTGTTGACGAATTAACGTTAATAGAGAGGTTAAAACAAAAAAGAAGGTCTTTAAAAAGTGTTAAATTAGTACTATGCCTCAAAAAGTTTATATTAAAATCCCCACCAATAACTATTGACTTGCTGGTATCATATAGATGATTTAATAAACCATTGCATAAATTCAAAAACATGTCAAAATCTCCAGAAGGGGGTCTATAAATTACAACGATAATGGTTTTGTTATGGACTACTTCGATATAGCAGCATTCCATAACACCTTCTTCACATTATTCATTTATAAGGCGAACAATAATTTCGGAACTACTTTTTTTATTCTTATAGAGGACAACACCATCATGCTTTTGGATATTACAACAAAAACAGTCTTGTAAGGCAAAGTTGGTTAACTGCATTCCATTTAATTATTTCAAATTTTGCCAGTGCTCCGTAAGTAAAAGGAAATCACAGTTATGTGGTAGGAAACGCGTTTTAGACGATGAAAATAAATTAGATATATTGTTAGATATTCAAGATAATCCACAAAAACCTACAAGACAAGTTGCCGCCGATAATGATGTTAGAAAACCTTCATATTGCGTCTTCTAAAAAATGTAAAATACCACCCATTAAATTCATTTGGTTCAAGAACTTAACGACGATTGGAATTTTACGAAACCATGGCAAGTAGATGCCAAAATGATTGGTTATTTATAAAAATCATTCTTTTTCTGATGAAGCAACATTCGTATTAAATGGAAGAGTCAACAAACAGAACTGTAGATACTGGAGTACAGAAAATCCTCATTGGATGATAGAGGCCAATGCTTAATATCCTGAAAAAGTGAACGTTTAGGCTGGAATTATAAATTCCCAAATTATCGAAAAATATAGTACATTAACTGACGGGCGTTACTTGGATTTCTTGTAAAATTTTTTAATTCCAGAATTAAGAATACTTTTCCCAGATGATGACAACCCTAATGAAATTGATAGAAACATTTGGTGTCAGCAGGACGGAGCTACACCACATTTTGTATTGGAAGTAAGAGCCTATCTCAATCAAGTTTTCCCAATAGGTGAATCGGTAGACGTCGTGAAATTGAGTGGGCTGCTAGTTCTCCCGGTTTGGCACCGCTTGACTATTTTTAATGGGAATGATATTTTGAGGAATGCAGCGGTTTTCTTAGATTTTAAAAGTAAACGTTTAGAGATTGGTAATAAAGTGGTAAAGTTCATTGGATTTTGCGGAAATGCCAATGAAATCCACAATGCGGGGATTGATGTAGCGACACAATCTATTAAATCCAATCGAGTAATAAATTTTGAATGTCCACCAAGATATGCAAATCAAGTACTTGTCAGCTTAAAGAGTCATGCAAATTTAATTAATTTTGAATTTCGAATCGCGAGAGAATATGTACACAATTTACAAGTTGATGAAACTAAAGAATTTCGTTGCAAGCCCTATCCCATTTCTTTTAAATATAAAGATGAAGTATCTAAAGAGATACAAAATATGTTGCAGGACAATATTATTGAAAACTCGAGAACAAATTTTATAAACCCATTAGTTATTGTTAATAAGAAAACCTCTACCCAAGGAATCACTACTTCCGCATCCAGATTTTGTATCCAAGTCTTATACACACTAAATCCCAATGTAATATTTTATTCTTTTTAATAATAGGGTGGGGGTGTCTAATGCCAAAATAAATTTTAAAGGCCCTTGGTCCCCATACACAAACTAAATCCCAATTTAATTTTTAAATTTTTTGATGCCAAAATAAATTTTGAGACCTTGATTTTTCGTACATGCCCTAAATTGCAATTTTATGCACTCTTACGTGCTTGCTTTGCCTATTTATCCTTATTTACTCCATTTACCCCTGCCTTTCAACAGAATTAGATCAAAATATAATCTAGTTCAAGATCTCGTTATAATACATGAGTTTACCAAATTTTAAGTCAATATCATAAATGGTTCCAGAGAAAACGTGCGCACAAAAAAAAGTTACAGACAAACCGACAGACCGACAGAAAATTTTTTTCGCTTAAATTTAAAATCTCGACGTTTCCTGATATTTTAAACCTATTTCAACAAATAAAATTACATTTTTTTTACGTTACTATATTTCCACTAGACGTCGAAGTAAAACGGTGAAATTAGACTGTGTTTAGATGTACGAAAATTGATTGAAATTTCAAAAAGTCAATTTGACGCACCTAAAATTATTGATATTATGTTGTCAATTTGGTAAGAATACTGCATTTAAAAAATTAGATCTTAAGAATTCGTTTTGTTTAATTCCTTTAGATAAAGAATCACGTAAATATACAGGTTTTAGTGTAGAAGGAAAAATATACCAATTCAAGGTAGTACCTTTTGGTTTGCAATCTGCGTCTGCTACTCTAGTGAGAGCAATACAATTCATACTAGACAAGTATGAAAATTTTTGTTTGTATTATAGTACATATATATGATATATTATTTTTTTCTGAAAATGACAAAAGTCATTCGGAACACTTCAAGACGATTCTGAGGGCACTAGACTCCGCAGGATTGAAGCTTAACATTGAAAAGTGTCAAATTTTTTGACATCGGTAAAATATTTAGGCTATGTCATAAATGGTGACGATATAAATGTGGGAAAAGAACGGTTAGACGAGATTCGTTTATATCCGAGACCACAAAATTTCTTTTTGACGATCTAAATTATTATAAAAGATTCATAGTTAATTTATCAGATAAAGAAATTCCTTTAATTAAACTGCTAAGGAAAAATGTGAAATGGTCGCTGGACAAAAGAAGAGAATTGGCATTTAATAACCTTAAAAATGTGTTTTATAACAATCTACAATAATTGTAGCGTCCAGACTTCTCGTTACCTTTCATTTTACGTACTGACGCATCGGATTATTTTATTGAATCAGAACTTGTACAAATTCAGAATGGAATAGAAGTTCCGATTTGTTTTATTTCTCGTATTCTAAAACCGTATGAGCTACGGTATACTACATCAGGAAAGAAAATGTTAAGCGCGGTTCCCAGTTTAAACAAATTAAAATTTTATCTGACAGCTAATTCTTTTACTATTGAAATTGATCATATTGCATTAACGTATTTAATGAAAAATACATTCGCTAATAATCGTATCTATAGGTGGTCACTTTTGATTCAAGAATATACTTTTACTATTAAACATAGATCAGGCAGGGGCAATGTGATGCCTTAACTCGTAAAGATTGAATCGACAATAAAAAGTCTAATACATTTTTACTTGCACTGAATTCATTTTCACCAATAAATACGTTATACTCACAAGATAGTCAGTTAAAAGTATTTGTATTAGCTGAAAATATAAATCGGAAGGAAAAATGTCGAGGATATTCTATCATAGACCTTCCCCTGACAGGGATTTCATTGATCCATGGAATGTACGGATTTTGACTTCAGAATCTTAATTGGGGACATATGTAGGTCAGGAATCCCAAAGGTGGACATCCCGGAAAGTGGGAGGAAGTCTGCCATATTGGCGGTGCACTCTATCTCCGTAACCGCTGATCCGATTTTAATTGTCTTTTTTAGTTCAGCTACAAATTTTACGCTCTTGTGAATTTTTTCGTGTCTTTTAAGATAACGGAGTTAAAATTAATATAAAAAGAAGTAAAAATTCACAATTAAAATTTTTTTAATCACAAGCGTCCACTTTTTTTCATTCTATATATTTTTAAATATCTCTTTAATATAAGTTTAATATTTTAGCTACAAAATCTCGTTTTGTCCACCCCATTAAGATACAGCTATTTTCGTCCAGTGGCATGTGCTATTAATATACAATTTAAATGTAATGATCCTTCACTTTAACCGTGAATATTTTATAAATGGAGTAGCAGTTTTTTTTTAAATAACTTTTCCGTTGTGTGCCTATTGCAAACCAGTATTTGAAATTTGAATAACTTACGTTGATGAAGTTATATTGAAAAAGTCCGACTTTCGCCGTTTAACTGAAGACATGATGACACATTTTTGTAAATAACAACGAAGGATTTGGACAAAAAAAATTACCATATATAAAAAGATCTTCCTTCATACCCCTACAAAATTTTACATCAAAATAATTAGTGAATTTTGAAAAATGACCATCCAAAATTTGATTTCATGAAAATCCCGTGTTTTTTTTTTATACATTTATTTAACGTCGGCCTATTTCCGCTACTGAGGCCTAACACCGACGCCTGTAGACGAGCTACCCCCAACCAGGAATTTTGCCGAACCTCTTCCCTTAAGAAGAGTAGGGATCTTTTACTTGCCTAACATTTAATAGACAAGGGACCGACGGCTTTACATCCCCTCCGAAGGATGGTATATCTCCTATACAACCCTCGCCTAAGGTTGTATAGCTTCCGCGCATACACTGATATACAAGCCGCTGGAAGGTGGGTGAGGCGAGGACGTGGTCTTCGTTGGAACGGTCACCAATCCAACTACTAACCACGCCTAACGTTGCTTTACATCGCATATCGAAGTATGTACATAGTAAAGACGCACCCACGCTCGCCCCAAATCCCGTGTTAAAAATGGGTACATTTAGTGGTAAAAATTAAATAATCTGCATAGTGTTTAAACTCAAGTTATTCAAATTCAGTGAGTAGTTTACAAAAGGAATAAAATGAACACACATCTTATTTTCAGTTTTTTCCGCCACTTCATTTTTGAAATATTCGCGATTAAAGTGAGTGCTCAACACATTTGAAAAGTATATTAGTTGCATTAGTTATAATAAATATGTAGGAGATATCATTTTATACATTAAATTTTGGTTTTTATGTTATAAAACAAAATAAGATCTTTGCAGTGATTGTAATTATTTGTTTTTACACTAATTAAAATTATTGCATTTGCAGGAATTTGAACAAAGCACTCTATTTTTCTTACAAGTGCAACATTTTGTCTCGCACATCAAAAGAAAGTTCTCCGGAATGCAACGTAAATTGCAATTTTTTTTTTTAAATTCGTTATCTGCTTCAAGTTCAAAACCGTATTTAGTGACATCTAATGGATCATAGTTAATTCCTCTATCACAATTAAAATACAAAATAGTATCTTCTTTTAATATGATCGGCACAAGTGAATGAGATAAGTGGTAAATTTTCTGGAACAAAACTTTTGGAGTTATAATAAAACCAAGCCCTCAATTCATCAAACGTTTAGCAAGATGAACTAGGCTTTATCACTAACACAAGAAATTCTTCAGCCTGTGCCGTGTAAGATATCTATAGGACCTAAACCGAAATTTTTGAGAAACTTAATTTTCAAAATTGATTTTTTCGAACCAATCTTGCTCGTGTAATCGCATCCGGTTAGTACTTTTCCAATTGTTTGCATTTTTTCAATTGATTGAATTTGAAAATTATTTATATTATTTGTTTTTGATTTTAGTTTTTGTTTGTACAGTCGTGAGCAGAACTTTTTTTTTTCTAATGTAAATCTGTCTCTATTTGAATATGTAATGAGTAGCCGAAATAAAACAGATATCACTTTTAATTTATTTTTTATCTTAATGCTGTAGTTATTACTATAGTAATTGTTAGATATATATTTCTCATCGAATCGAGTATTCGGAGGGCGGTAAACACGAATACGATCGTTGTGTGTGGACTGGAAAGTTTTTCGTCTGTAAAGATTACATTGTTCCAAAAATTTACGTCATGCGCTAAAATTTCAAACGCAAATCCTACTAGAGCTTCTTTATGTTTAGCTTTAAGTAAGTATTTCTGTGCTGCTGCATGACAGCGTAGCTCCGATTCTCTTACTCGCCGGCGACCAGTACTACTCGATCCAGGAAAATTCCTTTCTTCAGCAGCCCGAATAACTGAGTAAAGTGGATTTTCTACTAAAGCATTTACCAATTGTAAATCTTGTTATTGAGTTGATATCCTTCGTCGCCGTGATCCAGGAACCGACCGAATTTTTGTCAATATTATAAAGCAGTGCAATTTGTCTCATTCAATCATTAATAACTCCAAATTTAACTAAATCGCTTATATGAGGCACATTAATTTTTTGCACACTCGCAATAAATTATGACAACTAACTAACAATGTCACAATAATTAAAGTTAGATGTACACAACTAGATTTTATCAAAATACCGTAATAAGACTTGTCCTATTTTTTTTTGCTCACAAAAGTACTCCTGAAAATACTGGTTTAAACAACTCTAGTGGTAGTAAGTACCAACTGCGCAGATATCATTTGATGGTTGCAGAATGAAGTACTTATCAAAAACCATATCTTTAAAAAAGTTAATTGCCTTCATAAATGTCTCTGTTCTTTCCGAGTCAGAAATACATAAATTAATGATGATTAGAATCAGCTATGTTACTTTAATTCACTTAGTTATTGTTCTACTAATTATCAAAATGTTTATAACATTTTGAACTGTTTACGCATTTATTATGTTCATGTAGATATAAGATTTTTAATTTAATTTGTGCGGGAAAGTGATAAAACTGGATAAAACTCAATACCACGCGATGAGACCAGTTCGTTTTATCAAGTTGATGTCAAGAAAGATTCAAGTTGGTATCGGCGACTTTATTTATTTGCGGAAAAATGTGGAAAAGTGTGGAAAAATAGAAATTAGAGGTTGCTAAGGGACATGAAAAAATAACAAGAAAATTACGAAAATTGTTTGGTTTACAAATTTTTAGAGAAAGTAAAGATTGAGATATAACTGGAGAAAATAAGCTGTTGTTGGTGTAATTAAAGCATGATAAGAAGAAGACAACCAGTTAAATAATTTGAATCAAAGAAAAAGGAAATCAAGTTTTTCAAAATTTTGACAAGTTAGAGAAAGAAGTTAATCATAAATTATTTTAAGGTGCAGAAAGCGATGTCTAGTGGAACCGATATATCACTTGAATTATGTAGGAGCTTAGCAGATTGCAGCTGAACATTGAAATAAGTGATACTGTGCGGCTGGAGGTTTCTTTTAAGCTGCGAGGACTAAAAGGTCATAGTTCATAGTTTGGAAAATAATTGAAAACTTTTTAAATTGAAAATTTCGACCATTAATTTTATTTTTACTAACAAATTTTATTTTAAGCAATCATTATCCAAATTATTTTATTTTTAGTATCGAATTTATATTTTAGCTAGATAAGGAATTTTATTTATTTTTATTTGTATTTTTGTATTGTTTTTGCAATACACTGCTCAATTTGATTTTAATTTGTTTCATTTGCTTTGTGTTTTTATAGCTGTGTTTTTATTTCAATGATTCCGAATTTACGATTTATTTTCTGTGATATTTTTAACCCACATCAGCAGGGGATTTCATAGCAATATATATGTATATCTGTCTCTCTTTGTTTTATCACCTATATTACATCTTTGTGTATACTATTGTAATGGCATACGCTAAAAAAATCTTAGCACTAGTGTTTAAAAAGATTTATATACTAAACATTGCGTCAAAAATGTCAGTATTAAGACAAAAGTAGAAAAAATTATATATAAAAATTGATTCTTTTATCATATGTTTTTAAATAGTACCAAAAACATTATATTGTTAATAAGATTTTGTGATGATTTCACTAATGAAAATGGAACGATTTTACTTTAGCCAGTAAAAGATTTAGCAATTGTAATTAACCAAATCAGACATGCTTAATGGATATTGTGGATTTTAAACAGTATATGACTGAAATATAAACGGCAAGTTCACGAGCCGATTATATTAAACGTTTTTAAATATTTTCATTTTTCAGGCAAATTAATTAGTTTACTTCAATTAAAAATACATCTAATATATTTCATATTTTCTGTATTATAAACGAGCTCGATTAAGATTCTCATAAATAATGTCACCCTAATTGAAAAGGATAAGCCCAAGGATTTGATTTGGAGCATTTTATATAATATTTTATATATATTGTATTTTGAGCGAACCAAGTATATTTGACACGCAACCAAATTGTATTTTCCCTCTGTATCTGAACTAGTAACACTCAGATATCTATATCCTTAAATTTAGTACAGCAGCAACCTGGTATTTGATCTTGGTTTAATGTTTATAAAACTCACGAGTGTAAAATTGTATTCGACCACATGAGTTACAATTACACTTTAGAATAATTGCTTTAAAGCAGTTATGAAACTACTCATTCATTGACATACCCGGTCTTATCAAATAATACCAGGACCGGCAGCATTAAAACGTACAACTAAAAATGATTACAAGTTAAGGAAGTCTCCTTAGGTAAGTGTAAATTTACTAGACATTAATTTTAAATCAGCCTCGCAGTTCTTATAAAGATGTCCTTTCAAAGAAGATTTCAAATAAAAGTAACACACGTTACCGGGTCCGTTCAATATAGTCGATGTAATGGGAGCACAATGGACGTATTTTTCTAATTCAAAACCTTAATGGAACAAAGTAGTGTTTTTTAATAATATGTTTTTTCGTCGTTACCGAAAAATGTATTGAACCTAGTATCTAAGAGCATTAAACTCTCTATCGTCAAACCCACCTTCTGAATTAAAAGTCAAATTTTCCGATTTATAACTTATAATAAAGATGTTAGCAAATAGTTCAATTTGTATTTTTTTAACATTGTGACGCGTTTTTCTCGTTCAGTGCGAGAAATAACGTTGTCACTTGACACTCGAGCTTTCTTATTTGTTACTCGGGCGCCAGTTCAAGTTGAACGTGATTGAATAACACTACCCAAAAGTCGATAAGCGAGACTGAGCAGCTCAGTGAAGAAACGGTCGTATTCAGTGGGTCAATAAGGGAAATTTGACTTTCTCAAACACAACAGAAATCCAATAACAGTTAAGTATATTACTGTAATTCTATGGTTAACAACCCTTAATAAAAGAGAAAACAAAATTAGCACAAGTTTATATACATATATAAGTATATATGCAGTATAGGAAGAGTAGCAAGCAACAAAGAAATATTAGCAGCAAAAGAGCGTAAGCGGTAAAATTAGCGAGTATAAAAATTTCAATCAGTAAATATGAAATAATGAAATAAATACTAAGAATATTCAAGCATGGTAAAAATTTCAATCAGAACACAGACAGTAAAATTTCGGTAGCAAAGTATAGAATTATCAATCAGTAAATACGAAGTAATCATTGCACTAGCCAAATATATCAAAGTTTTCTTACTCTGTCCAATTTCAGTGGGCACTGGTAGATAGGTAGTGGACTGCTTGCTTCAGATTGTAGGATAACTACTGAATAAAATACTTGGTGCCGTTTATTTTATAGCCGCGCTTCCCTACCATGGCATCGCGAGGATCCCCACTGCTTTAGAAACGCGCACGGACCAATGTATTGACTACAAGATAGCGAGGACGGCTGCTTGGAGTTATTTAATGTACCGGTAAATTATTATTACGTGCATCGGTTGGTATAAACAAAGTATTCTGAATTTTATAATGCATAGAATCGGTTTCAAATAATTATTCTAACCAACTGCGAAAAGGAAACGGATTTAATCGGCCACAGATAACTAATTATTGAATTAATTACTTCAAAGCATAAACAATAATTCCTAGTTTACAAATGTTCCGGTGCTCAAATAGTAAATATTGCCTAATAATATACAGTAATTTGCTTAAGACAGTACAAAAACAAGAAACATAATTGCATACAGTACAATTATATATAAATCTTATGCAGATTTCAGTAACGAAAAATGCTTCGTTACAACATATTGGTTCAATAAGAGGTGTATAATGAATATTGGCTTGTAACAATTTGAAACATAACAAATTTAAAAATCTAGTTCCAGATCTTAATATATAAGTGTTCCAAATTTCAAGTCAATATCAGAAACGTTTGCAGAGCAAACGTGCGCACAAAAAAGTTACAGACAGATAGACCGACAGACAGGAAATTTTTTTCGCTCAAATTTAAAATCTCGACGTTTCATAACATTTTAAGCCTATTTCAACAAAAAAAAATATTTTTTGCCTTACTATACTTCCACTGGACGTGGAAGTAAAAAGAAGCTATTTCTTTGATTCCTCATCTTTCTTTCATCTTTGCGTATTAACAGACACGACGTTTATTGCTCAAAATTTATCAGAAATTTAATAAAAACAAATAAAGGAGAAGAAACGTACTTCAAAAAATAAATTATTTTGAAAAGTATATTCGTGGGGTCAGCATTGGACAATATTTTTTCCACAGCTACTACACATTCGAACAATTCATTTCGTTAATAAAATTCATCTTTCTAGACAATTCCATATGAGGTAAAATTTGGGTTGCTGTTTAGCCTCTTAATGTGAAAGTAACAAAATGAGAGTATTTTTAGTACCCTTCTGTATACAAATTTATTATCAAAATATTTAGAAAAAAGAGTGCGGAAGCGACAATGAGCGGTGGGATGAGTAAGTGGTGAGTCGGGTGGTTAACTGATAAATAAAGGGTTAACGTTATCATAAAATTCTCATATATATATTACAACGCTCAACAATAATAAACAATTGTTATAAAACCTCCGATGATACGGGTTATAAGACAATATTTAGCAGCAATCTACATATATGTATGTACAATTCGCAAAAAGAAAGGTTATGCCCGAGTGATAAATACACTTACGTACATTTTGGTGTACACTGTGAAATTTAATAATAATCAATATTATGTACTAAATAATAAAATCATATGTAGAGAACTAGAATCATAATTATTACTATATTTATAAAATTCAGTTACTAAAACAGATAAAACTAAAGAAGTAAGTTTGCAAGAAGGAAAAATGTAGGGCCAGATGAGCAAATGCTTGACGTAAACTTATCTGTGCAAAATAAAATGGCGACAACTCGGGACTTCCGGTGACGGATCCACGTGCTTCTGTATAAGTCCTGCTCAAAATGCAACAAAATCTCAAATCTTCTTAAGATTTTTTCAGCATCCTCTCCAGAGGACACGTAGTAGATATAACCCCAATTTCTAACAAACAATCACGGGAACAAGAACGGAAAATTATGTAAAACAGCAATATGAATAACAAGATTGGAGAAGAAATACAGAAGAGGAAAAAAAAGAAAGCCCCAAAAAGAGAAAGCTGTCTTACATGTGGATATATATAACATAACGATAGTTTAAAGTTACATAAGTTGGGGGACAATGATTACTTAAATTTTAGTTAAAAGAGAGGTACCAAAAAAATATGTACGTACTTTGGTAATTAGCTCTGGAAATTAATAATCTAAAATGCAATATTAATCTAACATGCCTAATATCGCGGACTTTAAGTGAAATTTCGTCTTCGGCAAAAGTAATCCCATGAAATGGAAAAGTATGCAGCAACTCGTGAAAGCAATACTTCAAATAATAGCTCTAAGCCACAACTTACGAATGCTGCAATCTGCTTATTTCCAATTAGAAATTTTAATATGATTTTCTAACTGCACTACGAATATTCACCTTTGCTAACTCACACGATGGAATAGAATGAATCGATTAAAAAAAAGAAGTTAACAAAAATTCTTTTTTTGTACCATAAGTTTCGAATGCGCGATATAAACAGTAATTTTTAATTGTATTAGAACTAACATTAAGCAGTATATACGATATATTAACAACTTATCTACCCCATTATCCTAATAAAATTACCTCCATAAATATTCAATTTAATAATATATTACTTTAAATAATTTGAAATTGAAATGAAACCTATGCCTAGGTACTTTAATTCTACGGCAATGTTTTGGCGATTACTTTTTCTGCTACGCCGTCAGATTTACCAACAATTTTCCATAAAATGGTAAATTCTAGTATAGACAAAAATCAATATGAGAATAATAAATGAAATTGTTTAAATCTGATGTCAGTTATTCAAAATTGTAATTTAAGTAATCAAAAAGCATGACAATAGACTATACATAACCGAATTAATTACATTGCAGGTGAAACAGTATGGCAGTTTTAATGATATGGCCAACTGCTAGGCGCGTCGCGTAAAAATGAGTAAACTCTGTTGATCGATGACAAATTGAGTTAACCTATGACATATTTCTAGGCCTATTCACTGGTTACGGTTGTAAATAAAAGTTAACTATTATACAGAATTTAATTAGCATATTAAAGTAGGTTTAAGCAAATATTTCTTTACCAATATTGATGAATGAGTGATTGATTATTTTGTCTCAGCAGAGCCTATGACTTATAGGTTCATAATTAATTAACTGCGAGCAAGATTCACAAAAATAATTTCCAAAATACAGTTTATACTACTGAGATGCTTACTGCGAAAGTTACATGTAACAGAAGTAATAAACAGAGCTGTCAGTTAGCCAACCGATTGTTTTAAACATTTTAAAAGAAATAAATGACATCCATATAAAGCGAATTTAGTTCAAGAACTTAACGAAGATGATTTCGACCGCAGAGTAGAATTCTGCAAAACCATAATGTAACGATGCAATATCAGTCCATATTTCTTAAGTTAATTTAAATACCTACTTAATTTATTGTGACGTAAAGTGAAACCACAAAATGTAAAAATTATTATTCTGCAAGGACATGATGACAGGTTTATTCATAATAATTATTCGGTTTCTTTATTGTTTAAAACTGAGTTTATCAAACTCACGGCGAATATTTACATACAGATTTATGCTATTTCAGCAGTTAGTTCACTATTGCTGTCTTTTTCTATATTTTATAGATAATTTAATGATATACGTATGATATTAAAATATAGCCATATAAATGTAATATATCTTCCTGTGTACAAAATTTAACCTCGCACATTTTGTTCTAACGTAGGCATGTAACTAATGTTCTACTAATATATTAAAATATTGGGTATAAACAGAAAAAATTATCTATTTAATTAAATTCGTATTTAGTTAACTTGTCGCTACCAATCGGCTGTGTAGACCTGTCTCTTTGTAAATGTTATTCTTAGTGATTTTTTTAATCGAGCCTTATTTTCAATGACAACGTAGATACAAAACCTGTTTAATATCAATTCTGTTTTGTTTTATTAAGCCTAAAGAGCTAAAAGCTACTAAAAAGTAATATAGTAAAAATATAGAATATTACATTCTGTACATACGCAAGCTTGAATGCAATACAAGAATTTTTTTTTGCAACCGCAACTTCCTTCTATTTTTTTCCATCCACGTAGGTCTAGATTGGCGAGTTTCTGAATATTGGTATGACTTTAGATATTTAGAGATGGCAATGCTAATGTGGAATGGAAAGATTTAAAAACTTTGGGAGTACGGGCTATTAAAAATACTGATTTACCTACTCATTTACTTGACCTTAAGGAACTTAACAATTTTTTTCGCTTCATTCGTATATAGCAACCGTAACAATGATTGTACGGAAAAACTAATATTTATAACACACGCCGTCACCCCGCTAACAAAACTTTCCATTTCAAACCAGTTTCACCGGAAGGTATAAAAGATATAGTTTTTAATTTCACATCAAATGCATTAAGTAATGATGGTATTTCTCTAAAAATGTTACAATATTGGTTCCTTTGCATCGCTCTTTATGTCACACACATAATCAACTGTTGCTTGGAGCAGGGTTATTTCCCTAATGATTGGAAAATGGCGTTAGTGCAACAAATTCCGAAAATCAGTTGTCCGACTTCTATTACTGATTTAAGGCCATAAGTATACTCCCTATATTGTCAAAAATCTTGGAAAGAGTCATCCATAAACAGCTAAATGGCTTTGTAATGCTCAATAATATTCTTCCTGTATGCCAGTCAGGTTTTAGGAAGTCCCACAGTACTACATCTGCTCTGTTAAATGTCACTGATGACATTTTTCAGGCACTGGATAAAAACAGATGACAGCTTTAGTACTGTCGGATTTTTCTAAAGCCTTCGATACGGTGGATCATCGTCTCATGATAGCTAAATTAAAATATATAGGTTGTGATAATTTTGCTGTCAATCTATTTAGCTCTTACTTTAGTAACCGTAAGCAGAAAGTTATTATCAATGGTCACTCGTTCTCTGTATCTAATATTACTACAGGTGTTCCACAAGGTAGTATATTGGGGCCTTTGCTTTTCCTTATTTACACCACTGATTTGTTTCGTGAGGTTCAACTTTGTAGGATACAGGGATATGCTGACGACACACAAATTTATTGCAGATTTGACATTAATGGTATACATGAAGCCTGTAACTGCATTAATACCGATCTAAAAGCAGTATTTGACTTCTCTGTTTCACATAATTTAAAACTGAATGCAAATAAAACATTCTACATGCTATGCGGTAATAGTAAACACATTGCGATGATTTTGCCCAATTTTGAAATTAAAATAAATAATGATTTGTTGCCTTATACTACTAAACATAGAAATCTGGGTATCATTTTTGATCCGCATTTAAGATTTGAGGCACACGGTAGCAGTTTGATAAATAAATCATATTGCGCTCTAAAATTGCTTTATGCTAACAAACATATTTTAAGCTTTAATTTAAGGAAGACGTTGTGTGGGTCTCTTGTGTTAATTATGCTGATTTTGTTTATGGCCCTTGTGTCGATTCAGTTAACCGATATCGCATACAAAAAGTTCAAAACACATGTTATCATTTGGTTTTTGGATAAAGAAAATATGATAGAATATCTGCGAATTTAAAGATACTTAATTGGTTGCCTCTGTGCCAAATTTGGGAGTTACACCTATTAAACTTTGTTCATCATTTAATTCTCCGAGGCGAACCCTGTTACCTCCGTCCGAGAATATCATATCGATTCAACTTACACCCCATTAATGTTAGATCTAACCGTGATTCGAATATGCTAAGATATCTTACGTCCACCTTTTGCCGATCATTCTCCTATAATTCTGTTAAAAAATACAACCGAATCAATAACGAATTAAAAAAATTAAGTTGTGCTGCCTTCAAACGTAAATTGAAGCTTTATTACATACGATCATTTTTGACAGTTTAAGTGATAGTGACAGTCACGTAATAGCGTGGGTATCAAAAACTGGTGTTCTTTTCTTTGTTTAGGTTATAACAGTGTCAGTTTCTTCCCCCTCGTCTACGGGTTGCAGCACTAGGTGACGCGCACATGGGGGCATCGACTGGATGGCCTGCTTGGAGATTCCGGCGCTGTTCATATTATATTATGGTGTATAGGGGTATTTTATATTTTTGTATGCCTAATATAGTTATAAATTTTATTACATTGTATAGGTTATGTGTAGTTTGTTCAAGCTAAACATCGCCTATATATGTGTAGTTCCTTCTTTCTAATAAAGACGATTATTATTATTAATTAACTTCCACACCCTCACTATATAATTTGCCCTATATAAGAATCCCACATTATTAAATAGCGCAGTACTCTATTAAATTAATATATTTACTTAAGATTATGCTGTTCAAGAGCATTAATCGTTCTCCTTGTTTCTCCACGTCATGTTAATATATGTGTTTCTTGAGGTAACTGTTGGGTCTTCAATAAATTAAGTGGACTGTAGTTTATTTTTTTTACTATTTAACTTTATTTACAACTGGAGAGTACAAACACACAACACCTCTCTTACGTAACGTCTATCACACTTATTGTTGCCAGTTTTCGCCAGGCAGGGCGCTCTATTCAACTTAAACTATAACAATAACTAAAGCTTTTTGGACCAAACATTCCGCCCGCCTTGAAAATACCAAGTATTTTAAAAACAACTAAATAGTTAACTTATACCTTACAGTCTTAGAGTGTCTATAAATCAAATACAAATCTCGATTATTCACATGACACAAAGATGAATAATTACATTACGTATGACACTACAAAAATGATATTTTAGTACCCTGTTAATGCAAAAAATGATTTCCTTGTAGAACCAGGTGTACTTATATTATTAACGTAACTAAATGTAAAATACTATTGTAAAATTGGGTTAAAATTGACGTTCTTATTATTAACATATAACTATAATACGACTTAAACTACACTCGTTTAACCCAGCAGTTATATAATAAAATTAATTGCCCTCGTCGGGAGTAGTCCCACGGTATATTACATATGCTTTATTAACAGTCAATCCGTTTCAATTGGTAGGACACAAATACGATTAATCGCCCGCGTTAATTCACCACCACTAGCCACCTATATGCCCACAACACGCGTGATACCATCCGTCCCTGGGTGAAGTTTCACTACTCTTCCTAGCGGCCATTTTAAGCTAGGTAGCTTGTCGGTTTTAGCTAAAACTAAAGAACCGACCTTGATTAATTCCTGGGCTCGCGATCTCCATTTCGTCCTTGCCTGCAATTCTGCTAGATACTCCTTGTTCCACCTGGACCAATAATGCTGTCCCATGGCTTGAACTCGCTGCCATCTATTCAAACGTCTTTCCGGCACATCCATAAGGTTGATATCAGGGAGAGCCGTTAAGGTTTTCCCAATTAAAAAGTGTGCTGGTGTCAAGGCCGAGAGGTCATCGGGATCTTCAGTTAAGGGACATAAAGGACGGGAATTTAATATACCCTCAATTTATACTAACAACGTGTTGAAATCCTCGAAGTTAAGTGGACTTGTAGCAATACGCTTAATATGGTGCTTGGTACTTTTTATACCGGCTTTTCATATTCCCCCGAAGCTCGGAGAACCCGCGGGCATGAAGTGCCATTTTATTTTTTCCATAGCTAACTTATTTGCAATTATTTCTGAATTTTGCCCTAAAAACTCGGATATTCTAGAAAGCTCATTATTTGCGCCAACAAAATTAGACCCGTTGTCTGAATATATATTAGCACATTTGCCTCTTCGACTGGTAAATCTATTTAAAGCCGCGAGAAATGCCTCTGTAGTCAGTTCCGAGACTAATTCTATATGTACGGCCTTTGTGCACATACACACAAAAAGACATACATATGCCTTCAAAATTTTCGCACCCCGCGTACTCCTGTCCTTCAGTTGAAATGGCCCCCCATAATCCACTCCTACATTGTAAAAAGGTGAATAATTATTTACTTGTACCTCGGGAAGGTCCCCCATTAGGTACGTAGCTTCAATGGGATTTGCCTTGGAACAAATTAAACAGTTCCTAACTATCTTTTTACAAAAACTACGGCCTGATATTGGCCAATACATTTCTCTAATTGAACATAATAAAGATTGAGAGCCACAATGTAACAACCGTTCATGTTCATTTTTTAAAATTAAATTTGATATAATATGATCCTTTGGCAGAATAATAGGATATTTTTTATTAAAGTTCTGCTTGGAATTTCTTAGTCTGCCCCCTACTCGAATTAAGTTATCTTGCATAAATGGACTTAAAGATAAAATTTTACTTCTCTTATTAATTAATCTTTTCTTAAATAAATCGTAATATTCCTGCGAAAAACATTCCCTTTGACTTTCCCTTATTAATAAATTTAATGAATTCTCTAACTCTTTGGGTTCCAGCGCACCTATTTGTCTTAAATCTTTATTTTTCTTTAATTTAAAATTGGCAATAAAACGTACTACATATGCTAAGACCCGCTGAATTTTCTTCAATGATGAGAATTTTTGTGCCAAGTCTAAAATCTCATTATCTGCCCTTGCAGTTACATTTGAAGGTATTCGTTGTTCCGGAATATCCACGTTACCGTCCGGTTCCCTTAGCTTCCATTCGGCAATATCTTTTTTCAAAAATGCAGGTCCCTTCCACCACAATTCTGACTCAATCAAATTATTAACGTACATACCGCGGGAGATCAGATCTGATGGATTCTCACTGGATTCCACATGGTGCCATTTATTTTTTTCTGTGAGTGTTTGAATCTCACTTACCCGGTTTGCCACAAATGTCTTCCATTTATTTGGAGAACCTCGGATCCACCCCAATGTTATCATTGAGTCTGACCAATAATAATACTCATCAAACTTTATTTTTAATGCCTTCACCACTTTATTTCCTAAATTTGACAACAATACTGCCCCACATAATTCCAGGCGTGGTAAACCAAGTTGTTTTATGGGAGCGACACGAGATTTGGCACATACTAAATTAGACACAATTTTACCTGATGATAATACACATCTGACATAAATTGCCGCACCAAACGCTCGTTCGCTTGAATCACAGAACCCGTGCAATTCTAATCTAACATGTTCTGAAAAAACAGCCTGTCTTGGAATTTTAAATTGTGCAATAAATGCCAAACTATTTTGAAATTCTAGCCATTTCCTTGCCAAATTTTGAGGTATTTCCTCATCCCATTCTAATTTTAGTTTCCAAAGTTCCTGAATCATTATCTTTGCTACAATTACAATAGGCCCTAATAAACCTAACGGATCGTATATCTGACATGTAACTGATAAAATACTTCTTTTTGATATCTTATCCAAATTTTTAATATTAATTTTGTAACAAATGGTATCCTTATTCGAATCCCAGTATACTCCTAGTGTTTTATTTTGTTCATTTTCACCAATTTGTAGAATCCCTACTTCTAAATCTCTGTTTATTTGAAATTTATTTAAAATATCTTTATCATTACATAGAAATTTTCTCAACTCCTGCACTCAATAAAATTTTAGATACATTTGACTGAATATCTAGCAGCTCCGTAGCTGTCTCTGCTCCGGTTAAAATGTCATCCATATAAAAATCATTTCTTATCACTTCACTAGCCATCGGATACTCTCTTTCATTTTCATTAGCTAATTCAAATAAACATCTTACTGCCAAATATGGCGATGATGCGTTTCCATACACTAAGCGGTTTATTTCATAAATTTTTAATTCCTCGGTTGTATTCGTTGTTTGTTCCGGGTTAACCTTAATCTGTCTATACAATTTTGAGATATCCCCCGTCATCACGTAGTTATATTTGCGAAATCTAATCAATATTGAGAAAATATCTTGTTGCATGGTCGCCCCCACACATTGCACATCATTTAACGAGAGCCCTGTACTAGTTTTACTGGATGCGTCAAAAACTACTCGACATTTAGTTGTCACGCTAGAATCTTTTACCACTGCATGATGCGGCATAAAATATCCTTCAAACATATTCATTTTGTCCCCAATTTTAATTTCTCGCATATGATCCAAGCTTTTATATTCCAACATAAATGCAGTATAATCCACCCTTAATTCCGGGTTTTTATTCAATTTTTTCTCAGTAGACTCGAATCTGCGTAGAGCATTGTCGAAGGAATTACCTAAATTATTTAATTCCCTTTTAAACGGAATATCCACTATGAAACGACCTAAATTATCTCTTTTGGCAGTATTTTTGAATACGGTTTCACAATATTTTTCCTCGTCGCTAAACAAGGGACCCTTATTGTTGATTTCCTCTATATGCCAAAATTTAACTAACTTGTCGTCTAATTCGTCCTGAACATTTTCTGTGTTTAAATAACTAAGTGAGGTATTATTGAAATTTGAGTTTATGTGTAAATTACCCGCCACTACCCAACCTAATAGTGTGTTCTGCAGTATAGGTAAATTAGGTCCAAGCTTCTGCTGTCCTGAACATAATATTGCCCAAAAAACATTTGAGCCCAATAAAATATCCACCTCTGCAGACACATTAAACATTGGGTCGGCTAATCGTAAGGTTTTCGAAATTTCTAAAATGTCTTTATTAAATGACATAACGGGTAACTGATCTGTTATCTTAGGCAGTATTAGGCACTTTATATCCATACTAAAATTATTATAGCAAGATGCTATCGAAATATCCACCTGATTGTTAATATTAGTTACAGTGTGACCAACACCCTTAACAACATGACTTATCTTTATTGGCCGTAACTTTAATTGTCTACACAATTTTTCTGATAGAAAGTGGCTCTGAGAACCACTATCTAACAGAGCGCGACAAGTAACATAATCTTGTCCATTTTTTATTTTTATTATTGCGGTGGACAATAAAACTTGTGAACTATTCTCGGAACCTTTGAAATTAGACCGTGTCATTATTCCATTATTAGGGTCAGTTTCTAGCACCCGAGTGTTCAGGCTAACACTGGCACTGGCTTCGTAACTTTGTCCTACCATGCCGGCGCCGGCGCCGCCTTGAGTAACAGCTGGTTGAGCTGTAGGCGCGTAGCTTAAGACCTGACCGTCACCGGATGAATTTCGAATTTCTGCATTTACTTCATTAGTTATATACCTGTTCGAATGTAACAAAATATGGTGAGATTTTTTACATTTAGAACACCTTGTGGCTTTACACTTCCATGAAGGATGGGACGGCTTTAAACAATTGAGACATAATTTTAATTTTTTTATTTCAATTATTCTATTATCGGCATCTAAATTCAAAAATTCTTCACATTTATAAACTGAATGATTTTTCTTGCAGAAGTAGCACGAATAATTTGTTGCGTTTTCCGTATTAGTGGCTGCAAAGCTATTGCTAGATTGGTATCTCTTATAATTTTGATATTGTGAACTCTGCGATTTCTTAGTTTCAAATTTTTCACCTTTGCTTTCTGTTTTAGTTAATTCTATTTCTTCTAATATTGCGCATTTAAATTTCAAAAATTTATTCAAATCTGCCATAGTAGGCAATTTTCCCTCATATTTGTATGCTTCCCAGTCTCTCCTAGTCAGCGAATCAAACTTATTAGACATTATATAAATTATCAAACGATCCCATGAATCTGTGTTCTCGCCCAAACTCTTTAATGAACGCAGGTGTTTGCTTACATTGTCGAATAACCTTCTGAGTTCTTTATGAGACTCTTTATTAACTGACGGTTGCTCAAATATGGCGCGGATATGATTATAGACCATTAATTTTTTGTTTTCGTAGCGCTCGACTAAGAACTTCCAAGCGATCTCAAAATTATCCGACGACACCTCAATTGAATGTATCGATAATGTATCCTTTACATTATCTGCCAACGAAGTCTTAAGATAGTAAAAACGCTGAATATTTGCAAGTGTTTTGTCGTTTATCACTAACGCTGTGAACGAGTCGCTAAATTCTAACCAGTTACAATATTCACCATTAAAGGTGGGCAATTTAATAGGTGGCAATTTAACTAAAGAAGAGGAACCCGGTACCGATGCTACATTATTTACATCCAGATTTGAGCCCCTAACTGAACCTTTCGATTGGCTCGCACTAACTACAGACCCATTTTCCTCATTTTCCCTTTTATAATATTCCGCGATTATTGTCTTTAAGTCACCTACTAATTCAAAATAAGCTAATTCAAAATTACTTATCTCGTCCTCATCCGTGCCAGATGAGCCAGCATTTTTAATTTGCGCTTCTATTTCATTGAATTCATCTAGTGCGGGTTCAATTTTATTAAGTCTTTGCTCTAAGTTACTAATTATTTTAATGTTGATCTTCTCTTCATCGACCGTTTCCAAAAAATTTTTTAAACGAGTCACCCTTGATTTGATAGTGCCCCCTTTCCCGATTAAAACTTGCATATCTGCTCCTTCCGCCATTGTCAGTACAAGAGGAGGTCAATTATTGAAAAATGGGAATATTATTTATTACTTACTGAAATTTTATGGGCTTACTAGAGGATTGGTGGTAATAGGAACTCGACCTTATTGCCTCGAGCTGTGCCTTTTCTGACCGGTTTGATTCCTCCGTCTCACTCTGGTTACTTCACTCCCCTTCTGTATATCTCTCGACTACCATGGACTAACCCAAATCTTCCAAGCCTCGTTGACGCTGGCTTATTATTTTATTATTTTATTGCTGAATTATGGGTATGTTCACTTGTAATGACTATAACTGTTTCCTTATCCTGATCGAAATGGACCAATGTTGGGTCTTCAATAAATTAAGTGGACTGTAGTTTATTTTTTTTACTATTTAACTTTATTTACAACTGGAGAGCACAAACACACAACACCTCTCTTACGTAACGTCTATCACACTTATTGTTGCCAGTTTTCGCCAGGCAGGGCGCTCTATTCAACTTAAACTATAACAATAACTAAGGCTTTTTGGACCAAACAGTAACACTTTATAATAATTTAATAAAATAATAAGAACGTCTGTATCGGAACTGTCTACAATTATACTGATACTGTTGCTGTATTTTTCTTCAATAATTATATATGATGCACAAGTAAAGTATCAGCTACCTCATGTTTATTTTCTGCTTGAATTTCAGGGGGAATATCAGAAGACTTCGAATATGTTTTATTTTCATATCATACAACTGCATTTTCAATATTTCTGTTTGAATTGAAATTATGTTTTTTCACCAAGATATTTTGTTAACTCGTCTTTTGTTTTAATACTTGATAAGAAATCTTTGAGACTTAAGTTTTTGATCAATGTATTATAAGTTATTCTGTAATATGTGTTTTTTCATCTACATCTTTTTTCTCTCATTTGGTTTTTCAATGAGTTTTCTTTACAAACATCACACATAATACAATATAAATATTATTATAATCAGAATAATCATTTTCTACTTTTTTTAAAAACGCTTGTGCAAAGTCTCTACAAAATGTTATCTCATGTGCTTTCGTTCATGGATTGAACCAGTGCCATGCCATCAATCATAATAAAGCTTTTCTTTCTGTATTCAATGCGGTTTTCAATACTAAATTCAGGATCTTCAAATCGTTTAGCCCTTTCTTCTAATTTCGACACTATTATTGATTTGTCAGTTGCTAACATCAAAGTTCCATCGGCAGCAAATAAAGATCGTGGTATAGTTCCAAATTCATATTCACCAATGCAATTTTTTAAATTAATATCGCTTCTTGATCTTGACACTATAATCAGTTGATGCAACAAATCCCTTTCCTCTGTTATATTTCTATACTAAACTTTTTATTATTGAATTATAAATATTTAATTTAAACCACTGTAAAAGCAGTTATTATTTATGTGTTTATTTAAATATATAGTTGATAATACTTTATGCATAACGACTGTAATAGATAATAATTCATCTGTTAGAAGTAAGCTGTTTTGAAAAGTTTAGAACTGTTGCTATTAAATATACTCATAATCGCCATAGTCCAGTTGCCAGAGACTAATTTTGATGAAAAGTTAGAATTAATTGTTACCTCGCTAATTTTTTCTAGTTGAAATTAGTCATAAAAATAAAATTTGGTACTTATTCAAAATTTACAATTTTCTAGATTCTTTTCACATCATACATCTTTTTGTTTATTAAAGTAAACTGTGAAATTTTCAAATTCATATCTTGAAAATTTTAGAAATGGCATAGCAATAACAAATTTGAAAAAAACTCATTATCATTAAACTTCGTATACATGCCATACACAATGATTTTTTCAAGTTTAAATATAAGGATCTAATATCTACAATCTTCTATTTCATTTAAATTTTGGTTTGTACAATTCCATTGATTCGTTGAAAAGTTATAGTAAATTTATTATAGTGCGCCTGGACTCGCGCTCTCCTCGCGCGATGTAGTTTTGTGCCTCCGTGGCACATGTTTGGACGACCAAAAAAAAATTCTACAACCTACAGTTCTGATTTTACAATAATACTTTCCATATCATTTTTATGTAAAATTTTCCGTTCTTTCGAATGGCGATAATAGTTTTTTTACAAAAAAATTTTTTTTAATTTTTTTTTTAAAATTGGTATTTTGCAACTAATTTGTTAAATTAAAAATGACGCAGGCACTCTTTTGTTGATAACTTTTTATATGTTGTTCGTAACATACTCACGACTGTATAGTAAAGAGTTATGGCTTCCCGGTATTTTTCCAAAGTGAAAACCTACTTTGAATCTATTGACTATAAGTAATTATATTAGCAGGTAAATAGAACCTTCTTCTTAATTATTTCAAATAATATTTAACCACTGAAAAAACCTGTATTGTCTTTTAATTAACTGTAGATTATATGTACTAAGAACACCATAGGTACCGATAAAAACAATAATATCGTAAGAACAAAAATTGGGAACGAGATAAAACGTCCATTTCCTAGGCATGTAATAATGCTTTCAGAGTGTATAAAATGTATCTGGTTTTTGTCTGAATATAGAGATCTTGTTTTGTTTTATCTCGACGTTCCTCGTCCGCAAACTGGCAATGATTTCGGCTCGCGTTTTTCCTCTGATGCATTTGTTTTCCTGTTCTATTTTCATTCGTCTGGTTACCTTCCCCGGCTTTTCTCATAGATGCAGACGGTGACAAATGTGTCGCCATTTCTCATTGCCTGAAAGTAACTCCGCCGGTTTTCCTTACTAAAGTCAGATCTTTCATTCACACATGAAGTGCTCAAAAAGAAATCGTTAAGGGGCGTTTGAGTTTTTATTACGTTCACGAAGGTCGTTTCTATTTATTACCGAAATCTCTCGTTGGGGAAATTGAGATTTTTATACAAGAAAAACAAACAGAATAAAAATTCCATTAATTTTAAGTGTGCTCAAACTTACACAGTCGTAGCAACAGTTTGTGAAGTGACGGTTTTTGGAACTAAGTTTTCTGGTTCCCGTTTTTTTCCGGTTTGCCTAATACAAAATATTCAAGAAATGTATTTCTATAAACTACGATTTTAAACTATTCTTCAGAATAGTTACGCTCTGCGGGCATAATTTCACTTTTTCACAAGCTGTATTTCGATTTATTTTATTTTAAGAGTTGGTCGGAGTGTATTAGTCATCCATGCTTCCAATTTTAATTGTAAATGACTTCACGTCAATAAAATGACGCAGCGAATGTACGGTGTGCTTGGAAGGCGAGAGATAGAGATGTAGTAGAATTGACATTGGACAAATTTATTATACCTAATATTTAAATTTCTCTGTGCATTTGAGGATATTAGGACTAATTTTATTTTAGTTCTACAAAAGGGAAAATGTTTATTTTAATGATACCTATGCGGGACGATAAAAATTATTTTTGCAAATCGATAATAGAAGAAAAAAAAATTATTTTTTTATATATACTTTTTTTTCTCTCATCATCCCACATTGTAACATGTTTTTAATGTCTTTTAGTGAAAGCCGTTTTTTAAAATAATGATTTATATGAGAGTAATTTGCACAGTCTTTCCGGCTTATATCCGGAGCGCTCTTAAGTAAATGAGTAATTAATTATAATAGAATGCTCGAAGTTCAGAAGCGGACATCGTGCTCTACGTTCTGCCAAATTTTTTAAACGATCTGTGACCATTTAAGTGTTATAAAATAAATAATTTTCAAAAAGCCATTGACTTTTATGTAGATTTCCAACTTTGAATGCTCATAATTAACTCATTTCGGTACCTTATTTCTTTCCTCATTGATTTACTCGAATAGCTGACATACAGTTATCGGTATAAGTTCCGAGACTCGATTTGCTAGGTACACTTTTCTCAGAGACCTATATGCGCGTCGCCACGACATAACCCCAATATCTCAGAAATTCTACTCTTCGAAGCTGGGCGGCACTCTGCTATAGAGAAATATAACACAAATTAAACAGCAAAATGCACCATTTCGCATAAAGTACATCCTACTATAACATATGTTAGCAATCTTCCGGCAACCAATTCAATTCAAATAGTCTTTATTAATATTAGCACAACAAACAGTAGCCTCACCAGGACCTGCTCAGGAACCGATCGTGCAACCATCATCATGACGTGGTGGCGGATTGCAGGATCGGGCGGAACATGCCTGTGTGGGCGGAAGCAACAATACAATAAACTTAACCTAAACTCCTTTTTACAAAAATAAAATAAAAATAGGTATTAACTTTTAACAAAAATGCTTGAAAAACAAACTTATAACTACACTAATTTTTATAAAACTCGCGCACAAAACACTGCTAAATTTTTGTATCTGAACGCAGGCACCACAAATTAAACAAGGAGGTGCCTTCCACGAGACACTCCAATGCAGGGCTGCTCAGGGCTGGCCTAAACTTTGATTTAAAAAGTTAAAGTTTTGATTTTTTAAAAGGTTAATGATGTGAAATGGATTTAGAAACAAACATGTACAAAAAGAAACGAAGAAAAAACAAACCCAACAAAAATACACAAATAGAAAGGAAGAGGGGGACAGGAAAGGTTTATAGATGAGCGTATGAAATACTAGTGAAAGATGGATAGGGCTAATGAAAGGTATAGTTGGTGAAACTTGGCTATAGTGGTTTCCGGAAAATCGGTAACGTCTGGTACGGTTTTTCATCCGAAATGAGGCATTTTGCTATCTAATTTGCGTTATGTGTCTTGTTAGCAGACTATCGCTCAGTTTGAATGAGTAGAAGTTTTGAGAGATGCGCTGGACGTAGCACGCTATCGAGAGTATGTTGTTGCAGCGTGCGTATAGGTCTCTGAAGGAGGTGTATCTTCCTGAATTCAATATAAGGTGCATAAATTTGTGTTCAAACACTTGGAGTTTTTTCATTGTCGTGGCCGGTATGCTGCACCACATATGTGATGAACAGCCGGATCACCATCGTGTACAACAGTTTCTTATTCTGTCTGTTGAGTCTGTTACCCCTGACCATGAGCGGATACAGACTCCTGGAGAAGGAGTAGACCGTCCGTATTGTCTCATTTATATGAGTATTGAACGTCAGTCTTTGGCCAAGTCTCACCCCCAGGTACTTCACGCATCTCTTGGTTGGAATTTTGTTTCCCCTCATCGCATGAAGACTATCGCCTTAGACTTCTCAGCGTTCACCCAAATCTTCCACTTGTCATAATAAACCGTGGCACGAGCCATGTGCGCCATGTGCGACAGCGTAACCTTTATAGCCAACCTACACCAATTGCATCTTTTGCTTACCTTGTCTACATTGACTGATATTTCATACTTATAAATCTTTCCTATCCCCTTTTTCCTTTCTGTTTGTTTCTTTTTGATGCGTTTTCTTGTTTTCTTTTTGTGAATTTTGTTCTTTTAATTGACTTCGTTATTAAATTCTATAGAAACAAAACTTCATAAAACCCTAAAATTATAAACAACAGTTTAGGCAGCCTACGCGCAGCTCGATATTGGCACATCTTGTAGTGACAGACTCCTCGTGAAGGCTCAAGCCGCCAAGTGAACGTGTAATTTTAAATTTTTAAAATCTGTTTTCCCTGCAATCCGCCATCGCGATCTATAGTGGTTGTACGGCTGGTTCTGTGGTAGATCCTGGGAAGGATCCTATATATTTTAATTGCAAAAAAAGGAGAAATTCAAAATAAAACAAACAATATGCTTTAACAATTAATTGACAATATGTACAGTTCAAAGGATTAACTAACTATACGTGAGTATATATATTTAAAAAAATTTGTATACAACAATACAATACACAAGGGCGGTTCGGTATTAATCAAACTAAAATATTATTACCCAAGTATTGGGACGGGATCAAATTTATTACTTCTAGATTGTATTAAATTGAAAAGCGAAATCTATAACGCGGTCATTGACTTGTTTCAAACAAAATGACTGAAAGCAAGCAAGCGGTGATATATACATGCAAAACCAAAAGAAAGTGGCAGGTATGACAAGCAAACCAAAATATTGGCTCGACACGTGCAAACTTGGAATAATATAGGACAAACTATATGACAGAGAGACGGTTAGTTAAATTAAAATTTCTAACAGAAGTTAACTTAGAATTATAATATAACAGATTTTAGAACTGAACATTTCAACCCTGGTTATTGAATATTTATTTGCAAAATAACGTGCGAGTTGGAGCGTCCCACTTAAAGGTACGGTCCACCAATGAGGAATTTCGCAAAAAGTAATCCGGAATCAAGTCACGATACGAAGCGTCTCAGTTGGAGTGTCCCACTTAATGACATCATCTCCAACTAAATAATTTCGCGGAAAATAATCCAGAATTAAGTTAAAATAGTATGTTAATTAAGGCACGTCTCAATTCGAGCGTCCCCCTTAAAGATAGCGTCCCCAAATGAGTAATTTCGCAAAAATAATCTGTTTTCTAAATATAATTTGAAAAATAAAATAAAACAAAAATTCAAAGTCAGAATTCCGGCACGATGCCTCTGGAGTGTCCCACTAAAGGCAGTGTCCCCAGATGGCATTAGTGGCGGAAATATATTTTCTCGGTATTTACTAAAAGCAATCAGTTGCTTGAAAATTGCAAATTGCTGAAGGCTGAATTTATAAAAATATTGCAAAGTCAAATGAAGCCAATCAGTCAAGTACAGAAAGTATTAATTTAGACTGCTGAGATTGCTTGAAAATAAATTAATTGCTTTATTTCGAAAAAGGAATGAATTTAGTAGCCCAAGTATTAACAATAATTATTATAACTGTAAATCAAATTGATATTCTTGAAGCCGGTCTATATTGAAAGTTTCGTACGTTAACTTATTTAAACAATTAGTTTTCGCGTCTGAAACTACTTGAAATCGGTTTAAAATAAAGGATTTATGCGAATACTGAAAAGAACCCAATTAAATTATCTTCGGTTTAATAATTATAAATTAAAAAAATAAAAATATATTACTTCAGTCACAAAATTAAACTAAAAATTCGCACCACCATTTTTTAACATTATGTGAAATTAATAAGTGGAAATTTTTCTATCATTTAAAATTAAATTTATTTGGCGATGCAAAGGAGGATATTATAAGTACACAAATTAATATGTTAATATTTATTTTTTAAATATCACAATATAACAAAAATAAAGTTGTTGGTATCACAATAATACATATTAAACAGTAATAAATTGTATTAACAAATTTAATTAATTAAATTTAAGTGGACTTGGAAGTCTAGCAAAAATTCTTCTCGTCTTAATGGAGAATAAATAGGACTTAAGACTGAACTTTGTAAATGTCTATGGTTAGGAAAATATATGAAATATTTCGACACAATTTTATTTAATTTTAATTTAGATATTCTATTAAATTTACTTGAAGATTTTAGTAGATATTCTTGGATTCTTTTGAATAGGTTTACATTCAATATTTCTTCATAATAAATATTTTCAACCAATTGTGACAAGTAGGTAAGCTGGCGATGATATTTTTCAATGTCTGAATATTCTTTGCACAAAGTACACAATCTGTATGTTTTAGAACCTGGAGCCATTTTTGTGCTATATGCCCATGCACATTACTCTTTTAGCTGGTAATCAAATTTTATTATGATGTACGCCAGCTATTACTATCTTGTTACCTTTTATTATTCCATGGCCGCCCAGAACATCTTATTCAATAATTAAGCATTCCATCACTGGGTTCACCACATCAAGTTCGAAAATTTAACTGTTTCATAATATCAAAAAGTCATTTTATTTTTTCTAGAAATTTCAAAATTTTAATAATAATTTGTCTGTCATCAAGTCAATCCAAATTTCATTACTATTGCACGTGTCAAACCGCCGGTTTTGCTTTGCTTTTCTAGAAATTTTAATTAGAGAAATAATAAAAAAGGGAGAAAATTATAACTTACCTACTAAAATTTAGACATTTCCGAAACTTGGGCAATTAAAAATTTTCATATGTTTGAAATACAAAATTCTCTGTATAATTTTGCTGTTTTCCTGTAAACATACCTATTCTTAAAATACACACGATACCGTAAATTTGATTTTTGCTTTGAAGTATAAATATTTTCAATATATTATTAAACTGTCTTGGGTGTCTTATTTTGAGTCTCTACTCTCATTTGCATAAGCCTGAAATAATAAAATCATTACAGCTGTCTTTTCCTTGAGAAAGCCGGCTTACGTTTCGACCCCTGGTAATAAACTGTCTTCACTGATTCTATCTGGGGCCTCTATTACACTGTTAATAGAGAAAGGGGTGTTTTTACACTTTAAAGTGCAAGTTTCAGCACCGAAGTAGCGGCATTACAACTTACTTCTGATCTATTTTTGCTCCGGCTCGTAGATAAATTTTTCATTGTTCAATTATGTATTTATTTTAGATTTTATTAAATGTACTTGCACCAATAATAACAATATCTAATAAAGCATGAAAATTCATTTTTAATATCCCACATAAAACCTGTGATTGTTTTTCCACAAATATTTTAAACAATAAACAACCTGACATCCAAAATTTCCTTATATTTCATTGCTAAAATAACACTCTTCTGAAAAAGTGTATTACTTTTTATAATAGGAAAAATATTAAATAAGAGAAAACAATAACAACGTGATTTACAACATGTCAGTATCAGGACTATTATCAAATTTCAACCGGAGATATTTTCCTCTTAGTTGATACACAGGGATCGGCAATTCTTTTCCTTCCCTCCTTCTTATCTACATTTACACTCTGCCTTTGTATAGACGACTTTATATCAAAGAACCCCATTTCATTTGTCTACAAAGAAAAGAAGCACTTTTTATGACACAGCAATACCGAGTGCAAAAATGTTGGATATATAATAAGTAAGGGATCTTAATTGTATTAAACAAAATAAGAAATTTAAAATACTTACTTCAATAATAAAAAATAAAATGGAAGGATATAATGAAAAATTACTGGGATCTATTTTTATTTGTTCATACAGGGTATAAGTATAGTGTGTCAAAGTTCAATATTGGCCTTATTAGAAGACTTTGGAAAATTATGTTTTATGGAAGTGGTACAGTGTCAATAAGCTCACATTTTAAAAATAATATTTTGAGTTATACAGGGTGACTCGCTACAGCGGAGTATCTTCGAGGTCGTTTTTTTTTTAATGGAGCACCCTATATATTTTTACATGTATGAATTCAGCGTATAATTACCTTTCAAACGATCTCCAGATTTTTTGTTTTTGACGTGACGTTGCCGAGTTATTCGAAAAAATATTAAAATTTTGGTCCAAACAAGATTTAACAAATTAATTAGCTGTATGTGTATTACTATTAATTAAGAAGATTTATTTTACAAACGGGATGTACTACAACGACACAACCACCAAATATTGATTATAATTATACAGGGTGTACTTTATACTAGCGCTAATTCAGGACATTTCAAAGTGAATTTTCTCAATTTTTTCAAATGTATATAATTGTATTTTTGGATTGGGACGTTAATTCTCTACGATTTTTGTGAATAATATTCTATACCGAAAATCGATATTTCCAGAGATATTTTTACTTTTTCATTAAAAACCGTTAAACTATAATACTTTTCATTTTGAACTGATCTAGTAGTCACGATTTTGACATAAAGTGAGAATAATTGAAAGTTATCTTATTGACGTTTAATTGTTAACCATTGTAGTAAAATATTTACACTTATTTTAGGGTATAAATTAGTTTAAAATTCGCACTTTCCAATAATGAATTTTTCGAGAAAAAAAAATGGTCGATATGGTTTATGTTCTGGATGCGAGTGATTAAAATCGTTTGCTATGAACTCGAATTTATAAGAAGCGATATCCCGAAACAAGACTGCCCTCTAAAAAATCATTTGAGAGATTAATGCAACGATTTGACAAAATGGGGAAAGTGGAATATTAGGAACTAACAAAAAATTCAGCAAATGAATAAAACGAAGCAGTTACACTTTTGAGAGTGATTTAAGATCCTCATCGCAGTATAAGAGGATTGGCAAGAGAAAACGATATAAGCCGATCATCAGTCCACCAAATGCTACAAAAAAAAAACTAAGTTCATCCCTACCACGTTCAACTAATGCAGGAACTGATTGATAGAGATTATGAAGACTGAATACAATTTGGTCAATGGGCAAAACAAAAAATAGAATAACAAAGAAATGTTTTTGACTTTGCCTTTTTGTTTGCCGATGAAGTAACGTTTCATAAAAATGGACATGTTAATCGTCATAAATAAATAAACCCCACAGAAATTAGACAACCCCCAATTCCAGAAGCCAGGGGCTTGTGCGGAAGGGGGTTACACATTGAGAAAAGCGCGGACATACAACCATTTCCTCCGACAGTGCCGGAGCCAGGATTCGAACCCGTTGGTGCGATGTCCGTGTGATTAATCGAGATTGCCACCTCACGCCTTAACCCACTCGGCTATCGCCCAGACAAAATAATTTTCATTATTACGAGACAACCAATCCTTACATCTTACGAACAAATAGCCAAACAAGATGGTCGTTGGTGGCTGACTGAATGGCTTCGGCCTTAATGCCAATAAGAAAAAAAAAGATGGTCGTTGATTGTTCGGGGATGAATCGTTGGGGATTATGTAATAGTACCACATTTTTAACGACTATTATAAAAATGGTTTGATATTAAGAGGAGGACCCCATAATTGACCTGCCCAAAGCCCTGATTTGATCAAAATAGATTTCTTTTTGTGGGGCTATATTAAAATATGAAAGAAAAAATAAGGGAAGTCTTTCAGGAAATTGCTGTAGATATTTTAAGAAATATCGGTAGATCATTCGAAAATCGTCTACAGAAATGCATAGACATACTGGGAGGCCGCTATAAATAGTTCTTATAAACACTAGGTATTATTTATTTCATTAAATTAGGTTAAAAATAACTTTAACTTTTTAAAATAGTGCCAATTATTGTATTACCTAATATCGTAATACGTGTTCCTATTATTTGTGTCAACTTTTTTGTAATAATAAACGATTATTTATAAATTTTTAAGATAGACTCAAATGTGATTTAATTAAACTGTGAAAAAATACTACTAAGGTAACCAAGACGCACCCAGAAAAAAATGTAATACTACTTTCAATTATTCTCACTTTATGACAAAATAATCGCTGCTAGATCAGTTCGAAATGAAAAATATTATAGTTTAACGGTTTTTAATGAAAAAGTAAAAAATCTCTGGAAATATCGATTTTCGGTATAATATTATATTATTCACAAAAAAACTCGTAGAGAATTAATGTGGCAATTCAAAAATACGATAATATACAGAATGTTCCATTTGAAAAAATTGAGAAAATTCACTTTGAAATGTCCTGAATTAACGCTAGTATAAAATACACCCTGTAGAATAATCAATATTTGGTGTTTGTGTCGTTATAGTAAATCCCTTGTCTACATAATTGCAAAATAAATCTTCTTCATTAATACACACACAGCGAATTAATTTGTTAAACCTTGTTAAGACCAAAATTTTCATATTTTTCCGAATAACTCGGCAACGCCACGTCTGGAGATCGTTGGAAAGATAATTTTACACTAAACTCATAAATGTAAAAAAATATAAAGTGTTCCATTTAAGAAAAGTGACTTCGGAGATGCTCCGCTGTAGCGAGTCACCCGGTATATTTCAAAATATGTTTAAAATGTACGCCTTTTAATACAATACCTGCGTTATCCTAAATTCAAGATGTTCAATTTGGTTACCGTTTTATCATATTTGCCGTTCTATAAAGGATATTCTTGTACTGCCTAAGGTATATACCGTGTGTTAGAAAAGTAAGGGAACGGTGGAAAATCTCGAACAGTTTGCGTCAAGTCGAAAAATAAAAAAATACGTGTCAAAAATTTTTCGAAAAACTATCTACTGATACCAAAATGACCTCCCCACACACCACCCTGTGGGTGGCGCGAGGGGCAATTTTAAAATTTCAAATGGAAACCCCTATTTTTTTATTGCGGAATCGGATTCTGCGGCAAAAAATACGTAAATTTTATTCCGGACATTTTTTTCGATTCTTGCATGGTGTCGCTGTAATCGCAAAAAATGAAAAGAAAACATTACTGTTTCAAGAGTAGCGTCTTGTGCCCATAAAGAAAACGTCCAATTGAAAAACTGAAAAACAAGTATTTGTTATTTTTACGAACTCTATCCAATGACATTGAATTCGACTCTCCCACCCCTAACTCAGAGGGTGGGGGGGGGGGTGGGGCAACTTTGAAATTTGTGAAAATCCCTATTTTTTATAGCGGATTCGGATTCTACGGCCAAAAATACGGGAATTTTATATCGGACATTTTTTTCGATTCTCGCAAGGTGTCGCTGCAATCGCAAAAAATTGCTACTGATCTCAGAGAGAATGATTTCCCGAGCTGTTATGAGAACAGTGATTTTACACGGTCGTGCGGAAATTACAACAACTATTAACATTCTGCAAATTTATTAGCGGCTAGTAATTTTCAATTTACATTTTTTACAGGGCAATAAAAAACTCGATTAAAAAAAAAAGTAACAGTGGTTTTACTTCTTAATTCAGCCACTTCAGACAAGTTCTTGATCCCAGCCAGTGAAGGCAAGGAGGTAACTCAGCCATTTAAGGCAAGGTGAGGATTTCGGCCAGTTGAGGCAATTAGTTCACAGCTTAACTGTTACACTAGCAGGTTTTAATTTCAAGATTATAGCACGTGTTCAAAATAGTACCCATTGACTTCTTGACATTGTCCGAGACGAACGTAAAAATTTTCAATAGCACTTCTTATCATTTGAGGTGGTATTTCTGCAAAAATGTTTATTATGCGTTGCCTCAGCTCTTCCAAATCACGAGGTTTAGTGAAATAAATCTTACCCGTCACGTAGCCCCAAACAAAATAATCAAGTGGCGCGAGGTCGGGAGATCTTGCTGGCCATTCAATGGTTCCTCTTCGACCTATCCATCGATTTTCGAAAGTACCATTCAAATAGTCCCTAACAATATCCCGATAGTGTGGAGGAGCCCCATCTTGCTGGAACCAAACATTATCGAACTCATCACCGGCAATCTCTTGTATTGAGGGAACTATTCGTTTTGTCAACATTTCCATGTATTTTTGTCCATTTAAATTTCCATCTATGAAAAACGGTTCGATGATTCGATCCCTGAAAACTCCTGCCCAAGCATTTAATTTTTGTGGATACTGCATGTGTGTTTCAAGCATCCAGTGAAGGTTTTCGTCACTCGAATATCTGAAATTATGGCGATTAACTTTTCCACTGAGTTCGAAAGTTGCTTCATCCGAGAAGACAAAAAATTTGGATTTTGGTTACTCCTTTCCATCATTAATTCACTAAATTCAAGTCGCCGATCAAAATCATCTTCATTTAACTCTTGGTGAAGGTGAATTTTGTAAGGATGAAATTTCAAAAGTTTCAAATTCTTATGAACTGAAAATGCACTCATATCAAGCTGTTGACTGGCATTTGTGATTGATAACCTTCGATTTTCAACAAATGCCTGGGCCACTTCCATTTGTCGAGCTTCCGATGTTTCAGATTTTGGTCTTCCAGATTTTGGGCGATTTTTATTTGTCTTTGTGTCTAGGAATCGTTTGATGGTACGGGACGCAGTAGATTTCGAAATTCTCACTTGATCTACACGGAAAGTTTCGTTGAATAAAATCACAAGTTCATCATAGGACCCTTCTTTATCGCCCCACCCTCGCATCATTAAAAGAGAAACTCTCTCTTCCTCTGTTAAAGTAGCCATTATGCAGAAGAAACGCGAGAACTAATGAAAAATGAAATAACTTTTTCCGTACAAAAGTGCGCTCCTGCCTCTACAAAAGTTGGAAGGAACTGAACGTTCTCGTAGAAATTTCACAAAACAAATACTGTTATTAAGAACACTTTAAAAAAACTATTATAAAAACCAAGATATCACAGATATTGTTTTTTAAACTGAATGTTTTTTTGTCAACACGAGTAGCTAGAGTTTGTAAATATTTACAAACTTATGGACGCTTAAGTTTATTTCAATTTTGTGCGATTGCAACGACACCTTGCGAGAATCGAAGAAAATGCCCGATATAAAATTCACGTATTTTTGGCCGTAGAATCCGAATCCGAAATACGTGTTTTTCAGTTTTTAAATTGGACGTTTTTTTATGGGCACAAGACTACTACTACTCTTGAAACAGTAATGTTTTCTTTTCATTTTTTGCGATTACAGCGACACCATGCAAGAATCGCACCCACAGGGTGGTGGGTGGGGAGGTCATTTTGGTATCAGTAGATAGTTTTTTGAAAAATTTTTGACAGGTATTTTTTTATTTTTCTATTTGATGCAAACTGTTCGAGATTTTCCACCGTTCCCATACTTTTCTAACACCCGGTATAGACAGAATATAGTAGATGCCAAAATGTTATATGATTTACGCCTAGATTATAATATCAGCTGGGCACTGGCCACGTAATTTTGATATAGGAAGTACACCTTTCTTAGAAATACAGTCAACATTGTCTAATCAGCTCTCATTAAAATAAGTGCGTAAAATGTTTTAATTCAATCATTCTCATTTTCATTAAATAACCAAATAGTATCCCTGCTTTTCTGGGAGAAATTTTGATAATAATCTCAGGTACAAATTTTGAACATAGTTAAGTATACAAAAGACGATGTGCTGAGTAAAAGACTGGTATTTATATGGTAGTAAATCGCCATGGTAGCGTTTTGTACTTAGAGTGAAACATTTGGTTTTTCTGTTAATTTTACTATACTTAAGATACCTTAAGAGACAGAAAATAGTTTCCTATCAATGTTAAAAATAAAACAAATATATGTGCATGCAGTATTTTTATTATTGACTTGATAATACTTAATTAATTGCAATGTCGTCATCAATTTGACTACCGTTAACTATACCTAAGCGATTATAAATATATCTGCAATATAATTCCATAAATATATCCAAAACTCCGCCTAAAATTTTAATAAATACGAACAGCAAACTAATTAAAAGTACACAAACATTAATTAAGTACAATAGACCGGATCTTGCTGGGTTTTAATTAATAAAGTTTAAAGACTAGTCTACCATTTTTGTTTTCTCCTATACCCAAGATTGAGTTTCATCTCACTTTTATATAACCTCTTCTGACTGCAGCTAATCATTAATTTTAAGTTAAAAATTGAATATAACTATCAGTATAATAATTGTTAAACTTCTAGAAATGTTAATTACCGTGGAGAGAATTTTTGAAATTCAGGAGCACCATATTTGATTTTCGCGTTTTTACATTTAATAGATTTTCCCATATTACAGCATATAAGTTTGTTGGTAGACAAACCGGTGGAAATCCATTTGTTCTCTCCACATACTTTTGTTTGCAGGAATGCCTAAAATAGAAATATAATATACACAAGAGTCATTTATAATTTTTCGCATTTACTTGAATTTGACCACAACGTGGATAAACTTTTTTTTACATACACAATGGGAGGTAATTCCGCAGTATATCTATGTACTTGCGTTTTTCATACTTTTGATTTACTAATAGGAATAATTTAATTTATATAAATTTGATTACAAAATATAAAGTATATTTTTCGTACTTGAAAATTAATAGAAACAAAATTTTTTAAGGCAATTCGGACAAACATTCCTATATAGTTAAATCTACCGGACTAATATACCCTATTTTCAGCATCCAACTTACTGTCAAATCTTCGATGTTCCTTAATTAATTTTGATAAAATTTGAAACATTAGGTTTTTTGGCGGAGCTAATTGATACATTTAATTTTATAATTTCTACTATTTTAAATTTTATATGACTCCATCACTCTTACTATGGGATTACTTAAAAATATGGAGTTTATGAAAAACCTAGAATAGATACGGCCGTCTTACAAAACAGAACTTATGGTGATTGTGCAACACTTAGTTGAAACACATTATTAGCCACCTGTTATAAGGAACTTACACCTCGCTACGATATGTGAATGTATCAAAGCTTCTTAGATACTTCTATATAATTGATACATCTTTCAAAGTAATTATAATAATTAGTGGTGCCTGATAATAAATTAACATTTATATATGTCTTTTACAAATAAGAGCACAGGAAATATTCCCATTATGCTCAGCAACAAAACACAAAACCAAATTTTCACCGGGTATATTTAAAAACTATGTAAATAAATATATATTAATGGTTAACGGTCATTGGTTAAAAAAAAATTTTGACTCTAATAAAGGATAGAGTTAGTTATGAAGAACAAAAATAGAAATGAATGTTTGATGGGAAAGAATTTAAAGATATAAATGTTCACGGAGAGTGAAGTAAAAGGAAGTTGGGGCATTATACTGTCTAATTGGTGTAATGTTCTGGGTTAGCGTGTTATCACCCAGTATAAAAGTATAAAACTTCTGGAAAATTTCCTGGATGTAGTCCGCTGTTGAGTTAAGAAATAGTAAAATCATAACACATTTAACGATTTAAGTAAATTAGAAATTAATTTGTATACGAGTTAAGAAAAAGAAATCGTACCGAAAGTAGTTGATTATTCGCAATTTCGGTCATAAGCATTTAGGCACGCCGGCGGTTTTATTTTAAGTAAATACTATATTAATAATAATAATAATAATAATAATAATAATAATAATAATAATAGTGTTTATTTAGTATAATAAGCATAATTACATAGAACATAGTAATAGCATAATATTTTACATAAATAAACAAAATACTCCACAAAATATCATAGATATTTGAGCGTGGGAAATTAAATAATATATATTACGTTACACAAATAAGCAACGTTACATCAACAATATTAACAAACTAGTGTATAAGAAAGATTAATATTTACATCATACAAACATATAGATAAAAAAATATATACACACATACAATATACATAGGTTTAAACAAACTAAACAATGTAACAACAAAAAAATTTATTTAGTTGACATAATATTTATTCGTATTGTGTATAATAATAAAAAGCAAATGTAAATAATATAAATGTAAAATGACAGAATACGTTAAAATTTTAAATATTTTAATAATTTGGAAATATGTAATAAATATTTTTTCTCTCAAGTTCACAGAATTCCATTGATTTAGTTATTTTTTAAATCTATTAGAGAATAGATACTTTCTCGATTTTCTAGCAGTATGTAATTTCTCTGACCTATTGTTTTTTGCATAAATTTTACAACAAAATTTTGGGATTTTTGTCTCGTGTTATATTCGTGAGCTGGTAGCTGTAGTAGATGTTTATTTCTATAGATATAAATGCAAACTGTATAAAAATAATATTGTCTCAGGTCAAGAATTTTTATTTCGTCTAATAATTTTTCTGACGGATACATGGTACTTTTGTTTAAAATTATTTTAAAGAATCTTTTTTGCAGAGTTTCAACAGATTTCAAATGAATATTCAATACACCTCCCCATCCCAATATTGCATAGGTTAAGTGTGGATTAACCAATGAATGGTATAATATTTTTAGATCTTTTGTGTCCAAAATATGTTTTATTTTGTGAAATAGATAAATAATGGACCTAATTTTTTTTGTTATGTATTCAATATGGGTATCCCATTTTAGATGGGAGTCTATAAATATACCTAAATATTTAACACTGTTAGTAGAGGTAATATATGTTACTTGACCATCTTCATTGATTTCCAGAGTATTATATGGTGGTAATTTGTTTTTATATGATGAAAAGGGAAGAAAAAAAGTTTTATCAAAATTTATGGTAAGTATTTTACTATTAAACCATTTTTTAATATGAGTGAAATCTGTCTCTACCTTTTGTTTTAATTTAACCCAATCTGAATCTTTGTAATATACAACCGTGTCATCCGCAAAAGTAATTATTTCACCACTGGTTTCGATAAGAAATAGATTATTAATATATATAATAAACAGTAGTGGTCCCAAAACAGTTCCTTGAGGAACGCCATATTTAATAGTTTTTGGGTCACTGTATACTCCATTAACGCTGACATACTGAATCCGATCTGTCAAGTAACTCTTAAATAATTTTAGATTGACTCCTCGTATACCAAGATCTTCTAAAGATTCAGCAAGTAGTGGGATACTTACAGTGTCAAATGCCTTCGCTAAATCTAAAAAGACAGCTAATGAAGGCATTTGTTGGTCTAATGAATTATAAATTTTCTCCGTAAGAGATACAATAGCATCTTGCGTTGATATTCCTGCTTGGAATCCATACTGCTTTGTAGATATGATCTTATATTTTTGTAAGTAAGCTGTAAGTCTTTTTTTGATAATCTTTTCGCAAATTTTGGTGAAATTGGTTATTAAGGATATGGGCCTGTAATTACTTGGATCTAGTTTATTTCCTTTTTTATATATTGGTCTAACTATGGACGTTTTAAAGGCCATTGGGACAATTCCGGTATCAATTATGGTGTTTATAATATAAGTCAACGGATCACAGATGTATTGTGCTATAATTTTCAGCGTTTCTCCTTGTATATTATCGAATCCAGGAGATTTTTTATTTTTAAGCGTGTTAATAATATCGATTACTTCCTGCTTATCTGTATGCCCTATATATATTGAATTTTGTAGAATTTTTCGCTTTGGTGAATAATTATGATCTGGTATAATTTTTCCAGCTAATTTCTCTCCCATTTCTATGAAGCTCTTATTAAATGTATTTGACATATCTTTATTATTTGTAATTATTTTATTTTGCTCATTGCTAATTAGTCCTATTTTGTTGTTAGGTTTTGCTTCAGTATACAATTGCTTAACAGATTTCCATATATTTAATTTGTTATCTTTATTCATTTCTATTAGATTTTTATAATAATCAACCTTTCTTTTTTCAATTAAATTTTTAAGATTTTGTTTGTAATTTTTATATTCCACCTTCAATTCTAGATTTTCAGGATCTCGTTTACTTGCTATAAATAGTGAATTTTTATGATTTACAGAATTTACTAGAGCAGTTGTTATCCATGCATTTCTTTTAATATTCCTGTGAGGAATTTTTTTGTAATATGTACAGTCTTTTATTGTATTTAATATAATTTCTGTAAATTTACTTGTTGCAAACTCTACATTTGTAGGGTTATATATGCAGTCCCAGTTTAACAAACTTAGTTCATTCTTTAATTTATCATAATTAATGTATTTTACAAATTTATTGTTATTTTCTATATAATTATTAATTTTTTCTGAGACGACAATCTGTAAAGCAATAGTATAGTGATCTGTAATATCTGAAAGTATTATTAAAGGAAGACTTAGATCATAATCAGTTAGAGTTTTTAAGAAAATATGGTCAATACAAGATGCTGAATTTCCTTGAACTCTCGTATATTTATTTATTAATGACACATAACCAAATTCATAAAGGGTGCTGAGGTATTCTGTAGAATGATCACATTTCTTTAGTATGTCAATGTTTAAATCGCCAACAATTATCTGATAATCGTATATTTTTGTTTCGTTTGTTAAAAATGCTTGTAAATCTAAATTAAATTGACCTGGGTCTAATGATGGTGATCTGTATATAGCTATTATTGACATTGTTTTATTATTAAAATATATTTCCAATTTTATTATGGATATTTCACGTAATCTAATTACGTCAGAATTATAAGACAATGTATCTTTTAAAAATATAACAATACCATCATTTTTATTAAATTTCGCTTCATTGTAAATTAAATTATATCCTTTCATATTACATAAGGCTAAGTTTGCAATCTGATGTGTTTCGGTTAATACGATACAATCAAACTGCATTTCTAGCTGACTTAATATGACCTTCATTTCATCCAGATTTTTGTTTATACTCCTGATATTATTATGCATCATTTTAAAATTTAAGAAGTCTTCATTAATTTTATAAACTTGACTGCATTGGTTGAAATTTTCAACAATTTCCGTTTCAATTTCCTCATATGAAAAATCACGGATATATGTATCCATTTTTTTTTTTCTTTTATTTTATGATAATAGTTTAAGTAAAGACAAACAATATAAAATTGTAATGAGAGGATAGAAGAAAACGAATTATAATACCAATAAACGCCAAAATATTAAAAACTAGTAAAATTAAAACTAACATATGATACACGTATATTGTGCTAACACATTTATACTCATAAAATATCCACGAGGATACAACATGCAATCATATACATTTATTTATTTGTACACATACCTATATACAGATTTATATATGCATTATACATGTGCACACATACTGTGAATTATTTTTTAAATTTATTCCTTAACGTTCTGCTATCGCTGTCCGAGTATATCCTGCTCCTAGATTTTAACTTTGGTGTAGATATATTTTTCACATTAGATTTCTGAGATTCACAACTGTTTTCGTTTGCAGAGTTGAGTGGTTTACCGGACGCAACGTTACTACGGTTGGGTTTTTCAACTTCACTGTGAATGTCTGGACTATTTTGACTTAAAAATTCAGGTTGGGACGTAATGTTCGGTGTTGGAGGTGCACTGGAGGATTTTTATTGAATTAGTATATCCAATTCACCATAAACTTTCTTAGAAACACTCTCTAGTTGTTCAATAGTATGCTGTTCGCCATTTACATATAGTTTATTTTGTTTTATGTATGCATTCAGATTTTTACTTCTGGCTTCTTTTAAGTTGCTGTACAAAATTTGTTGGTTTCTTTGGTCTTCTTTACATAAATCATTTGTAATTGACATTCCACTGCCTTTTAGCTTTTTAACTTCCTTGAAAATATTTTTTTTTTGAAGATTTGAAATAAATTCTAAGATAATTGCGCCTTTATTTCCAACCCTGTATATGTAATTGATGTGAGTATGATGTATATTATTGATTTAAATTTGTTTCTTGGTCTATAATTTGTAATCGAACATCAGATCTGTTTTTACTGCACTCGATTCCATTAATAAGTTTATATAGCTTTCAATGATCGGGTCAACGAGAGTAGCTGATTGTTGAATAACATTTGTTGAGCATTCAAGCAGATTAGACGTGTTTAGTGCGGAGATCAGGCCAGGTAAACGATCATATACTTTTAAAGGATTTCCGATAGGCATTGGAAATCCACAGCCCTAGTTAAAGTGAAAAGTGTATTGAATTCGCGCATTACTTAGAGTAAAACGAAAATGAAGAAATCAAGTTCAAAAAGTGCAAGCGAAGAGCCAAATATAAGCAACGCTAATTTAGGTGATGTTGAAGAATTATAAAGAATGTTCATGTAGAATATGTGATACAGCGATAAGCCGTACGAAGCAGTCAATTTCGTTCTCGGGTTTCCGTGCATCGACTTTTCATGCTTCCTGCGTTGGATTCCCCATTGAAGCCCTTAAACACATGAAAACGGCAGGTCTCTTTTGGTATTGTGGAAGTTGTGTGGACCCAAGGAATGACTATGAAAAGCGTATCAACAACATGATGGAAAACAAAATCAATGATATGATTAAGAATGTGGATAATTTATTTATTCAAGCAAAAACTGAGATAATGAAAGCCGCACAGGATCGGCTCAATATGACATCGATGCCCATAGTTAATACTAAACAGCCCGTTCTGTATTCTCGAGCTGTTTTGTTTAAAAACTCTGTAGTCATTAAATTGTCCAGTGCATCAGGAGATACAACCTGCGTTTGCATTTACAATCCCGGAATACGTGATAGTTTTGATAATTTCACTTCCGATTTATCTTCTGATTTCCTTTCCGGTTGATCTTCTGATTTCGTTTCCCGTAAATGGTAGAGTAAATTGGCAAGTGCATCAGAAGATACACCCTGCGTTTGCACTTACATTTCCGGAATACTTGATAGTTTTGGTAATTTTATTCCCGATTTACCGCCTAATTTCCTTTCGGTTTCATCTTCAGATTTCGTTTCCGATTTATCTTCTGATTTAATCTCCGATTTATCTACTGATTTTCTCTCCGACTTATATTCTGATTTCCTTTCCGGTTTATTTACTGATTTCCTCTTCGATTTATCTTCCGATTTCCTTTCCGGTTTATCTACTGATTTCCTTTCCGGTTTATCTTCTGATTTCCTTTCCAGTTTATCTACCGATTTCCTCTCCGATTTATATTCCGATTTCCTCTCCGATTTGTATTTTGATCTCCTTTCCGGTTCATCTACTAATTTTCTTTTCGATTTATATTCTGATTTCCTTTCCGATTTGTCTACTGATTTTCTCTTCGATTTATCTTTCGATTTCCTTACCGGTTTATCTTCCGATGTGCTTTCCGGTTTATCTACTGATTTCCTTTCCAGTTTAGCTTCTAATTTACATTTCGGTTTATCTACTGATTTCCTCTCCGATTTATATTCTGATTTCCTCTTCGATTTATATTCTGATTCTCTTTCCAGTGTATCTACTGATTTCCTTTCAGGTTTAACTGCTATTTTACATTTCGTTTTATCTACTGATTTCTTTTCAGATTTTTCTTCCGGTTTCCTTTCCAGTTTATCTTCTAACTTATATTCCAGTTTATCTACTGATTTACTCTTAGGTTTATCTTCTGATTTCCTTTCCGGTTTGTCTACTGATTTCTTTTCCGGTTTAACTTCTAATATATATTTCGGTTTATCTACTGATTTTCTTTCCGGTTTATCTTCTGATTTCCTTGTTGGTTTATCTTCTAACTTATATTCCATTTTATCTACTGATTCCCTTCCAGGTTTATCTTCCGATTTCCTTTCAGGTTTGTCTTCTGATTTCATTTCTGGTTTAGTTTCTAATTTACTTTCTGGTATATTTGCCAATTTTTTTTCCCCCTCAATGCATAAAGGGCACTTCGCACAACTGAAATATAAAAATTCTCGTTAAATAAATACTAATAAATGCATTAAACGTGGAAAAAATACGTGTAAACGTTATTCTTCGTGCTGGAGTATACAAGTTTTTATATAACTACTGAACATTATGAGAAATCTTGGTCGAGGGCTCACCCTCTATCAGGCCACGTTGACTATATTAGTAAAAAATGTTCAAGTGTTTTAATAAGACAATTAAAACTTACTTTATGCCGGACACACTGCTTATTGTTCTATATTCCACTCATATCTATCCTATTAGTAGAGTAAAAATTGGACTTGGAAAGTCCGAGATGTGAATTGTGTGGTCATGGAATTTGCTTGCTTTAGGATGTTCAAACGAGCAAGTAATGTTCACAAGTCAGTTTTTCAATTTCCACGCGATCGGCGTATTGTTTATTTAATAACCTTTTACAGCGTACTTTCAATCAGTTTTTCTTAAATATCTCGAGTACTACAAGGCCTACAGAAACCAAAAAAAACAAAACATAACGAAAATCTTATGATTTGTACAATATGTATATGTACACTAGTATTTGTTTCGACTGTTGTTATCTTAAAAGAAATAAGTATTGCAAAATTAGACATTTTTAAACAAATTATTGTTGTTTCGAAGAAACCCGATGAAGTACAACGCAATTCAGGGATAATGTAGCTTTTATAAAGTACACAGTTCACTTAAAATTTCAAATAAAACTAGGCACCGAAACAGTTGACACTGCGTAATTGTTGCTAATCAAAAAAGAAGAAGAATATCGGTCCGACACAACTCGGACAAACTTTCCCGAATGAATGGACTAATGAAAAACTGACTTCTTGAATTCATACAGAGACAGAAAGGGTTCTGGATTTTGGTAAGGAGCTACCTTAACCGTGGTTGAGGTCTCCAATCTTCCCAAGAGACCAAAAGTTCTAATCTGGGTTCCAAATACAGGTGAGGAATCAAATGTTAGTACTCGAATTAGGATACAAAACTCAGACCCGGTAGCGAGAGACTGGCTTTTAATGAGTCGGAACATCTAGGAGCGGGATCAAACCCTGGCGTACTTGATCGTAGTACAGGATACTTGAATGAACCTAATTCAAGGCTTTTTGGGGCCTTGGAAAGGTGTCTTTCAAGAACCTGCAAGAGAAGAGGAAAAGACCGATGAGTGTGGTGCAGATCAGTCTTCATCATCGTAGATCCGCCACTGAGGTTCTGAAGAAAGTGAAGAGGGATTGCGACATTACTCTCATTCAGGAACCTTGGGCTTACAAAGGGAAAGTAAGAGGCCTAGAGAAAGGGGATGGAAAGCTAATTTACTGTAATACTGAGCCTGCTTATATACCTGAAACGGGCTAAAAATACTGCCATTAACTAACTTTTGTTTTGGGGACCTGGTAGCTGTAAAAATACGGACGGACAGTAAGAAGGAACTAAAGGACTGAAGTTGTTCTGTGCTCAGGTTACCTTCCCCATGACGTATCAGCACCACCACCTACGAAGGCTGTAGGGACTGCAGAGAGAAGAGATGGCAGCTGATCTTTGTCTGTGATGCAAATTCACACTACACTGCCTAGGAAAGTTCGAAGACCAACGCTAAGAGTGAGTCACTTTTTCAATTTATTACGGCAAATAACCTAGACCTGGTAAATAAAGGTAGCAAACCTACCTTCGTAACAACACGAAGGCAGGGAGTGATAGATCTAACACTAGCTAGTATCTACATAAACAGCTTCGTGGAAAAATGGCATGTGTCTGATGAGGAGAGTTGTTCCGATCACAAACACATACGCTTTTACATGACGGAAACTTCTAGTAACAAGGAAACTTATCGCAACCCTAGGCAAACGAAATGGGAAGCCTATATGGTAGACCAATATCGAAACCTAAATTGCACACCAAGTAAGATAAGGGTGAACGAGCTGGAAGTGGCCGCGAAACTACTTCAAAACACACCGACTTCCGCTTTAACTGTCCTTTTGTAACGAGAGACATCAACAGGGTGGAATGAGAGACTCACTAAACATGAAGAAGCAGGTGAGCATCTGCAAGTATCGAGAGCGGCGATCTTTTAGCCCTAGGTGGACGTAACCTCTAGTTGTAGTATATGATTTGCAGGAAACAACTACTCAGCTGGCAAATAGCCCGACTTGCAGTACTGCAAATCGCTATACACCAAGGGGACATCTATGATGTATAGTGTACATGAGAGGATTCACTCACCTCTCACCACTACTCCATTTACTATAATTTGTATAAAACTAGCAGGTTGGTCACTGCCATTTGTCTGTTCCATGACCTATGGCATACTGATGAGAATTAATAAGTTCGAAACTGGTCTACACCTGGTCAGGGAGTTGACAAACGACATTACCAATCTTTCATGATTGGTAAGGTATAATTCAATGCAAGTCGGGGTATTTGCCCGCTGAGTAGTTGTGTCCTGCAAATCATATATTACAATAGTAGGTTATGTCCACCTAGGGCTAAAAGGTCGCTGCTCTCGGTATTCGCAGTCGCTATACACCATGGAGACATCTATGATGTATAGTAGCAATTGACCACATGAGAAGATTCACTTACCTCTCACCACTACTAAACAACCTGCTCCGGATTCCTTGCTTAAAAGTATTTATTTCGTACATATGCAAAACGGCCTGTGGAAGAGCATGTGGTCACCGCAAAGTGGGCCAAAAATGTTCCACTATGTGCCATTATTGCCATGAATCCTCCTGCGAAGGTGCTTGAGGAAGGCGAGGTGAATATAGAGGAGAGGATTCTCTTAGAAATATCAGAAGAAAATGCCATGGGAAGTGACTATAGTGGTGAAGAAAATTCAGACAACAATGCACCAGCCCTTCCACAACCAAAACGTCTAAAACGTACTTAAAAGTAATAATTTTGTGGATTAGGCGTACGATGAATACTACGTTAAAAAAAACGCTCTATGCTCTTCCTCTTGGGTGGTGTGGAAACGAGTTACAAAATGAAATAATAAGTAACGTACCCATTGAGGAAGTAGGTCTGTTCCTACAAAATATAATGCAGAAAACTGTGTCAATAATAATATAGATAACAGATATTTATGTTGAAATTACTTTGCACAAATCACTTAGCCCACATTAGAGAAGACATGTGCAAAAACGCTCCAAACAGTGGTAATGTTACCATTATTTCCTTGCGTTTGGCGTGCTCTATCTTGAAAACTGTTGGTCTGACGGGAAAAATGTATAGCACATATTTTAAGTAGAATTTTATGCTTTTCAATTTAGTAATTTACTTATTTTCTTAGGACCATTAGGAACGGAGATATTTGCAAAAAAACATATTTTGAGCGCCATCTTAACAAAAGATAGCGGCGTGAGCGATATTCCCCCAAGGTCGCAAACTCAGGGTTATGATCACGACGATACATTTTACAATCCCACCAAATTTCATTTTCTTGCGATTTTTTGCGTGGTAAAATTACCCGTAGCCTGGAGCATATTAGCACTTATAATGATTTTTCTGTTCAATTATTTGAGAAAAAATTGAAAATGTTTTGAAATTTATTCTTAAATGTTATACTTATTGCTCAATAAATCGAAAATATTTCCAAACAGCCGCAGAGGTGTACTGACGTGAGCAGAAAGAAATAGGACAACTTTTTTTTCTACTGTAAATCTGTCTCTATTTGAATATGTAATGAGCAGCCGAAATAAAACAGATATCACTTTTAATTTATGTTTTATTTTAATGCTGTAATTATTGCTATAGTAAATGATGGATGGTTAATGAGACAAATTGCACTGCGTTATAACATTAACAAAAATTTGGTGTGTAACATTTTAAGAAAGTGGAGAACAAACGAATAAACGGTACGATTAGTAGAAATCCTGGATCAAAGGACAAAGGATATCCTAGTTAACAAGAAACTAACTATTAATATTTCGTTATTGCACCATTTCTATTTATAACTTCTATAAGTCTGTTTTGCATGAAATTAAATAACCTTATACAATAATCATTAGTAATAATATTTTCCCATGCTTTATTTACTATTTCCAGTAATTCTTCGGCATTCCGTGGTCTCACATTTCGTTTTTGGATACTTCTTACGAGTAGTCCCCATACTTCTTCCACAGGACAGGATTTGGACTATGACTGAGCCAGTTAAGAACATTGATGTTGTTATCTTGAAACCAGTTAGTTACGGTATGAGCAGTATGAACGGAACAAATGTCTTGTTGAAATATGAATTCATTATTAGGAAATAATTGTGACACAGAAGGGAGCATAATATTGTCTAAAATTCTAATATACGTTTCAGTATTAAATCGTTCCTCAATATGCCACAAAACACCAGGGCTATGTGCCGATATCCAAGCCCATATATTGGCGGAAAATCTACCACTTTTATCATTGTTAGATATATATTTCTCATCGAATCGAGTATTCGGAGGGCGGTAAACACGAATACGATCGCTGTGTGTTGACTGAAAAGTTTTTTAGTCTGTAAAGATTACATTGTTTCAAAAATTTACATCATGCACTAAAAATTCAAGCGCAAATCCTACTCGAGCTTCTTTATGCTCAACTTTAAGTAAGCATTTCTGTGCTGCTGCATGACATCGTAGCTCCGATTCTCTTACTCGTCGGCGACCAGTACTACTCGATCCAGGAAAATTCGTTTCTTCAGCAGCCTGAATAACTAAGTAAAATGGATTTTCTACTAAAGCATTTACCAATTGCAAATCTTGTTGTTGAGTTGATATCCTTCATCGTCCTGATCCAGGATTTCTACTAATCGTACCTACTAATCGTACCGTTTATTATCCACTTTTTAAAAATGTTACACCGAATTTTTGTCAGTATTATGACGCAGTGCAATTTGTCTCATTGACCATCCATCTTCTGCTTTAGCAATAACTCCAGATTTAACTAAATCGCTTATATGAGGCATATTAGTTTTTTGTACACTTGCAATAAATTATGACAACTAACTGACAATGTCATAAAAATTAAAGTTAGATGTACACAACTAGATTTTAGCAAAATACCGTTATTTTATTTTATTTTTATTTTATTTTATTTAACTTACACCATTCAACAGTATAACACCAATTACTGAATGGGTACAATACAGAGTTATGATAATTATAACAATACTAACAATACTCAATAATCAGTAACAAAAGAAATATTAGAAAAGATAATACAAAAAGTGCTAAGAATTAAAAACTAAGTGCCGCTAAATTATTAGAAATTCGGATATAATAAACGTCGGTACACACTATAGTTTTAGGTTTTTTATCAAGGCCACATAGGCCACATAGGACTTGTCCTATTTTTTTTGCTCACGACCATACATACAAAAAATGGAAATAAGTTTATATAAAAGACTACCATTTTTGAACGCACTATCAACAATATCGTGATATAATTTTTGACCACCTTGTATAGCACCAATTTTTGAAAGAATTAATGAATTTGCTGTACTATTTAAAATATGAAATTTAACTTTGAATAATAACGTAGTTACTTAAATTCTTATCTAGTATAGTGCATGTTTCATTAATTTTTGTGCCTTTTATTATCAAATTGAAAGTTGCAGTTCCCTTTCGTAAAATTTTAAAGATATGAAATTTCTCTTTTCTTAATTTTGGAAGTAAACACGAACATATCGACTATCAAGCATAAGGATGAATTAATATAACATTGAAATAAAATCTAATCAATATAAAGTTGAAAATACTTAATACCACTTTAAATCTCAAAAGCAAATATATTGCACAAAAATTATACATATGGAAGGTTGGAAATTACCCGCCACATGCTTTAAGTCGTTACAAACTCTATTTTAAAAACAACAGCAGACAAATTAGAATACTTACAGAACTAAATTAAAAGTCAATAAAAACAGCACTCCTACAAAAGACCACTTCATTTTGTCGCTTGCTGCCGTAAACAAAAATTTTACTGAGTGCAATCATAGTATACGATTCTTATATATACATTTTGATGTATCATTAAAATTTTGTATAATTGAATTATACTTATCGGCGTAATTCAGTAATCAAGAGTAATAAATCAATAATAAATTTGTTTATTAGTAGGTAATATCGGTGCAATAACTCACTAATTTTTTTTTTACAACAGTATTAATAATCAGAAAAATATGTGCTTTCAATTATAATAGTTTATCGACAGCTGTGTATTATAAAGGTAAACAATATGTAGGCAATAACGAGTTAGTAAATTGTTTTGCAAAATATTTTTGCAGCTATTGTTTCAATTCATCATTTTCTTATATGCAAAGAAATGCGTATTGCATACCATCATGGAGAAGATCTACTTCAGCTAATCTTTTTTGTATATTTCAATATATACCGCGTATATTGAAGATCAATAAAGACAAAGAATAAGGATAACTTTTTCATTTGAAACTTTCTATTCTAAGATAGCAGTTTCTGGAAAAAACCGCAGGTGATTACGCGGAATGTTCTCTGCGGATGTTAGTATTAAACGTGTATATTCCTAAAGTGTATACCTAGACTATTTGCTAGCGAATTATGACATAAAATTGTAACTAAGTATATAATTACCAATAATAAGTATGATCACAAAGGCAAAAATTTAATGAAACTATAATAATTATCCTTATTGGAGTAGTAGCAGCTGACGTCATATCGAATTGCAACTTCAATTCCGTAGGCGCCAAAAGTTATTGTACTGCATATTGAAAAAGAATAGCAAGAAATATTGTTACATAAACCGTCGTTAGAGTGAACACGTATTATGTTAGCTGATACGTCGCTAACTAATAACCAGAAACCTATACATGGACGACATTTTGCATTCTCCCGGCATCGGCACTAGGAATTCCATGTAAGTAAGAGAAATATTATGTCTTAGTCAACAGAATAGAGAATATATCTACTCTAGTTAAATATTTAATATTGCTTTTCATTTTACCAAATTATGATCATTTTTGAAAAATTTAGTATTTATACCAATAATACTGTAAATGCAATCCTCAACTAGCTTCAAATGAGAAATTGTACTATTATAAGGTGTAATATCTGTCAAATCTACCACTATTTGCGGACATCTACTATTCTACTAATAACATTTAATAGTCATTATAAAATAAGCTTAGTGGCCCTTAACTCAGTAAGATCAGTTTCCATTGTCAACCAACAAGTTCTCATTAAATTTTTATTTACTCATGAAATATTCCTTTTATTCGCGAAAAGTTTATCTTGCTTTGATATGAAGTAAGATAATTTTTTTTAAAGAAAAGTTTTTTGTATAATTTTGTTTTATCTTTATGAAACAAAATCACCCAGACAGAATTAAGAGAATCTGAATATTTTTTTCTTTAAATTTGTTAATAATTAAATTCTATATTCATTTGAGAATTTAAGGTTGAGACATATTATATCATTTAATTTTACGAAGTCTAATTAAAACAAAAGTTTATATTAAATGTCAAGTATTGTAATTCAGTCAATGTAGATTAAAATACACTTAATCTGAATAAAAATTTCCACACGGCTGAATATTTATATAAGCATATTCTTCTAATATTCTAACGGTAAAGAAAATATCAAAATTCATTAGTAATGTCACTGGGGATCAAAATTCAGAAGAAGTTAAACGTAGAGAAAACGGTATTTATTTTATATATATATATATATATATATGTATAATAACAGTATATAGGTTAAGTCCACCAAGGGCTGAAGGTCGCCGCTCTCGGTACTTGCAAAATGGCAAGTCGCTATGCACCATGGAGACATCTGTGATGTCTGGTGTATAGTAGCATTAGACCACATGAGAGGATTCACTTACCTCTCATCACTACACCATTTACATTAGTCTGTATAAGACTAGCAGGTTGGCCACTGTCATTTGTCTGCTCCATGACCTATGGCATACTGAGGAGAACTAATAAGTTTGAAACCGGTCTATGTCTGGTCAGGGAGTTGACAAATGACATTGGCTACCAATTTTTCATGATTTGTAAGGTGTAATTCAATGCAGGTCGGGGTATTTGCCCGCTGAGTAGTTGTTTCCTGCAAATCATGTATAATAACAGTATATAGGTTAAGTCCACCAAGGGCTGAAGGTCGCCGCTCTCGGTACTTGCAAAATGGCAAGTCGCAATGCACCATGGAGACATCTGTGATGTCTGGTGTATAGTAGCATTAGACCACATGAGAGGATTCACTTACCTCTCACCACTACACCATTTACATTAGTCTGTATAAAACTAGCAGGTTGGCCACTGTCATTTGTCTGCTCCATGACCTATGGCATACTGAGGAGAACTAATAAGTTTGAAACCGGTCTATGTCTGGTCAGGGAGTTGACAAATGACATTGGCTACCAATTTTTCATGATTTGTAAGGTGTAATTCAATGCAGGTCGGGGTATTTGCCCGCTGAGTAGTTGTTTCCTGCAAATCATGTATAATAACAGTATATAGGTTAAGTCCACCAAGGGCTGAAGGTCGCCGCTCTCGGTACTTGCAAAATGGCAAGTCGCTATGCACCATGGAGACATCTGTGATGTCTGGTGTATAGTAGCATTAGACCACATGAGAGGATTCACTTACCTCTCACCACTACACCATTTACATTAGTCTGTATAAGACTAGCAGGTTGGCCACTGTCATTTGTCTGCTCCATGACCTATGGCATACTGAGGAGAACTAATAAGTTTGAAACCGGTCTATGTCTGGTCAGGGAGTTGACAAATGACATTGGCTACCAATTTTTCATGATTTGTAAGGTGTAATTCAATGCAGGTCGGGGTATTTGCCCGCTGAGTAGTTGTTTCCTGCAAATCATGTATAATAACAGTATATAGGTTAAGTCCACCAAGGGCTGAAGGTCGCCGCTCTCGGTACTTGCAAAATGGCAAGTCGCTATGCACCATGGAGACATCTGTGATGTCTGGTGTATAGTAGCATTAGACCACATGAGAGGATTCACTTACCTCTCACCACTACACCATTTACATTAGTCTGTATAAGACTAGCAGGTTGGCCACTGTCATTTGTCTGCTCCATGACCTATGGCATACTGAGGAGAACTAATAAGTTTGAAACCGGTCTATGTCTGGTCAGGGAGTTGACAAATGACATTGGCTACCAATTTTTCATGATTTGTAAGGTGTAATTCAATGCAGGTCGGGGTATTTGCCCGCTGGGTAGTTGTTTCCTGCAAATCATGTATAATAACACCATATATATATATATATATATATATATATATATATATATATATATATTGTTATTATACATGATTTGCATATATATATATATATATATATATATATATATATATATATATATATAATGCGATGTATTTGCATATTGGACGATTACGAAGATTGCATGTTTGTGTTATTTGCTGAATCAGGGTTTGAATTTGTTTATTTCCTTTAGATGGTTTTCAAAATTTATTTAAATTAGCTAAAGATCCGAAAGATATGTGTTTTAGAATGTTAATACTTATTTAGAGTTGTTTTAATAGTTTTAAAGTTTTCATTTGATGTCAACAGTAAGTTTGATACTGACATCTATGTTAGTAGTTATTAAGTTATTGTTGAAATAATTTCTGACATTTAAGTCATTAGGACATTTCTTTTAAGTAGTAAATTTTATTTTTATAGTTGGTAAATGTTTTCCTGAGTTATTAAGTTGTTGTTGAAATAATTTCTGACATTTAAGTCATTATGACATTTCTTTTAAGTAGGATATTTTATTTTTATAGTTGATAAATGTTTTCCTGGAGAAAGACAAGGAGGTTTAAGTTAGGTTATGTTTGGAATGAAATTAATCAAAATTCATAGGGTGTTTTGTTTTGTTTATTTTGGATACTTTGATATTTAGTGAGATAGAACAACAAACAACAGATAAAATAGAGGTTGTAAAATTGGAAAAACAAATTTTAAGAAAAAAAGAACAAGTGAAAATTAGGGAGTGAAGAAGAAAAATAATAAACAAGGATTAAAAATTTTGAAATTGGATTGGAAGTCAGAAATTGCGGAGATCAGCGAAGAAGAGAAAAATAGACTGTAAATAAGAAGGTAGAGGTGTTATTGTGGTTTGGAGTTGCAGAGGAGATAAGGACGAGATAAGGTGAAGAATTAATGAAAGGAGAATTGTTGGATTTGGAAAGAGAAGTGTGTAGCTACGAAGAAGGAAGGTTTTCGTGTGTTTAATTTTGGACAAGGTCGTATATTAAAATTTAAATAGTGTACTTATTAGACTTTCGAACCTGTTATAAAGCTAAATTATCTAAATATCAAAGAAAATAAATTATTTATATCAGATTAAAAATTTTACTTTAATAAAAATTTCATTTTAAATTGGAACTGAATTTGAACCTGCTCCTGAAGGGAAAGATAAGCTAGCCGGCCCATTAAATATTTTGACATACTTTCGGATCAAAAGGTAAGAGATTTTAATTTGATCTTTTGGTTTTAAAGTTTTTTTTTTATCTATTGGAAATAAGCAAGTTAAGGTTTGATTAGTACTGCAAATTATTAAGTACAATAAAAAGTAGAACAGCACATTTGGCGCCCAACGTGGGGCGATTGTAAAATTGTCGATTTGATAAAGTGTGCAGTCTTGGTGAAAGTTTGTGAACTGTTGATTGTGGTACATAGTTTTAAAATTCAATAACAATTTCATTTATTAAGGGTATATAAAGTATTAATTCTTAATTGTGTCGTATTTGTATGAAATTAAGATCAGGAAAACAAACAAAAATGGAGAATAAAAATCAAACACCAGAAACTTCTCAACAAGGTGATACATCCCAACAAACACAAAATGATGATAAATTTATACAATTAATGAACATGATAGCGAACAGATTTGATGAAAATAACAAAAAAATGGACGAAAACAAACAAGACATGAATAATAAATTCGAAGAAAGCAAACAAGACATGAATAATAAATTTGAAGAAAGCAAACAAGACATGAATAATAAATTTGAAGAAAGCAAACAAGACATGAATAATAAATTTGAAGAAAGCAAACAAGACATGAATAATAAATTTGATGAAATCAACAACAAAATGGACAATAAATTTGAAGAAAGTAAACAAGATATGAACAAAATAATGGATGATAACAATAGGAAATTGGAAACGAGTATAGTAGAGTTACACAATAAAGTGGACCAGAAAATTAAGAAAGTAGAAGAAAAAGTAGAAAAGGTTTATGAAGAGATAAGTGAATTTAAAAAAGAAGTAAGAGTAGAAGTAGAACATGTTATAGTAGATGGTAAGAATGAAATAGATATACGCATGAAAAAACAAGAAGATATAATCAAAACACAATTAAAAGAACAGGATGGTAAGATCGAACAGAATACGAAGATATTGAAGGACACATACACACCTATATTTAACACATATGCTACACAACATCATACACTGGTAAATCATTTCTATGGTGATTCCAGAATCCACCCAAAAGTATTTTTAGAACGTTTAAGGCAATATCTAAAATCTATAAATTTAAATTTTAATTTAAAACGTGAAATTCAAAATTCATTAAAAGGTGAAGCCGAAATTTGGTATCAAATTGTAGAATCTGAATTTGAAACTTTAGAAGAATTTGAAAAGTTATTATTAAAAAAGTATTGGTCTGAACATTGTCAGGAAAAAATTCGTTTCAATTTATTTAATGGAAAATATTCAGAAAATAGTGGTATGTCTAGGGAAAATTATGTCATGCGTAAAATGTATAATATTAAATTCTTAGAGCCAAATTTGACAGAAAATGAAATGATTAAATATCTAGCAAGACATTTTTCTGATGACATCCACCAAGTAATCATTACACAACGCATTACGACATTAGATGGTTTGAATGAGTACTTGAGAGTGATCGATGATCTACATATGGGATGGAATAAAAATCATAAAGCATTTAATAGAAAAACATACAACCAAACAGATGGTAATGACCAAAATTTCAACAGACAAAATTATTATGCAAATAGACAACAAAATGGGTATAATAATAATTATCAAAAAAATTATGACAGTAAAAATTTTAATAATCAAAATAAAGGTAGAGATTATGACGAAAATAAGAGGTACAACGGTAATGATAATTATGATAAAGAATAGAATAGGCATGATACTAACGTGATTCAGTAAGATATGCACAGGTAAACAATACAAATGTCAGATCTGATCAACAGAATGACATGAATAAAATTAAGACGATAGCAGAGGTAAATTCACATTTTCCAAGGGAAAATTTTTAGATAGGGAAGTTTTAATTGAGATGACGACATACGGACATATGCGAGAATTTATAGGTATTGAGAATGAATCAAATTTAGATAATAATAGAATTAGTAATTTACCAATCATAAACATTAAAGTTAATGAAATAAATTTAAAAGCATTGATTGATACGGGATCAGAAGTCAGTTTAATAAATGGAAAGATAATAGATAGTAAAAAAGAGTTATATCAAAAAAATTGTACTAAGATTTCAAAAATTAAATTATTAAATGCAAATGGTAAGAAATTCACAGAATGCAATAAAATTATAAATTTAGATTTTGAAGTAAAAGAGATACGTTTTAGAGGCGAGTTTGTAATTGTTGACAATTTGAGTTTTGATGTCATAATTGGTGAAGATATTTTATCACGACTTAAGGCAAAAATAGATTTTGGGGAAAAGTCCCTAGTTTTAAAAGGTACTGCGGTGAAAATATTTAATAGAAATGAGTTAAACATAGTGGGTTATATAGGTAATTGTAATAATAATAATTTAAATGATTTAAATGATGAAAAATATAAGCCTACATGTGATGAATAATTATAAAATGCCTAAAAGATTGGAGATAAATTGTCCTACTAAATATGAAAATCTAGTAAGAAAAGTGTTACAAAATTATATGTCGTTAATAAATTACAAACCGAGAATAGCTAAAAGTTATGTATACAAGTTGATAGTAGATGAAAGTAAACTCAAAATATTTGGAAAAAGAAAACACAAAAACTTCAAGACGAGGAAGAAATTTTGCACTGGAAATAATTGGAACAGGAACAATAAGAAAAATACGGAAAGGGACATGAATAGGGAATTTTATACGGAATTATACACTATATACAAACACGGATCTATTAACAAAGATAATTTGGATTTGTGGGATATAATGAAAAATATACTAGTGATAAATAAGCGTGAATATAAATTTGAAATAACATGTAATGACGTAGTAAAGGGTAATGTAAATAAAGATCGTTGTAATTTGATATTTGAGAGCAATGGCAATGGAGACGAGTTGGTCATTATGCCTACCCTCAGCATTTGATGTTATATTGTGCAAAGATATTTTGTTTGGACCAAGGGAAATGTAGTTTTAAGTGCGGAATAAATAAATAATGAATTATATAAAACGGTCAAGAGTTACCGGAACATATATGAAAATAAGTATGATTATAAATGTTAAATGAAAATATAATACGTGCGGGGACGCGTCAGTTCTCCAAAAAGGTATATGAATGGTGAAGTTACCACATATGTCAATTTTAATTTTAAAATATCCAAGGTCCAAACAAAATGTTTATTCTCATTATGATACTCGTATGCGGGAGTTGACATGGGTTCATATTCGAACGGATTTCCCGAGTTTAATGATATAAAATTTAACAATATTATAATCAAAGTTATTAATTGCATTCCAGTTAAGTCAAATTATTATTATAAAACGCATTACAAAAAACTCACAAAGGTATATCCCACAAAAAGACGTAATACAAATACGGTTTGTAGAATACTTTCTAAATATTTTAAAACTGTAGACACTCCTAGAAGAATTTTAGCTGACAATGCGACATATTTTGACGACAGATTAAAGAAATATTTGACAAATTAAAACACACAAAGAAAACACAACAAAACTGATGATAAATACAGTATTTTGCAAATACGGCATAATTGAATAAAATTAAACAGTTTTACATAAGTAAAAGCTTATAATTTGGGGAGGGAATGCGATGTATTTGCATATTGGACGATTACGAAGATTGCATGTTTGTGTTATTTGCTGAATCAGGGTTTGAATTTGTTTATTTCCTTTAGATGGTTTTCAAAATTTATTTAAATTAGCTAAAGATCCGAAAGATATGTGTTTTAGAATGTTAATACTTATTTAGAGTTGTTTTAATAGTTTTAAAGTTTTCATTTGATGTCAACAGTAAGTTTGATACTGACATCTATGTTAGTAGTTATTAAGTTATTGTTGAAATAAGTCAATAAGTCAATAAGTCATTAGGACATTTCTTTTAAGTAGTAAATTTTATTTTTATAGTTGGTAAATATTTTCCTGAGTTATTAAGTTGTTGTTGAAATAATTTCTGACATTTAAGTCATTATGACATTTCTTTTAAGTAGGATATTTTATTTTTATAGTTGATAAATGTTTTCCTGGAGAAAGACAAGGAGGTTTAAGTTAGGTTATGTTTGGAATAAAATTAATCAAAATTCATAAGGTGTTTTGTTTTGTTTATTTTGGATACTTTGATATTTAGTGAGATAGAACAACAAACAACAGATAAAAGAGAGGTTGTAAAATTGGAAAAACAAATTTTAAGAAAAAAAGAACAAGTGAAAATTAGGGAGTGAAGAAGAAAAATAATAAACAAGGATTAAGAATTTTGAAATTGGATTGGAAGTCAGAAATTGCGGAGATCAGCGAAGAAGAGAAAAATAGACTGTAAATAAGAAGGTAGAGGTGTTATTGTGGTTTGGAGTTGCAGAGGAGATAAGGACGAGATAAGGTGAAGAATTAATGAAAGGAGAATTGTTGGATTTGGAAAGAGAAGTGTGTAGCTACGAAGAAGGAAGGTTTTCGTGTGTTTAATTTTGGACAAGGTCGTATATTAAAATTTAAATAGTGTACTTATTAGACTTTCGAACCTGTTATAAAGCTAAATTATCTAAATATCAAAGAAAATAAATTATTTATATCAGATTAAAAATTTTACTTTAATAAAAATTTCATTTTAAATTGGAACTGAATTTGAACCTGCTCCTGAAGGGAAAGATAAGCTAGCCGGCCCATTAAATATTTTGACATACTTTCGGATCAAAAGGTAAGAGATTTTAATTTGATCTTTTGGTTTTAAAGTTTTTTTTTTATCTATTGGAAATAAGCAAGTTAAGGTTTGATTAGTACTGCAAATTATTAAGTACAATAAAAAGTAGAACAGCACAATATATATATACAAATGACAGTGGCCAGCCTGCTAGTCTTATACAGACTAATGTAAATGGTGTAGTCGTGAGAGGTAAGTGAATACAAACAACTACTCAGCGGGCAAATACCCGACCTGCATTGAATTATACCTTACAAATCATGAGTGATTGGTAGCAAATGTCATTTGTCAATTCCCTGACCAGACATGGACTGGTGTCGAACCTATTAGGTCTCATCGGTATGCCATAGGTCATGGAACAGACAAATATATATATATATATATATTGAGTAGTGGTGAGAGGTAAGTGAAACCTCTCAAATGATCAATTACTACTATACACCATAGATGTCTCTATGGGCGTATAGCGACTTGCGATTCTGCAAGTACCTGAGAGCGGCGACCTTTCAGTCATAGGTGGACTTAACCTACTGTTATAATATATGATTTGCAGGAAACAACTACTCAGCGGGCAAATACCCCGACTTGCATTGAATTACACCTTATAAATCATTAAAGAATGGTAACCAATATCATTTGTCAACTCCCTGACCAGACATAGACCGGTTTCGAACTTATTAGTTCTCATCAGTATGCCATAGGTCATGGAGCAGACAAATGATAGTGGCCAACCTGCTAGTTTTATACAAACTATAGTAAATTGAGTAGTGGTGAGGGGTAAGTGAAACCTCTCAAATGGTCAATTGCTACTATACACCATAGATGTCTCTATGGGCGTATAGCGACTTGCGATTCTGCAAGTACCTGAGAGCGGCGACCTTTCAGTCCTAGGTGGACTTAACCTACTGTTATAATATATGATTTGCAGGAAGCAGGAGTTGACAAATGATATTGGTTACCATTCTTTAATGATTTATAAGGTGTAATTCAATGCAAGTCGGGGTATTTGCCCGCTGAGTAGTTGTTTCCTGCAAATCATATATTATAATATATATATATATATATATATATATATATATATATATATGATTTGCAGGAAACAACTACTCAGCGAGCAAATACCCCGACCTGCATTGAATTATATACCTTACAAATCATGAATGGTAGCCAATGTCATTTGTCAATTCCCCGACCAGACATAGACCGGTTTCGAACTTATTAGTTCTCATCAGTATGCCATAGGTTGTGGAACAGACAAATGACAGTGGCCAACCTGCTAGTTTTATACAAACTGATGTAAATGGTGTACCGGTGAGAGGTAAGTGAATCCTCTCTTATATATATATATATATATATATATTTATGAAAAATATACTTGGTTCTCGGGTTGAACCGCGTCTGAAATTGTTAATGTCTCGACGTTTCGGCTCTCGTTTTGGAGCCATTTTCAAGAGAAAAAAGTGGGTCAAGAAAAAATTGTTAAAGAAAATAATGCTAGGAGTTCGTAGAACTGGTTCGATTCCGGATCTCAATCTGCCTATTGTCCAGATCTCACCACGATCCGTCTCTAAGCCCTCAATCTGCTTACTCCTTAGAGCGAACTTACTGGCAGTGTTATTTGTACGAAAGCTGGCTGTGGGTGAGAGAGTGGTGGGGGGTTGAAGGTCTGTTGATGGAGGCATCAGAGCAGAACGACTGCTATCAGGATTATGAAGTGTGGATGAAGATTGTGGGGCTAGTCTGGAGATCAATGATTTCCAAGCGACTGGAAGACGATGATCGTCATCCCTTTTGTTTAGACAATTGGGACGCTTTTAAATCTCAATTGCTTCGCGGATGATTCGCGGTGGTGTTATCGAAGTCTATATTATGGCCTGTTAGGAGGTGGTGTTGGGCAAATGATGATGTGGGTCAGATTTTCTAACTGCAAGACGGTGTTCATATGTTCTATTGTTAATATGTCTATTGGTTTGTCCAATGTTGGTTTGGGGACAGTTTGAGCAAGGCATACACCATGGGAATCATTAGGTATCTGTTCTCTTGGGGTTCTGATTAAATTGGAAATTGTTTGGTGTGTTGTGAATATGGTTTTTATGTTATTGGATTTCAGGACTTTTGAAATTTTGTCTGTGATACCTTTGATGTAGGGTAGGAAGGCTTTTTGCTGAGGATGAGTTTCTGTCTGTTGAATTTGGGAAAGCTTCTGTGCTTTGTGTATGAATCTCGTTATATGCCCTTTGTCGTAACCGTTTTGTAAAAGTGCTTCTTCTAATGTTTGTAGTTCGGATTGTCTGTTAGTCTGAGGGATCTGGTTTCAAGAGTGTTGACAATGGAGTTTATTTGTGATGGATGGTGGTGTGATTTTGAATTAACGTAACGGTTGGTGTGGGTTGGTTTTCTATACACAAAGTAGGAGAATTGATTATTGTTTTGTTTTGTAATAAGGACATCTAGGAAAGGGAGGGAACAATTGTTTTCGATTTCAATAGCGAACTGGATCTGAATGTGTATATGATTAATATGAGACAGGAAGTTGTTCAGAGAATCTCTACCATGTGGTCAGATAACGAAGATGTGATCTACGTATCTTAGCCAGCAGGTAGGCTTCAGTTCGGATGAATTCAGGGCTTGGGTTTCGAAGTTGTCCATGTAGATGTTGGCTATGACGGGGGACAGAGGTGATTCCATTGGAGCTCCTTTCACTTGTTTGTAGCAGTTGCCTTGAAAGGGAAAATAGGTGTTGGACAGACAATGTTCTAGAAGAGTCAGAGTGCTGGGAGAAATATTGTGTTTAGTTTTGAGAACGTTAGGACTTCAGTGAGTGGGATATTGGTGAATAACGACACAATATCGAAACTGACTAGAATGTCGTTCTGGGAAATAGAGTAATTTTGAACAAGATCAATGATATGGGTGGAGTTTTTGACATAAGAAGGGGCTTGTTCAGCAATGGGTTGTAGAGTATGTATCTCGCTAATTTGTGAGTTGGGGAACGAAAAGCACTAACTATTGGTCATAGAGGAATGTTGATTTTGTAAATTTTAGAAAGACAGTATATTCTAGGAGTTCTAGATGATTTCTCTCGAGGAATGAGGGATTTTCGAATATCTGAATGGAGGTCAGAATTGTTGATGATGATTTTTGTTCTCTTTTCTAAGTATGTGGTGGGATCGCGCTGGATGCGCTTGTAGTCCGGAGTATTGAGTAAATCGTTTATTTTTGTTAAGTAATCGGAGGTGCTTAGTATGACAGTAGAGTTGCCTGTCCGCTGGGAGAATGATAAGGTCGTCATTGTTATACAAGTCTTTTAGAGCTTGTCTTTCTCTAGAAAGTAGGTTAGAAGTGGGAGGTTTGGCAGTTCGAAGTATTCTAGCGATGTCTTGTCTGGTGTTCTCAGCTTGATTGTTTGGAAGGTGGGATTTAGAATCTTCGACGGCGATTTGGATAATTATTGTTTAAAATCAAATTTGTTAACAAAAAATAAAATAAATGATCTAAATTTTCAATTTAAAATATACTCAATTATTTTCCAAACTATTAAAAGATACACAAGAAATCTATATGAAGTTTATTACAAACTTTAGTCCGCATAGCTCAAATGAAAAACCTCCAACCGCACTGTATTACTTAATTCGATGTTCAGCTGCAATCTGCTAAGCTCCTATCCAATTCAAGCGTTATCTCAGTTCCACTAGGAATCATTTTCTGCACCTTAAAATAATTTATAATTATTTTCTTTCTCCAACTTATTACAATTTTTAAAAAATTGATTTTCTTTTTCTTTGTCTCAAATTTGTAAATTGGTTGTCTTGTTTCTTCTTACTATACATTACTTTCACCAACAACAGTCTATTTTCTCTCGTATCTTTTAATATATACTTTCTCTGAAAATGTTCAACCTCTTTGATTTTCTATAATTTTGTTGTTGTTATTTATTTTTCATCACCTAGCAACTTGTAATTTTCCAATTTTTCCACACTCCCCCTTATACAGGGTGTTGCATCATGAGAGGGACATAGCTTAATAGGAGGTAGAGAACATCAGTGGTAACCGGAACCTCCCATAGAAATGTCTCATTGGGCCTTCATTACGAAGTTACAGGGTGTTAAATAATTTTTGGCCAAACCTGTTTTTTGTCATAACTTTGACAGGGAATGAAATAACGGATTCATATTTGGTACGGCTAATGTACTAACGAGCCCCAAGAGGTACATGTATAAAAAAAAATATATCCAGGTCCGGACTCACTATAATTTATGTTTCTTCTTTGCATCAATAAAACATCACCCTGTATATATTTTTTTGAAATTTAGATACGATATTCGAAAAGAGCAAGAAAAAACAAACAAAATGGCTTATTTCATTTTTTTGTTACACCTTCGTGGTTATTTAAATACGTTGTTAAATGTGCAAGAAAATGGATTACAGAACCCTATTAAATGAGAGGCACGTGAAATAAATAGTTTTATAACTAAAATTTACAAAAATTCTATTGAGCCTAGGTGGTCTGGGTGAATTCTAATTCCGGCACGTTTTAAAGGTCCATTTTGGTAAAAAACTGTGGTCCTAATAAGTAATCGGGTATGAAATAACAAAATTTTTAATCAATCACAGTCGGCTTTTTCAAAGTGACAGATAATAAAAAGAAATTTCCTAAACAGTTGAATAATTGTTTGTTAGTAATTTAATGTGTCAATAATCCGCATTTAGTTAGTGAAAACTTGTGAAAATATTTTAACTATGCCAGTAAAATTTACAAACGTGGAATATGCTGACATAATATTCATCTATGGTTTCTGTAATGGAAATGGTAGGTCGGCGGAAAGAGAATATCGGCTGCGTTTTCCTGGTCGTCGATGCCCTAATCATAAAACCTTTAGTACGGTGTTCCAGTATGCAAGACAACGCGGAAAGTTTCCTACTTCTGCAGTTGTGGAGCGTGTTTTACAACAAGGTGTGCAGGAACAAAACAATATTATAAACGTAGTTCAAGAAAACCCAAATATGAGCACTAGACGAATCAGTTTGGCAACTGGTATTCCTCATTGGCGAGTATGGAGAACCCTAAAAAGAGAACGTTACCATCCATATCATATCCAGCAGGTACAGCGTCTTCAACAAGGCGACGATATCCCCCGCATGGCATTTTGTCATTGGTTGTCTAACCATCGCCCAGTCATTTACAGAACCTTATTTACGGATGAGGCACAATTTACAAGGGATGGAGTAAACAATTCACGAAATAATCATAAATGGGCACAGGAAAACCCACATGCGGTACGCCAACGCCGTTCGCAACACAGGTTTTCTGTAAATGTTTGGGTCGGACTTGTGAATAGACATTTGATAGGGCCACATTTTTTTGAAGAAAGATTGAATGGTGAAATTTACTTTGATTTTCTTCAAAACATTTTACCGAATATGTTAGAAAATATCGGTATAAGAGGCATGTTGTTTCAGCATGATGGGGCCCCACCACATTTTAACCTTCAAGTAAGAGAACACTTAAACAATGTGTATCCTAATAGATGGATTGGACGCGGGGGTCCACATGAATGGCCACCAAGATCTCCTGATTGTAACCCTTGTGATTACTTTTTATGGGGCCACTTAAAAAACGAGGTTTATAGCATTGAAATTGAAAGTAGACAACATTTAATCCAGCGCATCGTTACAACCTGCGACGAAATACGGAATAATCCAGAAATGATACGTCGAGCAATTGGTGACCTTTCTAATCGCGCAAGAAAATGCACAGAATGTGGGGGAGGACATTTTGAAAATTTACTTTAGTGTCAATTACGTTTTATTTTTAAACACATTTAGTTATTGTTTTGTTATTTATTGTTAATTGAATGGAAAATGTTTTATTTATTTAGATTTTAGTTTGTTCTGTTTTCCAATTTTTATGAAGTATAAAATGTTGATGATTTTCTTGATCAAAGTAACTGGTTGCTTAGGCCTAAATGGTTTAAATTATCTGTCACTTTTATTCTTTGAACAAGCCTACTGTGATTGATTAAAAATTTTGTTATTTCATACCCGATTACTTATTAGGACCACAGTTTTTTACCAAAATGGACCTTTAAAACGTGCCGGAATTAGGATTCACCCAGACCACCTAGGCTCAATAGAATTTTTGCAAATTTTAGTTATAAAACTATTTATTTCACGTGCCTCTCATTTAATAGGGTTCTGTAATCCATTTTCTCGCACATTTAACAACGTATTTAAATAACCACGAAGGTGTAACAAAAAAATGAAATAGGCCATTTTGTTTGTTTTTTCTTGCTCTTTTCGAATATCGTATCGAAATTTCAAAAAAATATATACAGGGTGATGTTTTATTGATGCAAAGAAGAAACATAAATTATGGTGAGTCCGGACCTGGATATACATTTTTTTATACCAAATATCAATCCGTTATTTCATTCCCTGTCAAAGTTATGACAAAAAACAGGTTTGGCCAAAAATTATTTAACACCCTGTAACTTCGTAATGAAGGCCCAATAAGACATTTCTATGGGAGGTTCCGGTTACCACTGATGTTCTCTACCTCCTATTAAGCTATGTCCCTCTCATGATGCAACACCCTGTATTTTCCGCAAATAATAAAATCGTCGATACCAACTTGAATCTTTCTTGACATCAACTTGATAAAATGAATTGGTTCCCATCATGTGGTATTGAGCTTTTTTTCAATTTTAACACTTTTCCACACAAATTAAATAAAAAATCTTATATCTACATCAACATAATAAATGCGTAAATAGTTCGAAATGTTATAAACATTTTGATAATTAATAGAACAATAACTAAGTGAATTAAAATAACATAACTGATTCTAATCATCATTAAGTTGTGTTATAAATATCTCCAACTGTTTTTAAAAGCTGAAATATAAAAATTGCATGTAATTAATGAAAATATCTGCCTTCTAGGATTAAGTGGAAGAATATCGTATAGACAAACTTTGCCCTCAAAATAAAGACGTTTATTATTATTATTATTATTATTGTATAAAATACTTTGGTATTTTATCAAACAGAACAAACGAACGAAAACATAAAACATGCATGCAACTCTTTATTCAGATAAAATAAAATGCGTTTTATTAGCAATACACAACTCGAGTTGATCCGATTCTAAAGCTTAAGTACAAGTAATATCATATATGTTGTTTTTTTTTAGGTTTTCGCGAGTGTTAAATAAAGTGTTATTGTACTTCCGGGTGCGCTCCCGCGTCGATGGTCGACTCCTCCAGGAGTAACGGTTGTCTAAACGACGTTTCGGCAGAATCTCATCTGCTATCTTCAGGTTCTCGCTGAAAGCTGCATACTGCTGCTCCTCGTTGCTCGAACTGAACTGAGCTGAGCTACTAGACAACATAATATGGTAATATTGAGTACAGTACACAACAAATTCTCGCAAAATGTGGTATTTTGTGATACAATTTTTTCATTAAGGCGGAGCTCAGTCTAAGACTGCTTTAGCCCGATATAAAAGAGCAGCCTTAGACCACATTAAATTCTTATAATATTCATATTTTTTTTAGTTCCTTTCTTTTCAATTTCTTTTTCTGTCACGTTATTTGTCTTTTTTGTATATATTTATTTTATTTATTTATTAGCCCCTAAGAATAAAAAGTCGTGTAGTGCAAATTCGCATCTAAGGAAACTTTAAAAACTCTAACGGTTATGTTTTAATTATTATTACTCTTTTAATACATTTTTCAAGTAGGTACGTTAATTGGGAAAAGTTTTTAAAATCTTGTTAAGTTTTGTTCCTGTTACTTCGAAGATTTAAATTGCAGTCAATGCCTACATTACATTAGAAAAGTAATTTTGTCTTTCATATATCATGCAGAATGTGCATTTCTGTCTATAATTCTTGAGAAATGACTAGAAGTTGGCTAGTAGCGGTCATTAACCGATCTAATTGAGAGGTTAACGATGTTAGAGCTACATGCAGAGCTATTAGTATGTCTACATCAACTAACGATGATTTGATGCCACTTCAGCCATTCATTTACATTGTTTGGATAACTTATAATTATGGCATTTACAGTAGAACCGATAAATTTATTTGAAATTAATTGCGATATTTTTTCATATTATGTAAAATTTGTTTGTTTAAATTTACATACAAACTACGCTTATTTGAATAATCCAATTGTTCTGTTAAATTTGTTAGGGAAATAATAATTATGAAATGTTCAATTTGTTTTACTTGAAATATTTGTTTTGAGTCAATGTTATTTGAATTCCTAGAGGATTTAACGAACATAGTGTATCATATTTCTTAGATTATAAGTTCCGTATCTCTAAAATATTTGCAGACGTTTATTCAACATGGTCGTCATGTATACAGACCAAATAAATATGGCGTAAATGGTATTTATTATTTATACGTCTTTAATCCATTGGTCGAGAAAGTTCCAAATAAATATACTAATTCAGTAAGTGCAATAATTCTTACCAGGAGGTACGTTGGTTCAGAAAATTACACCTATGCCGACTATAAGTAGATTTAGGTACAGAAGTTCATACTAATCTAACACGAACGTTACTTATTATTCATCAGTTTCAATATATACAGTAATCTTTATTGGTACCCTTAATGCAAAACTAATATAAACTTTGTCAAACTAACAAACAGTGGGCGCACAACTCTAGTGATAGGTCTAGCAGCTATATATGGATAAAATTAGATAACGAAACGAACTAATTTATTGCAGGTGGATGGATAGATTCCTGAAAATTAACTATTAACCTAGTTATTTAATCATCAACATTTAATTAACGTTTAGCCAACATTGGTGAATGTTCGAAAACATACCTGCTTTATTTAGTTAATTATCGATGTTGGTAGGTTACCCAATGTCGATCAGCCTTATTTCGTCAGTTACCAACGTCTCCTTGATTTATTTTTATACCTTGGATCGGTAGTGGTCTTCTTGGATGTTGGAATGTTATATTATAGGTTTTCTCTGTATTTAATAAGAGTTTATTTGACGTGAACCAATCCGTAATATTATCCATTATGTTCTGGGTGTGATTCATTAAATTGTAATAATTTTTCATATTCACTATAATACTTGTGTCATCAGTAAAGCGGGAAAAATATACTCTAGAAAAATTAAATAATAAATCGTGTATGTATATCAAGAAGATTACTGATCCGAGTGAGGAATCCTGGGGAACACCACAGACTGCATCTTTTACATTTGATGCCAATTTCTTCAGGGTGTTCATTAAGGTATCAGTAAATTCTACATACATTCTGAGATCTGTCAAATATCAAATTAGATTTAGTTGATGCAATGACCCATGATTTGGACCCACATTTTCTGGTATTTACTGAACATTGGTTAGATGAAATTAAACTGGAGAGCATACTTATTCAGGGTTATAAACAGGCGTCTAGCCTCTGTCGCAAGGATTATATGCACGGTGGAACTGTAATCTATACTAAAACAAACATTACTCATAGGTCAGTAGAAATCAAGTATATTAAAAATTTGTCAGAAGAGAAATGTATTGAGGGTACCGCTGTTAACTTTGATGATCAGGTATGTATGATTTCAATATATAGAGCCCCCTCAGGAAATTTAGACATGTTTCTTCTAAAATTAGATAAAGTTCTTAAGCATGCAGTAAGTAAATTTCAAAATGTCATAATGTGTGGTGATCTCAACATCGATCAGTTGAAGACATCGATGCAAAATAAAAAATTGCACGATATAATTAACTCGTACCAACTCTTATCACTAGTCAAGGCGCCCAAAAGAATTGCAACCTATTTAATAACCAATTTACAAAATCATGAATGCAAAGTTATAAACCCGGGAATATCCGACCACCTTGCACAATTGTTCTCATGGAAGGCACCGATTGCAATAAAAAAAGAATACCCAACTGTAGGAGCGCGACGAATCTTCAATGACTCGTCACTAAATGAATTCAAAACATTGTTTAGGATGGGAAACGCTTATACTAATGGCAACACTGATTCAGAATTTATTTTTAATCAATTCTGGACCCATTTCTCTTGGTGCTTTGAAGTTTTACATCAAAAAAAACTAATAGAATCAAAACGCAATGCATACAATGAAAATCGAGTTAAACTATCACAAGCATTAATCAGCGAGACAAAAAAAATAAAAGAATTAAACTGGTATAGAAAATTCTCAGCAGACGAGGATACACAAAATAAATATAAAATTCTCAAAAAAGACATCAGTAAAAAAATATAATCTGAAAAAAGAAAGCACTACAATGATTTAATTAATCCAGCTCAAAATAAAAACAAAAAATTGTGGCAATCAGTCGACTTAAAATTAAATAAAAAGAAGACCCAATGTGCAACAATAAATCTAAACTTAAACAATGCTCGTACCGATGACTGTAAAACAATAGCAAATGCATTTGGGCAACATTTTGCCTCATCTGTAAAAGACCAAGTAAATTTACACTTTTCTAATTCTAATGATAATTGTACAGTACAGAACGTACAGAACCTATCTGTAACTCGATGTTTTTTATCCCATTTAAGGAACCGGAAACCAAAAACATAATTCTAAATCTAAAAAAGAAGACTTCCACTTGGCTAGATGAAGTTCCCACCAGTTTAATTCTGAATTGTGCCAATGAACTTAGTCCCTATCTTACTTTAATAATTAATAAATCAGTAGCATCAGGTATATTTTCCAGCTACCTAAAAAAGTCAAAATTCACTCCAGTATATAAGAAAGGCGACCAGAAATGATAGAAAATTATAGAGCGATAACAACATTAAGTTCATTCTCAAAAATTCTAGAAAAAGCCGTTTATACTAGGCTAACAGATTATTTAACAAAAAATAATATCTTAACAAATAGCCAACATAGTTTTCGCAAAGGATACTCCACAGAGTCTGCTACTTCAGAACTTACCCAATTTATAAACAACAAATTAGATAATGGGGATTTTGTAGTTGGAATCTTCTTTGACTTGTCCCGTGCGTTCGATACGTTGGATTCTAATTTCCTCTCAATAAAATTAGATGCAATGGGCATACGAGGCCCTATTAACAACTGGTTGATATCATACATTACAGACAGGACGTTTAAAGTTAAAATTGAAAACTTGTACTCAGTCGATTTCGACTCTGAGATAGGCACTCCTCAGGGAGGTGTGCTGGGGCCACTCTTATTCCTGTTGTATATGAACAACTTGCCACTTTATATACAAGATGGTAGTGTGTTCATGTATGCAGATGATACAACTATCTTAATTAGTGCAAAGACTAAAGATGAGCTGGAATCAAAAGTAAACGATACAATAAAACAATTTTCTAAATGGTACGCACGGAGTCATCTTATAATAAACCTGGAAAAAACCACATGTCTAGAAATTACAGGGCTACACAGAGCGCCAATAAACCCACAATTTAAAAGTAACGATAAAAACATGCCAATAAATAATTCAACACAGTTTCTAGGAACCTACATAGATAGTTCAATGAGCTGGAACGAACACATCAATGGTATGTGTGCCAGGTTGAACAGATCCTATTTTGCTCTATCAACCCTAAAGAATACGTTTAACTAAGAGTCACATTTGAATTTCTACTATGCTACAGTATACTCGACAATTTCATACAATATTATATCATGAGGACAAGCAACTGAAATTTCTCGTGTTTTCATCCTTAAAAGGATAATTCGGCTTCTGTTCAATCTGACATACATGCAATCTTACAGACCCACCTTTAAGTCAAGAAAGTTACTTACTGTAACGGGAATTTATATTTTAAAACTGATGGTTTTTATCCATAACAAAAAGAGTGATCTCACAAAGTTCAGCGATATTCATTCATACCCAACACGAAATAAAAATAATATCTATACCAATAAATTTTTTCATAGTTATCATAAAAAGTCGCCTTATCACGCCGGAATTTTTTATTACAATCTGTTGAAAAATATATGGTCCACAACCAGTTTTAAAAATAGATTAAAAAACATCTTGCTAGACCACTGATTTTATGACCTGAATGAATTTGAATCATTTCTAAAAACTGTCAACTAACCAACCTTTATTCAAAAATAGCAGCAGGACATTCTAAGTATTTTATTTTTAATAATGTAAAAAAGTGTAATTTTTAAGAATGTAAAAAAATGTAAATGTTTTTTGTTTTCTGTTTTTTGTATTTCTTATAACTGACGTTACGTCTCAAAAGTTTTTAATAATAATAAGTACAACTAGTCTAGACTAGTCTTCTTCTCTATACACATTATCTGTAATATATAATAATTATTTACTCCTTTTGGTGGTTATCCATCAACATGTGACGAAACTCATCTATATCTCTGTACATAGCAAAAAAGGTGAATAAAGGATTTGATTTGATTTAATTTGATTTGATTTGATATGAAGTGAATCCATTATGAGGTAGTTTTCTAATTCCATGCATGTTTAATTCGTACAGTAATATAAATATATGGTGATCCACGCAACCAAATGCTTTTTGACATGTCGCAGAATATATCTTAGTGGTTCTTTTGTTCTATGACATTATTTATTCTACCAGTAAGTGCAAATAATGCATCTAGGTAGACGGTTTTTTTTGGAACCCATATTGATGTGTTGTTAAAATTTCGATTTTACTTATATACTTTATTAACTGAATTTTTACAATTTAAAAAATTCTTGATAGCGTTGTTAAAAGAAATATAGGTTTATAATTAGTAAGTCTCATACTATCACCTTTTCTAAATAAAGGTGTAATAACGACAGTTTAAAATAGCCAGGAAAAACTCCCGTTGGCAAAGATAAATTTATTAGATAAGTTAGTGGTACACTTAATGCAGAAAAATTATTGTAGTTTATTAAATTGAGAGAAATGTCATTCCAACCACAGGGTTTGTTTGGTTTCATATATTTTATGATATTTATAATTTCTTCATCACTTATGGAACTATAAGAAAATAAGGATCTGTACTTTTTTTAGAAGTTATCCAAAGAAATATTGCTGTTAAGACCCGAGGATAAATTGTGCGCTTCATTAAGAAAGAAAATAGAAGATTCCTCTGCAACATGTTTCTGATCTGTGATTATTTTATGATTGATTTCAATCTGAATGTTGTAATTTTGATTTATATTTTTTATATAACGATTTACGTATTCCTACGTCATTTTCACCTTATTTGTCGATTTTTTTAGATTGTTTGAAAATGCTGACTGTTTAACTAGTTTTAAAATAGTCTTAATTTTAACCTATTTAATTCTTTACTTGATAAGTATGGCTTACATCAGCTTATTGAACAGCCACTCATATATCTGACACTTCTAGCACATTGATTGATCTTATTGTTTCGTCTAGTTTAGATTTAACCTTAAATACAGATGTTCTTAATGTGGAGGGTATATCTGATCACTGTTTAGTTAAATATTACTTGAAAATAAAGAAGTTTCGCCAACCTACTATTTTCCGTACATTTCGTAATTTTTCCAAGTTTAAGTACGATTTATTTTTGGAAGACCTTAGCTTAATCAATTTTGATAATATTTATAGCCTTAGAAGTGTTGACGAGATGATTAGTTTTCGAAATGTTAAATTATTACATTTGTTTGACAAACACGCACCTCTTAAGTCTGTTCGAATAACTAAGCCTCGTGCTCCGTGGTTGACGGCTAATTTGAAAATTATGTTGAAGGTTAGAAACAAGGCATTTTTAAAGTATAAAAATAATAAAACTGATATTGCTTGGAATGATTATAAAAACATCAGAAACTTAGTTAACTCCTCGATTAAAGCAGAAAAAGGGCATATTTACACTATTAATTTAGAAAAGACCCTAAAACATTTTGGAAAACACTAAAAGCTCTAAATATTAGTCCGGATGTAGACAACCCTTGCTCGGCGGTTGCTAATGCAAATTCACCCAATGACTTTTTCATAAGTAGTTTACCTAGAATAGATGTCAATGTTAATGATAACTTCGTCTCTGAGAATTATGAAAATAACAAACATTCTGCAATTTCTGATGAATTCAAGTTTGACACAGTAACGGTTGACAAAGTAGAAAATTATAAAATTATACTCACTATTAAATCTAATGCCAAAGGAGTGGATGGATGCTTTCTTTCAATGACTTCAGAATAGGATAGACAAAGCATGTCCTATACATTAACACAGGAGTTGTTGTGTTCCCCTACTATCTCATCCATTCTATTATTAAAAAAGGATGGAGATAGTTTTGTTTATGTTTTACAACTGGATTGTAAATAAATATAAAATAAATAAATGGGACTCCATGTGCCTTTAGCCAATAGACTGCCGAGTACCAATATTTACTTTTAAAGCGATATAAACAAATAACTGATACACAACAAACCAAGAGAATGGCTTTGTTTACCCTATTTGCGAAGTCATTGCTTTCTTTAGTTATCCCCCATTTAAGTGAGCACCTAACCTTCATCATTAATAAATGCCTAGTGAGTCATAATTTTCCATAGCTTTGGAAGTCGGCGATTGTTGTGCCTGTACCTAAAATTAATAGTTCCTCACTTGTGTCACAGTTTCGACCTATTAATTTATTGCCTTTAATATCAAAGATTTTCGAAAAAATTGTTTCTGAACAACTCCGATCATTTTTGGATAAGAATAAAATCTTACCGCCAACTCAGTCTGGCTTTAGGGCACATCACAGTACAACTACTGCCTTCTTGCAGATCACAGATGATGTATTTAGGGCCAGTGATGTCAAAAAAAAATACTGCTTTGATTCTGCTGGACTATGCTGCATTCGATACTCTAGATCATTCGATTCTGTGTTCTAAATTAAAATATTTTGGAGTAAGTGCTGGTGCGGTTACATTCTTTGAAAATTACCTTTTAAATTGACATCAGAAAGTACTTGTAAATAGTGAATTTTCAAATATTGTCAATCTCAATCAAGGGGTTCCACAGGGTATATGCGGTCTCGAGACTTGTACACTGTACCTAGACACAGTTCTGCTCAGTTTGAGAGATCATTTGTGTACAATGCTACTAAGATATATAATATTCTACCCCCCAATATTAAATCTGCTTCTAGTTTCAGAGACCCCATCAAATACCTGTTGTTTAATAATAGAAATGATTAATTATGTATTTCACGTAAAATTTTCAAAATATTTTAACTGGAATGGTTATGTGGAAGAGCAGCGTTGATGAACATCGCCATTCCTTTTGATATTATTTCTGTATCTATTTAAAGTCTGAATAAAGTCAATTTATTATTATTATTATTATTATATACTGGATGAAATTATAATCGGTAACGCTGTTTTTTAATCTTCATAAGGTTTCTTGTGTTTTTATGCGATATTCGTATTCTTATAGTGAGCCATTCTATTGTTGTCGAAAATTCACAAATTTTTATACTTTTAACTGGGAAAAATGTTTCAAAACATATAAAAAGAGCTACCTCAGAATTTGTTTCTTGCTCACCCAAAACAGATGACCAATCGGCAACATTTTTATAAATTTGTTAAACATGTTATGGTTCGATTTATTAAAGAGTCTTAGTTCTTCGACAATAACTGGCTGCTTACGTTTGTGCGTTATATTATTTATTGTAAATATTTGGCCTTTATGGTTAGATAATCCTGATTCTATATTGCTGAAAACAAAACAGATTGGTTTATTAAACATAATATTTTTAGTCGCACACCACTTGCAGACTGCAGTTTTGAGCTGTTGGCTCTCGTCAGTGCAAGGTAGGTATGCGACGGCCGACATGAGAATCCTTTGACTATAGTACATCCCGGTAAAGGAGCTCCTTTAAGTAGGATCAGTCTTTCGGCTGGTGTTTGTTGCAATCGAAGCATTAGCGTTTTGATGGTAATATGCAATTATTACACTTAACGCGCCAGATTTGTAACTTTTGTTGCAGTCTGGTTACTTTCCTTATAGTAAAATAAGGATTTATAGAGGAGTTTGCGACTAAAAATATTATGTTTAATATTCCACCCTCTAAAAGCACATTTGAACTAGATTGGTTTATGTTTGTGATAATATAATCCGTTGTTGTAGCCGAGGTTGGTGTTATTCTTGTTGGGCTGTATATAGTAATTTTCATATTAGAAATATTGAGTATGTATCCAGTTCAGATTTTAATTTACTTTCAGCGGATAAGTTTATATTATAATCACAAAACAAAATTATATTTTTATATTATTTGTTAGGGTAACATATTTCAAAAAGTGAACCCCGTGGTAATCTAATTCGATTTGATTCAAATTAAGTTATATTGCTGCATATTCAAAATCTTTTTCAATAGGCTAGTATTAAGTGCTTAACCTCAAAACAAGCCAAGGTTTATCTAATATAAAACATAACTCCACCGTGGCTAAATTTGGATCTACAGAAATATGAAATTACATTATAATTTTTAATAACGATATATTTACTTCCCTTCAAGACAATATGAATTATACAGGAATTATTTATTTATTTGTTCGTTCATCCGTTCGTTCGTCCTTTCATTCATCCATTCGCTCATTCATTCATTTATTTAAAAATTCTTAAATTTACTGCTAGGTAAAAGCCTGACCTTCTCTTTAAAGAATGTAATATTTCCGATTTAAGGCAACTGTTCTTTGTAAAATGTGTTCTCGAAGCGTACCAAAAAAATAGTATAGTAGTAACTAGCTAACTGACAAAATAAATATGCAAGTGTCAAAAATAAATTCAACCACAGCACAACGTAGTTGGATTTTCCTAGGACCAAGAGGTTTCAATGCACTCCCGGAACGCATTAAAATTCTGCAAAATAGGCAGTTCCGAATAAAGCTAAAAGAATATGTAATGCCAAATAGAATGCAAATTGGTGCACAGATCGACCTAAAAAACCAGAACCTGACATAAGTAAATGATTAATGTTACTTTTACAAGTAATATGTCATTTCTGTTTAATATGTCTCTTGTAAACTTATCTCTTTTAATTTGATATATGTATACGGTATGAGTTGATATATGTATGTATGTGTTTTATATATGTGTATGTGAGTATATGGTATAGATATGTGGTGTGTTGTGCCTATGTATGCATGTATGTATGTATATATGTGTATATATATGTATGTATATATGTGGGTATATATTACATATCTATAGTTATAATCTTTTAGTTTACAAGTCTGATATGTTTTATATGGTCACGGTCAGATGATTTTAATCTTCTTGTGATCATTTTTCTTCAGTTTATTTACATGATCATCATACTTAGAAATTCCATTTATTTGAATGTGATCAAATTGTATTAATCTATATGTATGTAAAATCTTATCGTGAAATAAACTATTATTTATTTATTTATTTTTTATTATTCATTGATGAAAACAAACAAAAAGAGAATGGTATAAACATTTTCCAAAAAAGTTCACAAAACAAAACCTTGATATAACTAAACTAATCTAATGCAACAATATAAAAACAACATACAGTTTAATAGATAACTAATAAAAACAATCAATAAATCGCAGAAAAACAAAGATGTAAGATTAGCCACTTTAATAATAATTTTTCAATGTACCAAGACTGCAATTAGATTGAATTATGATTTTCGCAAATTATGTGAACAGGAAAGAACCTTAATGCATTAGTGCGGGTGTAGTAAGATAGAACACATTGCTATGGCGAGAAGTTGTTCTAGGAATCTGGAAGTAATATTTAGATATCAATTGTTGTGCATCAATATTGTTGTTTATTAGCTTATGCAGGAAAAGTTGAGATATACACTCACTTTTACGGCTCAAACAATTAAAGGAGTACTTATTAAGCAGGTCTTGCTATGAAAAGCCTACCTCTGGATGGCTACTCTCGGTTCTAAAATACACACACTTCAAGAATTTGCGTTGAACCGATTCTAAATTATTAATATGTATATTGGTGTGTGGGTATGAAATAACCGAGGCATACTCGAGCTTTGATCTTACATAACAACAATACACCAACTTGAGCGTGTCAAAATTACGCGAATTTCTAACTAAAAATACATACGATCTGCAAGCTTCAGACACAATAGTGTTAATGTGAACATTAAATGACAAAGACTTGTCAAAGATAACACATGGATCCAGCAGAGTCTCAGGCCTATGCAGTACCCCATCATTAATTTTATAATCATAGTACATTGTGAACGATCCATCTTTACACCTCTGAAAGACTTTTATTATACTTTCCAAAATGGATATTAAACATTCACAAAGAAGGGTTCAAAGTGACTGTTTCAGACAGAGAATAATACAAAATCTATACTTACTGTTTCGTTTTTGCTTAACTGCTTCACTGATGGTATCAATTGAACGTCGTAACACTATAAATCTAACACAGTAAATACTAACACTTTCTTAAAATTTAAATCTGAAAAGGAATTTTGAAAATACAAGAAAACGACAATATAAAGTTCAAAAAATACATATTAAATCTTTTAAAAAAATTATGTTCAAGAAAAATGTATTGACAAACTATAGTCTGGTCCGTGTACAACATATAGTGAGGAACGTAACGACTCATAATGTAATCAACTACCATCCAATGTGCGGTTTATAGCTAACGATTACACAAAAAGATTCAGTAAAAAGTTCAATGTTTATTATTTTGGTGGGCTGTTGCTTGCCTGTCTATTGACATATTTTCAGTTCAATATCAATTTTGATCGCTCCTGGAGCTTAAAAATGCTTGAATTGCAACGACTTTGAATTATGTTCTGCAATTATAGATTCATATGTTCAGGCAAGGCGATCCCATGCATGTTCTGAGTACATGTTATATACTTTTCTGACACCGAATCACTCAGGAACCAATACGCTTAAAGCCCATCATTTTCCCGTCAAAATCGACTGCTAGAAAATGATAGGGCACCCTCGACGCTAAGGGCTATTATAAACACAACGCATGAGTTGCAGTTCTGCACCACATGGATTCGTAAAAGGGTTTTTATTTTCAAAATTTCCGAAGTTTTAGTCGGTTTTCGTTATACTTTCTAAATTTTGTGATCGGGGCGACATTACGTCCCCGTGCAGTGACATTTACTACACTTTCTAAAATTACACTCCTTGATGAGTTGCCAAGATTTTGGCATAAAAATCGCTCCGTAGAGCGAAAATGTGAATTTATATATAGAAACCTCTTCCAACGCCATTTTTACATGAAGTACACTTTCATGCGAAAAGTCGGATTTTATACGGGACTCCAGAGGTAGCAATGTATTCAACAGACTTGAAACCATTAAACGCAACGTATTGATGTCTATCAGACAGATACAATCGAAAAACAAATGTCAGATTTCCAGAAAGTTCGATGTTGGAAAGTTTCTTAAGCGGTATTTTATGGTCATGTCTGCAGAATGTTTTTGAAAAATCTGTATATATCACGTCCGTTTGTGATGGATCATCCAACAATTCAGATAATTATTTTGTAATGCAGAGTAAATCAGTCGTAGTGGATCGCCCCCTCATAAAGCAATTTGCAATTGCAATTTCATTGCATTTTTTAAAATTAATATAGCAGTAAATTGTCTCGGTCAAATGAATTTCGAGTACTTTAGCAAAATTGCAAATTATAGAGGTAAACTTCTCCAGCCTTATATAATTAATTTCATCTTTATTAAGCCAATATTTAGTAAGACACAATATATTATTAACATTCTCATAGTTATTAGAGTAATAGTCTTATAAAAATGTGTTCAATTCATCCTCTTTAGTTCCCAAACTTTGGATATTTCGATCAATTAATATTAGGATTGTACTTAGCTATTTATTATTCTGGATTCTGAGTCTAGTTGAGTGACCTTTTGGTTTGATGGATTTACCAACACTTTTACCTTCACCATTGTTTATCTCCTTTTCAGCGCTTGATCCACGTTGGTTTGGTCCCATTAGACACAACAAGTAAGTCTTCGCTTCCATTTTCCTGTGATACATTACTTTTGGCATTAATTTCTAGTCGCCTTTTACAGTCTTCTACTTTACCACTATTATCCCTGCTTTACTGGGAGAGATTTTAACAGTAAGCTAAGGTGCAAATATTGAACTCAATTAAGTATGCAAACGATGACGCGTTAAATAGAAAACTGATATCAGTATATATATGGTGAAAACTATCCACGGTTGTAGAATACAGAACGGTAATGTTTTATACTTTGTGTTGAGCATTTGATTATTCTGTTAATTTCATCATAGGTACTTAAGAAACCTCAAAAAACAGAAAATTGTTTCTTATAGATGTTAAAAATAAAACAAATATATGTGCATGCAGAATATTTATTATTGATTCGATTATACCTGATTCATTGCAATGTCGTCATCAATTTGGCTACCGTTAACTATACCTAAACCATTATAAATATATCTACAATACAATTCCATAAATATATCCAAAATTCCGCCTAAAATTTTAATAAATACGATTAAAAATACACAAACATTACTTTAGTAGAATAGACAGGAACTTGCTGAGTCTTAAATAATAAAGTTTTACAGACTAATCTACCATTTTTGTTTCTTCCTACACCCAAGATTGAGTTTCATTTCACATTTATATATAACCTCTCCTGTCTGAAGCTAATCGTCAATTATAAGTTGAAAATTGAATATAAATATCAAAATAATTATTGTTAAACTCTTAGAAATAATTACATTAGAGGGAAATTTGAAAATTCAGAGCCACCATATTTGATTTCCGTATTTTTGCACTTAATAGATTTCCCCATATTACAGCATATAGGTTTGTTTGTAGACAAACCAGTGAAGGTCCATTTGTTCTTGTCTCCACATACTTTTGTGTGCAGGGACGCCTAAAACAAACAAAAAATGATGTACATAAGAGTCATTTAATTTTTATTACGTTTAGTTCAATTTGTCTACATTGTGGATACATTTTCTTTCACGTACTAGATGACCCAAGGAAAATAAATCAGGATATACCATTACAAATTAAAAAATTAATAGCAGAAAAAAGAAGGGCCAGAGTAAAATGGCAACGCACTCATACCCCAGCTGACAGACAATTTTATAATAGAATGAGCCATAGATTGAAAACAAAGCTCAAAGAAGTACGAGACGAAGAATTTCAACAATACATATCAAAATTAACTAGAACTGATAACTCTATTTGGAAACCAATTAAAAATGAAGGAAAACCTAAAACTCATGCACCTCCTATAAGAAAAAACTGCAATGAATCCTGGACAAAAAGTGACGCCGAGAAAGCCAATCTTTTTGCAGAACATTTGGCCACCGTATTCTAACCGTTAGACGATGTAGTAGACCAAAAAATAGAACACAGTATTTCTATTCCACCTGTCATACAAACGATTATCAAAGCTTTAACATCTAAAGAAATTGGGGAAGAAATTAAGTTACTAAATCCAAAAAAGTCACCTGGAATCGATCTTGTAACGGCTAAAATGATGAAAGAATTGTCAAAGAAAGGGATTGTGATGCTAACCTATATTTATAATGCTATTCTTCGACTCGGATACTGGCCGAAATGTCTCAAGAAGGCACAAATTATAATGATTGGTAAACCAGGAAAAGAACCTACAGACGTCTGCTCGTACAGACCCATAAGTTTGTTATCGGTAATCTCAAAATTGCTTGAAAGATTAATACTCCGTAGACTAAAAGTCGACGTACCATCAGACAACTGGATACCAGATCGTCAGTTTGGATTCCGTCAGAAGCATTCCACAGTGCAACAAGTTCACCGAATAACACAAACTATTAATAAAGCACTAGAAAATAAACAATACTGCAGTGGAGTCTTTCTTGATATTAGCCAGGCATTCGATAAAGTTTAGCATCCAGGATTAATTTACAAAATCAAATATACTCTTCCGTTAACTTACTTCAACCTACTAAAGTCATACTTAACTGGGAGAACTTCCCAAACTAAGGTAAATGCAGAGAATTCCGACTACTTCCCAATTAATTCAGGAGTGCCGTCCTTGGACCACTATTATATGTTTTGTACACGTCAAACTTATCCGTGGAGCAAACTACGAAAACAGGGACATTTGCCAACGACACCGCTATTCTCTCCAATCACGAAGATCTTCAAATAGCCTCAGATTTCATCCAAAAACATCTAAACAATCTTCAACAGTGGATAAAGAAGTGGAAGATAAAAGTTAATAAAAGCACATTTGCTCACGTTACGTTCAGCCTTCGGAAAGAAATATGCCCTGCAGTCACAATAAACGATGTACAGATACCACAAACACAAACTGTAAAATATCTAGGCCTACACTTATATAACAAACAGACTTGGAAGCAACATATCACAAAAAAGAGAAAACAAGTAGAAATCAAAACAAGAGAACTACAGTGGCTGATAGGTAGAAAATCAAGAGTATCTATAGAAAATAAAATTCTAATATATTAATCTGTCATCAAACCCATCTGGACATATGGATTAGAACTATGGGGATGCGCTTCCAAATCGAACATAGAAATTATGCAAAGATACCAATCAAAGATACTCCGTCAAATTGTAGATGCCCCTGGTATGTAACAAACCATACGCTACATGTAGATCTTCATGTCCCAATAGTAAAAGAAGTTATCCAAGAAAAAGCCACTACACACCATGAAGTTATAGAAGTCCACCCAAACCCGTTAATGGAAGAACTCCTGGAACCAGTGATCAAAAAAGGCTTAAAAAGCTATGGCCAGTGGAACTAATTTAAGTTTATAGAGATGATATCGCTGAATATCAACCTGATCATGTTATTTAGTCACTAGTACATCTACTGATCGTTAGCTCTTTAGCTTATAGAACAATATAAAATTCTGATTGCTAAATAAAGTTTAAAAAAAAAAACGTACTAGATGGTAGGTAATTTCGTAGTATATCTAGGTATTTAGGTCTGTCATACTTTTGATACTAGGAATAATTTAATTTATATAAATTTGATTACATGACATAAATAAAAGCGCCGTTGTTAATCTATAAATCTTGGTAAAATTTAGATCATTTAGTTTATCGACAGAGCTAATTTCTGCATTTAGTTTTATAGTTCCTACCATTTTTAATTTTATATGATTCCACCAGACTTTTTCTATGGGATTACTTAAAATAATACAGTTTATAAAAAATCTAGAGTAGATATGGTCGATTTATAAAACAAAAATTGTGGCAGTTGTGCAACAATTGTGCAATAATTGCATATTACCATCAATCGCATCATTAGCGTTTTGATGGTAATATGCAATTATTACACTTAATGCGCCAGACTTGTAACTTGTAATTCAGCGCTCAGCGGGGCACATAGCCCGGAGAGTAGCTGTTGGTTGCAGTCTGGTTACGTTCCTTATAGTAAAATAAGGATTTTATAGAGGAGTTTGCGACTAAAAATATTATGTTTAATATCCCGCCGTCTAAAAGCACATTTGAACTATGCTAAGCCCAGTCAGGCTATTTATTTTTCGATTGCAACAAACACTGGACCGCTAGATGGCGCCTGCTGACTATTTTACATGTTGCAATTGTAAAAATACCGGGATGTACCAAGTAGTCAAAGGATCCTCGTGCCGGTCGTCACATGCCTACCTTGCACTGACGAGAGCCAACAGCTCGAAACTGCAGTCTGCAAGTGGTGTGTGACGGCTGGCAAGAGAGCTCCTTTAAATAGGATCAGTCTTTCGGCTGGTGTTTGTTGCAATCGAAGCACTAGTGTTTTGATGGTAATATGCAATTATTACACTTAACGCGCCAGACTTGCAACTTGTAATTCAGCGCTCGGCGGGGCACATATCCCGGAGAGTAGCTGTTGGTTGCAGTCTGGTTACGTTCCTTATAGTAAAATAAGGATTGTATAGAGGAGTTTGCGACTAAAAATTTTATGTTTAATATTCCGCCCTCTAAAAGCACATTTGAACTATGTACTTAACTTGTTTCTGCAAAACTGATTCATTTGCAAAATGTTGCCTCAGTAGAACGATTAATGTAATATTAGCTCACATAAGAAACGAATTAGGATTTTCTGAAAGAAACTATTTAGCCTACTATTATTTTCAAAAATTTAATGTATCGAATTTCTCAAGTAAATCGCAATGGTCTGCAAAGAGTAGGGCCTTGGCGCGTACAGTTTGGCTCTCGAAAATAGATTCTTACTTACCGTTAAATTCATTGCATTATGGGCATGTGAGCAAATTATAGTATCCCTCACTTTATAATACTGTAATGCAAGAGAAAGGCAAGCACTTGTGCATGTGTCTTCTTCAGAAGCAGAGTGGTGACAAGACACATTGTGGAAAGTTTTTGAAATAAGCGGAAAATCGTCAGCTAATGGAGAACTTGTAGTAAATAGGGCGCAAATACATCCAATATCTGCAACACAAAAATCTTTGTTATTATTGCGCTGACAGTTTTCATTCCAAAGCAACTTAATTTACTTACTTTCTTACATACTATTAAATAAAATTTTTCTTATCTTGTGAATGTATGATTTATAGACCAACAGCTGCTTTAAATTTTATGGTGCGCAGTCCTGCGTAAGGAAGCAACCCTACGCTGGGCCCGGGTCTTGGCGATAGGGACGTTTTCATATAAGGACTATTTGTAACAAATTGGTATATTTGATGTAAAAAAATCCTTTTTCAAGACGCTAAAACATTGGAATACTATACTCGACACACGTATCCCTAAAAAGGTATATCCAGAGTGAGAGCGTCAAGCGTCTTGTCGAGTTTGCGTTACGTCGGGCGTCGCGTCTACAATGAACAGTGGTGATGAACGTTGCGTCGTTGCTTCAGCGTCCGCAACCGAAGCAATCCACTTTGTTTTCTTCGTAGCGTTTTCAATGTACAACATGACTTCAGAGGAAGATATTGGTGAGATGCTCATATCAGAAATACAAGCAAGACCTCCCCTTTGGAACACAAAATTAGCTGATTACAAAAATAAAAATGTCATGGACCGGCTCGGCTGTATACCCAAGTGGGCGAAAATTTAGGAATTTCGAGTAAGTATTTTGTATTATAAGTATTCAATTGAGGTTGAGAAAATGCGCTGCAATCTACTTTTGTTTACAGAAATAGATTTTGAAGGAATCACGAATGCCTGTAGCTGGAGCAGATGGTCTGTCGTTTTCTTTATTTAATTTTTTATTTGTTTCAAATTCATTTTGTTTTGTTCGTCTGTTTGCTCGACAACATGAACATATTCTAAGTCATCATTTCCATCAAAGTATCTGATTCAATTGTGTAATATGCGCAATTGATAATATTTATAGCTGTCTCTTCTTTCAGTGAAATGCTTGTATAAAAGATTCGGAACTTTTGGTAAAATATGCCAAATGCATTTTAACTGCATTTTCGAGCACGTGATAAGCGATCGTTGAAAATTCGACTTTCGTTATTTAACAGTCCCCTTTTTGGACGCGGATATGGCCTCATTAAATATTTTTTTAAAGGGTATGCTTCGTCTCCTATTACATTTGGCAAAGTGACGGGTGAATTAGGTAGTGCTTGTTTTGGCGGTACATTGAATCGATTTGACTCCAACAAATTGTAGATTGTTGAAGATTGAAATACTCCGCCGTCACTTTCAGATCCTCGCGAACCTACTTCAACAGTAATAAACTTCTTTTTGGCATCTGCAACCCCTTGCAATCCTATAGAATAATATTTTAAATAATTAAAATACAGCGACCCACTCTTAGGTGGGCATTTTATTTTTCAGTGCTTTCCGTTAATTGATCGGAAACAGTTTGAAAAATTGCATGATTTGCTCCAACATTTGCTAGATAAGAGATGGCATATTCCATTAGTTCTTCCCAATTAATTGGACATCCAACTCTAAATTCTTATGCGAAATGTTTATAAGTGGTTCCCGTTATCAGAAATCTGTTAAAAGACCGCTTGTCATAAAATGTTATTACTTATATTTTCTTTTATTTTCAGAGGCAAAAATACAATGTTGCTGGAAAAATAAATAGGACAATTATCGGCGTGAGCTGACAAAAATTCCAGTTTCGCATTCGGGAGATGTTGCAAATAACTATAAATCTCTTGGCCATATTTTGAAATGGTGTGTTTCCTGAAAGATCTGATAACTCCGGCAGTTAAGTCTGGAAATTTATTGACCTCTGTGAAGTCGCAGCAGTCTCAAGAAGCCGATGAAATGAATTATGATATGGAAGGAGAAGAACGGGATAAATCAGAGACCGAATCAAGCATAGATCATGCCTGTGCCATCGTTATCTGCATCGGCTACAACTTCATGGCAAAGTAGGCCATCATCTGCATCCGCATCATCTACAACTTCACGGCCAGGAAAGGAAAATAGAAAAAGACAGTGGGATGTAAGAGACGACGAGTTTTTAGAAATAGAAAGTAAAAAGTTGCAGCTATTAGCCCAAAATTTGACAAATACTGAAGACAATTAATTTTCTTCAAAAGTTTGATACCCTACATGGAGAAATTTAATCCGATCCGGAAACTAAAGGTTAGAAATAAAATTCAGCAAATCATCTTAAACAAATGGTTATCCGTACAGAACTGTAGAAATACAGCTGTTTGCCAATCATCCAGAGATTCAGATGTTCGCCAATCGTCTAGAGATTCAGATATGAGTCAGTGTATTTCGTCCCAAGGTAATACTTTCACCGTATTAACCTAACCGAACTCTATCCATCAGTCATCTACTGTATCTCCAGATAATTCGACATCATACCCGCATCAATACTGAGGTTAATATATTTTGTAACTCTTTATTACGGGGGGCGAGCGTAGGTGCGTCTTTACTATGTACATACTTCGGTATGCGATGTAAAGCAACGACAGGCGCAGTTAGTACTTGGATGGTGACCATTCCAACGGAAACCGCGTTCTCGCCTCACACATCTTCCAGCGGCTTGTATATCAGTGTATGCGCGGAAGCTATACAACCTTAGGCGAGGGTTGTATAGGAGATATACCATCCTTCGGAGGGGATGTAAAGCCGTCGGTCTCTTGTCTATTAAATGTTAAGCAAGTAAAAGATCCCTACTCTTCTTAAGGGAAGAGGTTCGGCAAAATTCTTGGTTGGGGGTAGCTCGTCTACAGGCGTCGGTGTTAGGCCTCAGTAGCGGAAATAGGCCGACGTTAAATAAATGTATTAAAAAAAAAACTCTTTACTACATTTTCAATAGTTGCCACTTATAATAAAAGTAAAAAAGTAATGACTTTTTCCTTACCTTATAATAATAACAAGTCGTTCGGCAGGTCAAACTTTCTTATTTTATGATACAAATGATGAAATTCACCAAATAATAGTATATTCTGTAATAAGTTTGGAATGAAGCATATTCTGCACGAGCGGAAGTTTGTCACCCGAGCGAAGCGAGGAGGACGGTCCTCGAGCGCAGAATATGCCATTCCAAACGAATTACAGTTCCCTGTTTATAGGATGAATTCCAACTTTTCTATACCTTAACTTGTAAAAAGTATACGGTGTTTCGAGCAAGAACATTAATCGAACTGCTCTCGTTGGAGAAATTTTGTTAACTGAAATGATGCTTTCCCTAATAACTGGAGACCGTTTAACGCCTGATAGACGCTGTCACTCTGAATACATTTGCGTAACGCGAGCGCGACATTAAACGCAACGTAACGCACCTCGCACGCGACGCTCGCACTCTGGACTATCCTTAACAATGTTAGCATCATCAGAAGATAATTAAAACTGAAAACCAGTCTTCATCCTAAGGATGCTGACATGGTTGGCGAAACGCATATCAAGTAGCGTATTCGACTGTAGTGTTGCCTCCTTAAACAGGACTACGCACCTTGAAAGTTGAAGGAGGTTCTCAGACGCTTGTTGGAAAACCTAGTGGCACTTGGTCTATCATGCATATTTGGAGCATATTTAACATCAAATATGTCAAAAAATATTAGCGCTAATATTAACCTATAGCCCAGTTGTCAGAGACAAATTTTTATGAAAAGTTAGGATTAATTGTTACTTCGCTAATTTTTTCATAAAAGGCTAGTTTTTTGCTAGTAAAAAGTGACTCAAAAAATACCAAAATTCACCCTTGCGAACCCTTATAAACAACCCTCTGAAACGAAAAACTTCAGTTTTTTGCTAATATCTCGAAAAATACTGATAGCAATACGTGAAAGAGCGGGAAATTTTACAAAAAAATAATATATAATATTTTTTTTAAATACATTTTTCCCTTAGCATGAGAAATTATTACAGTTCGATCAATATTTCAAGCATGTCGCAGGGAAATGAAGCATTTCTCGACCGTCGCTACATAATAAAGACAACATGTACCCATTAAAAACGGAAAAAAGTTAGTATTTTAATGAGGAAGTATTCAGCTTTCCAATGGTATACTTACTTTTAATTTTTATAATTTTTATTTCTTATAAATTGCACGTGAAAGTTAAGCTTTATCATTTTTTTCCACTCTATTAAAACACAAATATTAAATAAAATACCATTTTTAAAAAATCCTTGTAGATATAGCTTGTTTATACCTTAAACTTCAATCTAAAATTAATTTTTATACTCTAAAGTATCCAGGGTACAAAAAAATAACTTTTAAATCATTGGTATTTTTTCCATTTTTTAGGATTAGGAAATTTTCACTTGAAAACTTGTCGAGAACGGTCAAAAAGGCATGTAAGTAAAAAAAATGATAAAGCTTAACTTTCACGTGGAATTTATAAGAAATAAAAATTATAAAAATTAAAAGTAAGTATACCATTGGAAAACTGAATCCTTCCTCTTTAAAGATGCTACATTTTTTCGTTTTTAATAGGTACAAATTGTCTTTATTATGTAGGGGCGGTTGAGAAATGCTTTATTTCCCTGTTCGACGCGTTTAAAATATTGAGCGAACTGTAATAATTTCTCATGCTAAGGGAAAAATTTATTAACAAGACTTAGCCCTTCAATGAAAAATTGGGAGGTAACAATTATTTCCGATTTAAAACCCCTTACAACTGGGCTACTATCAATTAGTAGAGGAAAGAATGCAAAACAGGATACAATTCTTAATCGTTACTACTTTGATGTAAAGACTTGAAACCTTATACATTTGAATATTAGTGCATACACTCCGGAGGGGTTGCATCTACACCCCCAATTCAATAACTCGCAAAGTTTTCAACGAAATCGGCTAAAATAAATAATCTAGGGGTTTTTGGGGTCGCTAATTACGAATCCGATGTGAAAATTGGAAAATTCAGAATGGCGGACTTTCAGAATCAGTTCCTGATTTTTGCCGTTTCTGTTGATTTTACTGAAAAATATGTAGAGTAAAAAAGTGTTTTGAATGTCATTTCCCATACGTTACGTTAACAAACAATAGATAATAAATAAATTAATTTTGCAACTTAAATAAAGTCACATTAAATATCTTCAAATAAATGTACGAAGTAATGCAAATTATCAACTTATGGGTTTTGGGGGTCCCTGATTACGAATCCGAAGTGAAAATTGGATAATATAAAATGGTGCACTTTAAAAATTAAGTCGCGATTAACTCCGTTTTTATTGATGTATCTTGGCATTAATATACTTTAATTTAATTACATTAATGTATTTTTTGTGTTAACCTGATCGACTTACGCAGCTGTCACAAAATTAATGGGGTTGTCTGGTCAGTACCCTACGATAAAAGTTTTCTAATAAAATATGTTTATACCTGATGTAGTCAAAATAGCATTGTAACCTTCAATACATGTATTTACTTATAAAACCATTATAATAGACGCAATTCGCAATTTTCATTATAAGAACCCACCATTTTGGTTCCGCCATTATTTATTTTGAAATTGGAACTTATGATTCGTAATCATCAACTATAAAAAACCTTAATTTCATAATGAACACCACTTCAGACAATTGGTTGTACAGTTCTTATATTTGTTTATTTAAGTTGCAAAATTAATTTGTTTATTAACAATTTTCTTGTTCTTGTACTTCATGTAAAGTGTAATTTTAAACATTTCTTAAATCCAGAACAATTAGTCTTCCAAAAATCGACCTCCCCGTAATTTTGTTTTTTCAACTTTTTATCACGATATATCGATATACACCTGAAAGTTAAACCACCGACGCACTGGAGTTTCGTGACATATAAGAGGTCAAAGGTCGCGGATTTTGTTTTCTCGCTTCCTGTTGCTCCAATATGAAGATCTCAATTTTTAATAACTAATAAAAAAAAATAGTTGACGTAAATACGCCTAACTGTTCTCGAGATATGAAGCTGAATATGTGTAAAAATGAAACAAGTCGTTAGATCATGAAATTATCTAACTAAAAGGCCCCATAAATTTTTCACATACACATTACCGGTTTCGAGATACAATGCTGAGAAGTCATATTTTTCAGATCACATGAATGGCCTTGGTCGGTGTGCAGCTGTTCCATGTTGTTGACTCTTATCTGTTTCAAGGAATGATGGAAATTCTAACGAAGATGATTGATAGACAAACCCCATGACATCGCATGGATTAGGCCTACTGGGGAAGCCATGTAAAAAAACGCGCCGCGCATTTTACCTCAAAGCTGATGTGGAAATTAATGATTCCGCAAACTATATTGATACATAATAATAAGCAGTTTAAAAAAAAATGCGGGGAGGTCGATTTTTGTAAGATTGCGTGATTTTCAAGCTAATTGCCCTGGATTATTTGACTCTCACACCATTTCTCGTAAAAATTAATATAAATGTCGGAAACGTCGTTTTTAGGTATTTGCTATTACAAAATAAGGTATTTTTTTACGTTTGGATAAAGGAAGGTCTAAGTGATCGAGTATACAAATCTTTTCTCTTATGTAAAATCGCGTTCTAAATACTTTTTTACGTCTATGCAAAAACGTATTCTAAAAATTTTTTTAATTATCATATTTTTCTTAAAAAGTACTAGAAACAGCGTAAATATCTTTTGTCCTAAAAAAACGTTTATGAGGACTCATTTAACCCTAACCAAAAATGAAAGAAAATGTTGAAAATTCCCTGACATGTTCAACAACAATACAGAAATTAAATATAAATAAAGAAACAAGTTATTGCCTTATACCTCAAGAGAAACAACAAGGCAGCTACGGACATGTGTTTCGGAGTTATTGCTCCTCATCAGCGTAACGTAGCTTAGCGAATATATCTTATAATCGAGCAAAACCAACAAAGGTCGGAAAGTATAGTGCGCAGTACTCGATTTGTGCTTTCATACTTCATGTGCCACATTTAGGGACTCAAATGAGAGCAATCAGTACGACGAGCTCTATGTGTACTGCTCTATTTCCACCTGGCATACACTAAGTAAAATATGATGGGGGTTGTTTATGAGGCTAAATAATTAAATAAAGAAACAAGTTATTGAATTATACCTCAAGAGAAACAACAGTGCAGCTACGGACACGTGTTTCGGAGTTATTGCTTCTCATCAGCGTAGCGTAGCTTAGTGAATATATCTCAGAGTTGAGTTGAGAGTTGAGTATTTCTTTGAGATATAAGGCAATAACGTATTTCTTTATTTAAATATTTAGCCCTATAGCCCATCATCTTTTACTTAGTGTTTGCCAGGCGGAAATAGAGTAGTACACATAGAGCTCCTCGTACTGATTGCTCTCATTTGACGCCCCAAATGTGGCACATGAAGTATGAAGGTACAAATGGAGTACTGTGCACTGTACTTTCCGACCTTTGTTGGTTTTGCTCGATTATAAGATATTCGCTAAGCTACGCCACGCTGATTGGGAGCAATAACTCCGAAACGCGTGTCCGTAGCTGTATTGTTGTTTCTCTTGAGGTATAAGGCAATAACTTGTTTCTTTATTTAATTATTTAGCCTCATAAACCCCCATCATATTAAATATAAAGTCCACTGACATAAAAAATGATTTTTACCCCTTTGGTAGCCAAAAAATTTTTTTTAAATACGAAATGTGCTATTTTCCGCCCTTTAAACACGATTTAAACTATTTTTTAAAGGTATATATCCATTATTACTTATAGCTTGGTAAAAATAGACACTATTAGTAATATTTCCATATTTTTCCCCATCAGTTTGTAGTAAAAAGTTTAAGAAAGATCGTGTTTTTTGGGAAGGTCACTCTATGTTTGCCCTCAGTATAAAGGGTCTAAATGATTAGGGTTAATTTTTTTTGGTTATTTCAACATTATTGGTCCAATATTATCAAACTACAATAAAAAATGTAAGGAAAAGTATTTATCGCAATTTTTGCAAAAAAAGAGTCAGCCATAGGAGGTTTTTCCACGGGGGAGAAGCGAAAGGGTTAAATAATGTAGTTACCAAATAATTGGTATATTCTTATGCAAAATGGCATTCTAAACACTTTTTTAATCCACATATTTTTCAGTAAAATCAATAGAAACGGCGTAAATAAAGGATTAATACTTAAAGTCCGCCATTTTAGGTCCTCCATTTTGAATTATCCAATTTTTCGCTTCGGTCTCGTAATCAGCGACCGCAAAAGCCCCCATGACATGAATTTTAGCCGATTTCGTTGGAAACTTGGCAAATTATTGAATTGAGGGTGTAAAATGGGGACTGCGGGTGAGTGCACTAATTTTCAAAGGTATACAATTCATATATTGCCGAAATTTTACATAGTGCAAAAGGTTTCAAGTCTTTACGTTGAAGTAGTAACGATTAAGACCGAAATGCATTCGTTTCCTCTACTAAATCCTGATATATTTGAAGTTAGACAAAAGATATCTAATATAAAATGTAGAAAATGTAGTGTTCCAGTTGTAAAAAAATTACCTTCATTTTTATATCACGTGACTTATACAGGCTATTTTTTTTTAAATTATATTTAAATACAAATAGATACGATTTTACAAGTTTAGTGTTTAACTTCTTTTAGAACTCCAAAAAGAAAGGAGTTTAGGGGTCTACTATAATTAATAATCCTGTACAATTGGTTGTGGTGCTGATTTGAATTATTTACAACATTAAACCAACTAACCAGCACCTCCATTTTTTATAAATTCAAGAGGATGCTAAATAGGTGCTAAATTATTGTATAGGTATTGCAGTTAACACCTGTACAATTGCAATGTCGGAGTAAAGGACCCCGCACATTTTTTGTTTAAAACATTTTGAAGTGTTGTAGTTCTAACGGTTCTGATCAAATGTCTTTATAGGTACAACGTTCAAGAATGGATCGTTTTTGATTTATCGGGGATCAAATACATTCAAACATAATTGCAATAAGCTTAAGATTGTCTGTAGACTGTAGTATTTACGATTATATTAACATTAATATTAAGGTAATGTGATTGTTATGTAACACTGGAATTCTTTGTATTTATTATATTTGAATAAAAAATTTACCGAAAGTCTGTGCACATCATTATCATCATTGCATATTATTACGCATGTTTTTTTTTTCATGCTGACGTCAAGCCAATTACTCTCATACAAGCCAGGGTCCCTTTCTAATTCGAGTCACTCATTTCGAATTGATTGAAGGAAGGCATTTTTGTTTTTTTTTCGTTTCCATTAAAATGTCAAATAAATTATAACTTTCTTTCCACCAAAATTTCTAAAGCCAAAAGTTTTGGCCAGCCCCACGTAGCCCGGCGTTCATGCGTTTCGCAGAACGTTCCTTGTTTGGATTGAGGACTGCAAAATTTCAAAAGTGATACAGTACGCCAGTTTTTAAAAATATATGTAGGTTTAAGTTAAAAAAAAATGTTTATTGTTTTATATTGAAGGTTATTAACTATATTAATTTACTTGTTGTAAAAGGTGCTTACGTTAAGTTTTAAAATTGTTTTCTTTTAGCAAAGCCAGACCCTGTCCGCCCGGTCTTGCAATCGACCACCGCAATCAGTACGGCGGTTGCACGGCCGGCCCCGGGAAGGGTTCTGGGACGGTAATTTTTGTACTATATTTAATAAATCTGTTTTGAATTGAACTCAATTCCTTCGACTGAAGAAAGACCGTGTCCTCACCTCACATCTTTCAGCGGCTTGTATATCAGTGTAGGCGTGTAAGATCCCTACTCTTCGAAAGAGGAGAAGTTAGGCAAAATTCCTGGTTGGGGGGTTGCTCGTCTACAGGAGTCGATGTTAGGTCTCAGTAGCGGAAATGGGCCAACGTTAAATAAATGTTAAAAAAACATTTTCATCGCTATCTATTCGAGCATGCAAGCTATTCGAGTCATTTGCAATGGTGAAAATGCTACGTTTTACTCGGTTCAGTTCGAGCAACGAGGAGCAGCAGTAGGCAGCTTTCAGTGGGAACTTAAAGATGGCACATGAGATTCTGCCGAAACGCCGTTTAGACAACCGTGACTCCTGGAGGAGTCGATCATCGACGCGGAAGAGCACCCGGAAGTACAACAACATTTCATTTAACACCCGCGAAAACCTAAAAAACAACATATATATATATATATATATATGAAGTGTTGTTGTACTTCCGGGTGCTCTCCCGCGTCGATGGTCGACTCCTCCAGGAGTCACGGTTGTCTAAACGAGTTTCGGCAGAATCTCATCTACCATCGTCAGGTTCTCGCTGAAAGCTGCCTACTGCTGCTGCTACTCAGTTCAGTTCGAGCAACGAGGAGCAGCAGTAGGCAGCTTTCAGCGAGAACCTGAAGATGGCAGATGAGATTCTGCCGAAACGTCGTTTAGACAACCCTGACTCCTGGAGGAGTCGACCATCGACGCGGGAGAGCACCCGGAAGTACAACAACACTTCATTTAACGCCCGTGAAAACCTAAAAAACAACATATATATATATATATATATATATATATATATATATATATATATATATATATATATATATATACATATATACATATATACAATAAAAATTTAACAAAAATATTCGTAATAGAGTACGCGAACACACACATATTATTGTCTTGCGATAAGGCAGCATTTAACGTTTTTACGGAAACCGTTTATTGAATATACTTTAAATTCATTTTTTAGTATATTATAAATAGTACAAGCATTATATGTGAAAGATCTAGTAAACATGACTTAACGAAAATTAGGGAGAGATAAAGTACTAGGGAATATTATATTAGTATTATGAATATCTCTTCTGTAAATTAATTTGTCGCGTAAATACAGTGGAGAGGATGTAAAAATTAAACGAAGAACAAATACACTATGGAGTTTAAAAGTATTGTCAATATTCAACAAGCCTAGCTGTTTAATTTTTTCGGAAACTCTATCAATTTTTTTAAATCGAATTATGAATCTGCAACAACTGTTTTGTAGTTTTGTCTAAACATGAGTAATATAAGTAATGCAGTAATTTATAATAGGTAATACAAGCGTTATACTCACTTTAGAATAAAAAAGTTTTAATGCAGAATAACATTTTTTTTACCATACGAGTAATATGACCGCGAAAACGAAGCTTAGTATCCAAAAAATGCCAAGATTTACAAGGTTTATTTGATTCTCATCAATTTTTAAATTTAATTCTTCTTGAACTCTTGCCTGCATGTTTTTAGGACAGAAGCAGATAAATTGCTTTTATTTGCGTTTAGTTTAAAGTTATTTTGTTTAGAATAGTCCACAATAGATTTCAGATAAATATTAATTTTAGTACAAGCTGACTGAATATATCATTACAATTAAACGACAGGGAAAGTTAAGTGTCATCTGCATAAGCCCAGATATTCATATACGTAACGGTTTGAAAAATATCTGCTTTGTATATGAGAAAAGGTAACGGCCCAAGTACTGAACCCTGCGGGACTCCAAAGGTAATCAGCCCAAATTGGGAATATTCATTATCTAAAACTACTATCTGACGACGATTACTAAGATAAGATTTAAAGAAACTAAGAGAATCAAATATTTGTCTAACTTGGGTGAACATAGTTGAAGCATTTTAGCATTGATGTAATCAAAGTCATATGCAAAAGACTTTAAGCTATATAACGTGTCGTGAACATCATTTATGGTTGCCACTTTAAAAGAAAAAGAAATATCCGGATTATAACGTGTATTGTAAAACAAATCATATATGTTAGGACAATTATTATTGACAGAAGAGAATATGGACAAAAAATAATTATTTATGTCATCAGGATTGCGCAAGTCACTAGGAATATTTATATCTTGTTTTTTCTTTAAATTTAGAAGATTAACAGCCTTCCACAATAACTCGAGCTCAACGTGTTAAGGTCTTCTCAATTTTTTTTCACTTTCAGAGCTTTAAATTTATTTCTAAAAAGTACTGCATTGTTATCGTTTCATAAATACTTGAAAGTTCACGATGGCTTCTAGAAATCAACACAATTGTTACGTTTGTGATGTAACATTTTCTCCACAGCAAATCACTCAAACAGATGGCGATGAAAAAGTTGATTAATGAGACATGGCTATTATGGGACGTGAAAATTTTTCTAGACCACCAATGTAAGCGATAGATATGACCCGGGTTTGTATGGATTGCAACAAGTCAACTTGACATGAGTTACTCGAATTAGAAAGAATTCCTGCTTGAGTGAGACTAAATGTCCTGACGCCAGCAAGAAATAATACCTGCGTAATATGCAACGCTGTGCACAGACTTTCGGTAGTTTTTTTTATTAAAATACAATAAATCCAAAGAATTTTAGTGTTATACAACAATCATATTAGGCTCATATTATTTAATATAATCGTGATTACTAATTAAAATTCGACAATCAATCTTAAGCTCATTACAATTATTGTTTGATTGTCTTTGATCCGCGATAACTCAAAAACGAATCGTTTGTAAACGTTCTACATTGACATTGAATCAGAACTGTCACAATTACAACATATTATGGAAATTTCGGCCAAATTCGCCGAGACATTTTTTCCATAAGAAATGTGGGGGTCCTTTGACACCAAAAATATAACATTTGTGTTAAACCAATTAGTACCTATTTTATATGTTCAGGAGCTGCTAAATAGGCGCTAAATAATGAGGTTTTGCAACAGATGTTAAGTTGGACCTCGCACGTACAATATTTTGAAATAAAATTTGACATGTATACCAAATTTAATTAATATCTTAGGCTTACGTTTATGTCTCTTAAATCCTAAAGATCCATTTTCGGACCCTACACAATTTTTCGTAAAGTTTATAAAGTGTTCATCCATATTTGTTGTACTTTTCTCCGCTGCATTATTTTTCAAATCCAAAGAGTTCTCAGCAAGGGGTTCTACATTATTTGAATATTCTGGTCTTTCAATTGTATTTTTAGTAATATCTCCATAGGGTGATTTCCATTCTGAATATCGGTTAACATCTGTAAAATTTCTAATTTCCGGAATTTCATGGTTCATTACCTGCCGTTTATTTTCCGTTTTAGTTTCCGGTTTAGTTTCCGTTTTGGGTTCTATTTTAGTTTCTGTTTTACTTTCTGATGGACTTTCTGTTTTACTTTCTGATGGATTTTCTGTTGTACTTTCTGATATACTTTCTGGTTTCTCTTCTGATGTAATTACCGTTTTATTTGCCCCCTTAGCGCATAAGGGGCATAGCGGTGAACAGCTGGAAAATAAAATTTTCGTTAAATAAATATCAATAAATGCAGCAAACAGAAAAAAATAATAATATTGTACGACTGCATGAAAAGCAAGGCGTGCGCACTTTGTATATAAGTATATTGATATGGTTTTACTTGTACCTAAGCTAAAGAACACATCAGCTCAAGTTGAGTTGTGTATTGTTAACAAAATGTATTTTATTTTATTCTGAGTAAAGAGTTGCATGTATGTTTACTCTTTTCTTTTATTTGTTCTGTTTGACAAAATACCGGTCGTGGCAGTGGAAAATACTATAAGAGAGATTTTTCCACTATACACAGATATTGGGTGTGTATTATTGGTACACTAATTATTAAAACGTTTAATAACATCTCGAACTATTAACGCATTTAATATGTTCAAGTGGATATAATATTTTAATTTAATTTGCGCGGGAAAGTGATAAATCTGAAAAAGGCTCAATATCACATGATGAGAACTAATTCGTTTTGTTAAGTTTATGTCATGAAAGACTCAAGTTGGTATCTGGGATTGAATTCGTACATTATTATTTTTTTATTTTTTTTATTTTTTATAGAAAAGCAAGTTTAAAAAAATATATTTCTTTATTTTCTACTTTTTAGTCACACTTTAATTCATATATTGCCTAAGTTTAATTAGTAGATTAATTTAGATTTTCAAAGATAACATTACATATTTAGGTTAGATTGAAGGTAGGTTCGCGGGGGGCCGCAGGGGTTAACCCTCTCCCCTCCCCAGAGAGCGCTCAATAAAAATTCATCTCTTAACGATTTGTTTTGATTTCTAGTTCCTTCGTTTTTCAGAATTTTTACCCCCACGCCCCCTACGTGTGGATATTTGCAAAAGTAATGGTGGAATACTGTATTGCCATCCGATCTTAGTAACTGTGCAAAATTTCATCAATTGATTATATCAGGATGTATGTTAAATAAAGTATGCAAGATTTGAAGACAAACATTAACATAAATAAAAAAGATTGTGAGTTAAAAAAAACAAGTAATAAATATATACAGGGTGTCTCACCGGGAACTGAATCGATCGATATAGAGAAAAATACGCATCAGAATATTTTGAAAATTTAGATAATTACTAATGTCGGTGTGGCCAATCCAACTAAAATAATTACAAGCAGCTGGCACTTCCGCTTATACCGGAAGTCGATACCAACTTGCTTATTTCAAATGGAACACCCTATATATTTTAGGGTATAATTCTGAGTCAAAAATATGTAGCATATCCAATATCTAAACCTAGCCCTTTCAGAGGTATTTGACATTTTATTGAAAATTTGACAGGTGCAACGGTTTGCAAGAACCGTTATAACTTTCTTCGTGTAAAAGATCCTCATTAGCTTCTTGCCACGTAAAAAGAACACAAGAAGAACTACGTTCTGCAACTTAAATAAATTCAATAATATCAAACCAAGTGTTCCTTTTTCGCGTTATATTTTGTCAATTTCAAACCGCGAAAACTTGTTTAGGTCAAATAGAACACCCTGTATTTTTTTACGTCAAGTTGTGTAAAATTGAATTCCCTTTTTTCTGATATTAGCATTGTGGGGTTAAAATTACATCTTTTTGAAATATTTGCGATTTTATTAGAAATTCATGAATTGTTGTAATCATTTCATCAAAATAGCCATGGTTAGAAACAATCAGTCATTACCTTATGCCAAAAAATGCCAGCACGTTTAAATTATACCAACGAAAACTTTTTAAATTTGTGTATTATTTATGGAAAATGTGATAAAGTAATATCAAGAACTTGCGATCATATAAGCGATTTAGTTAAATCTGGGGTTATTGCTAAAGCAGAAGATGGATGGTCAATGAGACAAATTGCACTACGTTATAATATTGACAAAAATTCGGTGTGTAACATTTTAAGAAAGTGGAGAATAAACGGTACGGTGAGTAGAAATCCTGGATCAAAGGACAAAGGACGTCCTACTTAACAAGAAACTAACTATTAATATTTCGTTATTGCTCCATTTCTACTTATAACTTCTATAAGTCTGTTTGGCATAGAATTAAATAACCTTATACAATAATCATCATCATACACATAATATATGTCTTTCATAATCATATTAACAGTTAGTAAAATTTTTAAAATATTTTTCCCTTTCCTGGTTTTCAGAATAAACACACAAGGACGGATCGACTATCAAACATAAAAAGCGGATCGACAAACATCCCTTCGGAAATAAAATGTATTTCAGAAAGTTGAAAATATTCGTAACGCTAAATTTTGTATTGTTAAAAACAACAGGTATAAACTTTCGATGATTTAATACTTTGTGTGGTTTATATATTACTATTTTGAAAATACGAAGACTGTGTTCTGGGCTGTTTACATTGTTATAATTAGAAGTCATCAATGAGGTAAACTATTTTGGTTGCCGTGAGTTAGCAGGCGACCTACTTCCGAAGAGGACATGGAACGCCTTAGTCGGCTGAGATAAGAAATGTTATAAATATATGTTATCCTAGAATAGGGTACACTTTTCTATTATAATTTAATTGTAATCAAGTTGATTTAAATTCAATTTGTGTCATTCCTTGTTGGCTAAGTTTAGGCCTATAAATTGTAAATTGTTTTTAAAAACAAGGTTGTTACGGCTATCAACGTAACTGGTGTCAAAAGTGTGATCCTGTCGAAGAATTTTCTTTCAAAAATTAAGGAAAACGTTGGTTTCAACCATTTGCCGACGCAGAATGCACCCTGAGGGACGAAGATAGTAGAAGAGGGCAAGAGTCCGACGACAGCGAACAGTAGTCCTTAATTAACAAAATTCTAAGAAAGAAGATTCAAGCAAATAAAATTCAAGTTTTTGAAAATTTTCCAAATCCACATTCAACTCCTACTCATCTCAGGTGCATTAAAGGAATCCAAGCGAGCAAAAAAACGGGGGAAACACGAGGCAGGCTACGGTTTCTACATAGCTAGAAAGGTCCCTCGTATCGTTATACCTCCTCGCCAACCAACGTGTCGAAAAATGAAACCATCTCTAGCGATGCTATTATTATACGGAATCGGACGAGTCATCAGCGAAGGGACGAATCAAAGAACTAAAAATTGAAACCGATAAACCTGAGCTCTTCCCACAACATATTGGAACCGCCCGAATTCAAAAATCGAAATGGACCCTGATTCAATAAATTAGTCCCCTTGTACGAGAATTACGTCGCTCTTAGAAAAATGTATAATAAACTGGAAGACGCCTATAATAATACCAATTATGGAAAACCATATACAAGGAAGCGAGGAAGTCCAATATCTGGCCTATTACAAGAAATATGAAAAAAGATTTTAAATAAAAGCTATATGGCATACACTGTTGCCTATTTCTAAAATACTTTGAAAAGCACAGGATATTCTTATAAAGTGGGAGAGGTTTAAGGTCGAATTTTTTAAACAACACACCCCATATATATTTACACCATTGATTTCAGTGTAAAATTCTATGTTCAGTACTAATTTTTATTTGAAGACATTGCGGCGTTGCCAAGATATAGCGAAAATTATGAAAATTCACGGAAAAACAGTACATTACAAATGATATAAAAATTTTTTGTTAATGACATTTATTTTTATGTACCGGAGGTTTTATACAGGGGCATCAACTTGTCAATTTTCAAACATCCAGAACTTCGTTTTTTCAAATGGAACACCCAGTACATTATTCCACCATTTTATTCAACTATTATATCACTTCAATTTAGTTAACGTGATATTAGGCCTGAAAATTTATAGTTTTTGAGATATTTTCAATTTAATTGACAAATTAAAATTATTGCGTTTTTTCGCAAGCAAGCTATGACTTTGACATTTCAAATTCCTGATGTAAACAAATAGAAATAGAAACATCAATCACTTTCGCTAGAATAGGATTAATGCATCCTGCTATAATCGATCCAGATGATCTGAAATGAATATGATTTAAGCGCGCAATATTCCACATTAGCATTAAAATTATTATTTTGCGTATTAAAATATTGGTTATACATATCTATTTTAAACATATAAGAGTTAAATACGCATTATAGTAAGTAGCTGTGCAAAGTATACTAAATTTCTGCGCATTAAAATAAGATTCTTTTAGCATTACTATTCGTGAACTAAAATAATGATTAGATATTATTAAGTATATTAATTGTTTCACTGTTTCGTATAGATTATCTATGTAATAAATAAAATATCAAAGCGTATTTTTACCCTAAAAATATGTATTGTAGATGAATAACTAATGAGTCTATAATTAATTAGAGACAAAACCTGTATATCAAAAAATAAAGGTAATTTATCGAATTAAAAAAATTAAATGATTTATTACATTTTTTATTTATTATTTATATGAAAATAACAAAATGACATTTCGAAAACAGAAAAAAAACAAAATATTAGTTTCCAAACAAGTATGGATAAAAAACAAAATAAGAATAATACAATAATAACTAAACGAACTAACTAATTAAACAAGTAACTAACTAACTAACAACTAAAACGAATCTAACCAACAATTTCTTGAAACCGCGCAAAACCAGCTACAATGGCTAACGCTAACCGAGTTGTAACATGTATCATGTCCCACATCCCAAAATTTAAAAAGCTTATACTTTATAGTGTGTATATTACCTTTTTTAATGTGCATTTATTCATTATAGGGCTAAAATAATATTTCAGTTAAAAGTTTTTGCTCAGAACACATCGAATATATTAAGGGCAGTGAAATTAAAAAATATTATGAAAGAAATAATGTTAATGTAATGTTATTTATTTCTTCTTAGTATGCATTAACATTCCTGTCTGTCGGTCTATCAGTCTATAACTTTTTTTTGTGCGCACGTTTCCTTTGGACCCGTTTATGATATTGATTTGAAATTTGAGATCTGGAACTAGATTATATTTTAATCTAACTCCGTTGCGGGGTAAATGAAGTAAATAGGGTAAATAGGCAAAGCAAGCAAGTAAGAGTCCATAATATTGCAATTTAGGGCATGTACGATAGTCAAGGGCTTAAGAAATTTACCACCCCCACACTATTATGAAGGGGAGTAAGTAAATTAAAATATGATTATGTTGTATACAAGAACGGAACGTCACAAAAAGTTTTTTTGGCGTTAGCTACCCCCTCTACCACCCCCCATTGCCATCCCCGTCCTATTATTAAAGGGAGTAAAAATTAAATTGGGATTGTACGAGAACCAAGGGTCTTTTAAATTTATTTTGGCATTAGCCAATGGAAATTAAAACCTATCAGAAGGACAACATAATAAAATTTATCATTGATATTTCTGTCACTTAGAACGAGATATACAACGTTTCTCATACTTTAAAGTCTGACAACAACTTCAATCTCATAATCCCGAAATCCAAATTCCTAGTCCTATCCCAGCAATCATACACATTATTTGATGAACCCTATATAGAAATAAGTGACGAAAATTATTTTTGTAAATTATCAAAATCACATAGTGTAAATAACAAAATTTGTGAAATTCAAATTATACTTAAATAACGAACTTCAAATTGTAGCCAAAATAAAATAAAACTTATCGAGTCTAAAGTGCAAGAAATTGATAAAGACCAGTATAAAATTATTTCTTCTACGAGAAATATATTGAAAATAAACTACAACAATCACTTAGACACTAAAGACGTTCTTGGAGCTTATCTCGCTTTCACCAGAATGCTTCATTTAGTTTTATAATCATATAATAAAAATATACAGAACTTATTTAAAAATTAAACAAATTAGCAACTTTTTGCCATACATACAAAACAATGTTGGCAAGTTATTTTTCGAAAATAAAGCCTTATAGATCTCACATGTTAACTTAGATGATATAAACAAGCTAAATTATAAATTAAACTTAAATAAACAATTTGTAAGAAACATAGAAACTGAAGAGATGTCAAGTTTAAAGCCCTTATTATTTATTTTGTGATTGTTTTGATAATAATTTATGTTATGTTCCCTATACTAAAATTATTATATTTAAAAAAGATTTCAAGTAAGAACCAACAGGAAAGATACGAAGAAACTACCCAAACAAGATGTACCCTTTCGCATAGCATGAAACTAGATCAAGTTCAGCGCCGGAGGAGTTAGCAGGCGACCTACATCTGAAGAAGATAAGGAACCCCTTATTCAACAGAGATAATAAATGTTATAAATATATGTTAGCCTAGAATTGGAGTCACTTTTCTATTATAATTTCATTGTAATAAAGTAGATTTAATTTCGATTTGCTTCATTCTTTGTTGGATAAGATTAGCCCTACAAATTGTAAATTGCATTTAAAAATATAATAATGTGATGTCCGATACGCACATAAACATTTGAATACTAAGAGCTTTTTTCTAAATAGATTTGGTAGGAAAGTGGAGCTGATCCGTTGTTGATAGATTTTTATTGAAGATTGGCTATTCCTATTTAAATAGCGAACATTCCATTAGTAATTAATTTTGAAAAGTGAATGAAGGCAATTCTTGAATGAAGGTATATCACCTTTTTATTCAATTTAAGTTTCTTACTGTATGTCAAGTGAATCATACGTAGATGTTTTTAATTATTTTTAGGTACAAGGGCCACCGATTTACAGCTAAAATAATAATTATTATAACTAACATTTCTACAATTAATACGGCTATAATTAATAATACCGATGTCTCCCATATAATTTCTGCTTGCATAAGTATGGTAACCGTCATATAAAAACTACAGAAGTTGTTTGTCTAACTTTATAGAAAGGTGCTGCCGAACCACGTGAGGTACATTTTTCAATATCATTCTAGTGTCCGGGATTCTGTTCAAGATTTGCAGCTAAAAACATACCTTACTGTTGTAAAATTTAGAGAACAAGTATAAAAACCGATTTATGAGGTTCTTATTAATAAATTTAAAATAATACTAAAATCACATTATTCAAATTTAACTTCTAAACATAAGGTAAATGTATTCCCTGTAAACGGATGTAGACCTTCATATGGTTTGTTTTTTTTTAAATACCTTTCACTATAAATTCTCACTGTTTTTCTATAAGCATATATTGAATTTCTGGTGATTCCTGCTCAGTACTGCAAGTAATTACAAGAAGTAATATAAGATTTATTGCTGTTATTTATTATTTGAAAATGCACTATTAGACCTCTTGATTTTTCTAAAAAAATTAAATGGCGTCTACATAGCTAGCGAAGTTCCTCCAAAAATTTAGTCGAACCCAGTTTGCGGAAAGTTGTTACGGCCACACAAGTGTGCTTACTTTACCCAAACAAATCGCATACTTATGTTAATTTAAATCGCAGATTCAAATGTCACAAAATCTGCATATGGAATATAAATGTGATTTAAGAAACTTGTAAATTATCAGACACATGTTTTGATTAACTCGTCCGATGTCCGATGCGCACATAAACATTTGAATAATAAGAGCTTTTTTCTAAATAGATTTGGTAGGAAAGTGGAGTTGATCGGTTGTTGATAGATTTTTGTTGAAGATTGGCTGGTCCTAGTTAAATAACGAACATTCCAGTAGCAATTAATTTTGAAAAGTTAATTAAAATCAATTCTTGGATAAAGGTATGTCGCCTTTTTATTCAATTTAAGTTTCTTAATGTATATCAAGTGAATCATACATAGATGTTTTTAATTATTCTTAGGTACGAGGGCCATCACTTTATAGCTAAAATATTAATTATTATAACTAACATTTCCACAATTAATACGGCTATAATTAATAGCATCGATGTCTCCCATATAATTTCTGCTTGTTTAAGCGTGGTAACCGTCATATAAAATCTACAGAAGTTGTTTGTCTAACTTTATGGAAAGGTGCTGCCGAACCACGTGAGGTACATTTTTCAATATTATTCTAGTGTCCGGGATTCTGTTCAAGATTTGCAGTTAAAAATATACCTTACTGCTGTAAAATTTAGAAAACAAGTATAAAAACCGATTTGTGAGGTTCTTATTAATAAATTAAAAATAATATTAAAATCACATTACTCAAATTAAACTTTTAAACATAAGGTAAACGTATTCCCTGTAAACGGATGTAGACCTTCATCTGGTTTTTTTTTAAATACTTTTCACTATAAATTCTCACTGTTTTTCTGTAAACATATATTTAATTTCTGGTGATTCCTGCTCAGTACTGCAAGTAATTACAAGAAGTAATATAAGATTTATTGGTGTTATTTATTATTTGAAAATGCACTATTAGACCTCTTGATTTTTCTAAAAAAATTAAATGACGTCTACATAGCTAGCGAAGTTCCTCCAAAAATTTAGTCGAACCCAGTTTGCGGAAAGTTGTTACGGCCACACAAGTGTGCTTACTTTACCCAAACAAATCGCATACTTATGTTAATTTAAATCGCAGATTCAAATGTCACAAAATCTGCATATGGAATATAAATGTGATTTAAGAAACTTGTAAATTATCAGACACATGTTTTGATTAACTCGTTACAAACTGTTTTTAAAACAACAAAAGACAAATTAGTATACTTACAAAATTAAATTAAATGTGAACAAAAACAGCACTCCAACAAAGGGCCACCTCATTTTGCCGTTTGCTGCCATAAACTAATATTTAACTGAATGCAATCATGGTATACGTACCTTATATACATACATTTTATATCATTAAAATTTCAAATAATTGAATCATACTTATCGGCGTGATTCTAAAATCAAGAGTAATAAATAAATAATAAATTCTTTTATTAGTAGGTAATACCAGTGCAGTCACTAAATTTTTTTGACAATAACATTAATAATCAGAACAACATATGTGTTTTTGATTGTAATAATTTATCGACAAGTGTGTATTATAAATGTAAACAGTATATAGGCAACAAAGAATTACTAAATTGTGTTGCAGAATTTTTTGTAGGTATCTTATAGATACAGATACTGATTTAGTAATCGCACAGGTCACGTAGCAAGAATTTTTAAAATTTAAAGTTAAATACATTATCACTATATGAGCACTAACAAAATTCCATTACATGACTGTTCTAGTCCAATTCCTTTCACATTTTTATTTAATTTGACCATTCAATCGCATAAGTTTTACGACATATTAAAATATTCTTGTATAAAGGTGTAAATAGTTATATTGAGAATTACCTTTAACAATTTCTTGAAGTCTTTCGAAATTTTATTCTACAAACCATCATTTTCTTATGTGTAAAGAAACGTATTACTGAATACCGGAATGGAGAAGACTTGTATATCCCAATATTTAACTGATGTATAGATGATACATGCTATTGGATACTGATTTTTTGACTTCTCTTGTAACAAATTAATCGTAGCTCTATCACCTCGGCTTCTTAAGCCAGTCGTCAGGGAATTGAAAAAACCGTTTAAAATTGAACAAGAGATTTTACTGCTGGAATTAGTTCATTATAGGCCTATTTTAGACATACTAATTGGTCTCAAAATATCCATTGTTTATATAGTGTGGAGTTTTAATAATAGACTATAGTTCAAATACCATGGAAATCCCTGCAGTCTCGAAGAAAACAATAAAAACTGACTTCACCAAACTACAGGAAATAATCAAAGAAACAAGTTGGATAATCGTGTTAAATGCAAATGATCCTGAACTAGCTACCGAAAGGTTCATAACAGTGTTGCAGGAAATACTATAGAAATCATTTCAAAACAAAAACAGTATAAAAAATAAAACCATGGATAAGTAACGCAATAATTATTTCTGTAAAGCATCGGGAAAGAAATTGAAAAACCCATTAAGACTACCGATACCAATGAAGCTGAATATAGGGCTTATAAAACATTTTTTTTTAAATAATTAACAATTCAGAAAGCAATTATTATTACCAAAATAAAATAACTAAAAATGATAACGATATTTAAAAAATATTTTGTCATATCTGAGGCAACAAATGAGAGCGAAAAACTTCAAGAATAATTTTCAAGTTCTTGACGACAGCGACAATAATTTCAATAGTGACATAGCCAACTTTTGTAATAATTATTTTTCAATTATAGGTTTGGAGATCTTAAATAAAATCCCAGAATGTCATAACTTCCTTTAGTGTAGATAAATCAATATTTTTAAATCAGCAGGTAACAACTAATTAATTAATTAGACAAATTAACTTAAAAAGCAGCAGTTAGTTCTCCTGCGCCAGATGGAATTACCTTGAAAGTCTGAAAAACCATAGATATATTTTTTCTCCATTAAAACATTATAAATTCAGTTTTTAAAATCGATGTCGTTCTTAGTCAATTTAAGAATGTCCACGATAACTCTTATTTATATATGTGGTAATCCTCAAATAATTAATAATTATTAACCAATAAATCTAATTAACAATATTACAAAACTATTTGAAGCGTCTTAAGGAGCGAATAATTAACTTCCTAAAGAACAACAAATTACTCTCTCCACCAATTTGGATTTAAAATGGAACTAAGCACTGATGACACAATGTATAAAGTAATAAAAGGTAACAGATAACCTTGATAAGAGTAAACGATGTCTTTTTAGATTTAGCTAAGACTTTCGACACGGTAGCTCATGAGTAACATCTCAATGTTCTTGAACGCTATGGAGTTAGGGGTATCGTGCTGAAAGTCTTTAAATCCTACTTAACTGAGTGTGTTAAAATTAAAAACATATTAAGTGATGCCAAAAAATGTAAAGATTAGTGTGCTGCAGGGTACAGTATTAGGACCAATACTTTCCAATACATACATATATATATATATATATATATATATTGTTATTATAAATGATTTGCAGGAAACAACTACTCAGCGGGCAAATACCCCGACCTGCATTGAATTATACCTTACAAATCATTTGGTAGCCAATGTCATTTGTCAATTCCCCGACCAGACATAGACTGGTTTCGAACTTATTAGTTCTCATCAGTATGCCATAGGTCGTGGAATAGACAAATGACAGTGGCCAACCTGCTAGTCTTATACAGACTAATGTAAATGGTGTAGTGGTGAGAGGTAAGTGAATCCTCTCTTAGTCTGTATAATACTAGCAGGTTGGCCACTGTCATTTGTCTATTCCACGACCTATGGCATACTGATGAGAACTAATAAGTTCGAAACCGGTCTATGTCTGGTCGGGGAATTGACAAATGACATTGGCTACCAAATGATTTGTAAGGTATAATTCAATGCAGGTCGGGGTATTTGCCCGCTGAGTAGTTGTTTCCTGCAAATCATTTATAATAACAGTATATAGGTTAAGTCCACCAAGGGCTGAAGGTCACCGCTCTCGGTACTTGCAAAATGGCAAGTCGCTATACATCATGGAGGAGACATCTATGATATCTGATGTATAGTAGCATTAGACCACATGAGAGGATTCACTTACCTCTCACCACTACACCATATATATATATATATATATATATATATATATATATATATATATATTGCGATGTATTTGCATATTGGACGATTACGAAGATTGCATGTTTGTGTTATTTGCTGAATCAAGGTTTGAATTTGTTTATTTCCTTTAGATGGTTTTCAAAATTTATTTAAATTAGCTAAAGATCCGAAAGATATGTGTTTTAGAATGTTAATACTTATTTAGAGTTGTTTTAATAGTTTTAAAGTTTTTATTTGATGTCAACAGTAAGTTTCATACTGACAAGTATGTTAGTAGTTATTAAGTTGTTGTTGAAATAATTTCTGACATTTAAGTCATTATGACATTTCTTTTAAGTAGGAAATTTTATTTTTACAGTTGGTAAATGTTTTCCTGAGTTATTAAGTTGTTGTTGAAATAATTTCTGACATTTAAGTCATTATGACATTTCTTTTAAGTAGAAAATTTTATTTTATAGTTGGTAAATCTTTTCCTGGAGAAAGACAAGGAGGTTTAAGTTAGGTTATGTTTGGAATGAAATTAATCAAAATTCATATGGTGTTTTGTTTTGTTTATTTTGGATACTTTGATATTTAGTTATATAGAACAACAAACAACAGATAAAAGAGAGGTTGTAAAATTGGAAAAACAAATTTAAGAAAAAAAAGGACAAGTGAAAATTAGGGAGTGAAGAAGAAAAATAATAAACAAGGATTAAGAATTTTGAAATTGAATTGAAAGTCAGAAATTGCGGAGATCAGCGAAGAAGAGAAAAATAGACTGTAAATAAGAAGGTAGAGGTGTTATTGTGGTTTGGAGTTGCAGAGGAGATAAGGACGAGATAAGGTGAAGAATTAATGAAAGGAGAATTGTTGGATTTGGAAAGAGAAGTGTGTAGCTACGAAGAAGGAAGGTTTTTGTGTGTTTAATTTTGGACAAGGTCGTATATTAAAATTTAAATAGTGTACTTATTAGATTTTCGGACCTGTTATAAAGCTAAATTATCTAAATATCAAAGAAAATAAATTATTTATATCAGATTAAAAATTTTACTTTAATAAAAATTTCATTTTAAATAGGAACTGAATTTGAACCTGCTCCTGAAGGGAAAGATAAGCTAGCCGGCCCATTAAATATTTTGACATACTTTCGGATCAAAAGGTAAGAGATTTTAATTTGATCTTTTGGTTTTAAAGTTTTTTTTAGTTAAGGTTTGATTAGTACTGCAAATTATTAAGTATAATTAAAAAGGAGAACAGCACAATATATATATATATATAAATTCTTTTTTAATCAATATAAACATTAATTATAAAATCATTTTATATACAGATTATACTGTACTAGTATTTAGTGGAACTTCCTGGGATGGCACAAGGAATCTAGTAAAATCAGGAGTCAAAAAAGTAAAAGATTGGCTATATACCATAAATTATCGTTAAGTATATGTAAAACAAATTATATTGTTTTTTCTATAACATCTGTAATTAATCATTTTTAAAATTTTAAAAAAAATTACTATCAAATCATCCTCATTATAACAACATAAAAGAAGACAACTTAAATGATACAATAAAGGAAAGCACAAGTACTAAAGATTTAGGTATTGCAATTGACAAGAATCTGAAATGGGACTGACATGTAACATACTTATCAAAAAAAATCAGCTACCTCATACACAAATTTTATCTTCTAAGGTAATTCTTAATTCAAAATCTATTACAATGCATCAGTTGAGTCTCCTATTCGCTATGGCATAATAATATGGGAAGCACAAAATACAATTTCAACCAAAGACAAAGAAGTTAAACGCTATATTAATCATTGCTAGAGTACTCTAAGTAGAATAAATCGACACTTAGACATATCAATAAATAGAAAGAACATAAATAAAAACTTGTTGAATTAATTAAGACCTAAATTATATAATCCCCTTCCAAATATTAAAATAATAAGCAATATAAAAAAGGAGTGTCTGTAAAATTATATTTTGTACTTAATTATAGCTCATTTGCTTAAATTTTGTAAAAAGTGTTCAATCACAAGTTTTTTCAAAAAGTTATTTTTATAATATATAAAAAACCTTTATGTACCTCATTTTCAGTACCTAAATCATTGGTTATTTTGTAACCTAAATATTTTAAATATATGATATATACCGACTACATATCGAACTTTATCCACAGACGAGGCCCAATTTACACGGGATGGCGTATTTAATTCAAGAAATTCGCAAAATTGGGCCGAAAATAATCCTCATGCTACAAGAGAAGCCCATTCTCACATAAGTTCTCGGAAATGTTTGGTGTGGTATGATTAACAGCAACCTAATTGGTCCTCATATTTTTCCGGCATATTTTACCTGGTTTAATGCAAGGAATTAATATAAGGGGACAATACTTCCAGCATGACGGAGCTCCTCCTCATTTTGGTATTGAGGTTAGAAGGCATTTAGATAACGAGTATCCAAACAGATTGATTGGACATGGCGGACCTCATTCTTTGTCGGCTAGATCACCAGATTTCAACCTCGTCAATTATTTTCTATGGGGATATCTCAAAACTGCAGTCTATAGTGTCGCAATAAATAGTAGAGAACAGTTTCTTTAGCGAATTATCCGCTGTAGTGACCAGATTAGAAACAGTCCTTAGCAAATTAGAAAATCTATTGGCAATTTAAATAAACGCCAACAATAATGTATGGAAGCTGAAGATTCTCATATTGGAAATTTTTGTAAATATTTATTTGACCATTTTTATTTATTTGGACAATTAATGTAAGCAAATGAAGCTGTTTTTCTTCAAATTCTGCATTTTGCTAAATTCAATCGTTTGTAAAAATATCAATAAAGGTGCGACAAAAAGTCTAATTACATCGTTTTATTTAGTAATGTATGGGATTCTATAATTGGCAACTGAATGTTAAAAAATATATGCAGAGTGATTTTAGAATTAAAAAAAAGTAACAGCAATCTATCAACTGTGATAAGTGAATAAAGTGTCTAAAATTTAAGGAAAATCCGATCAATAATATGGACGTTCTGGCCAAAACAAATTTAGACCAAAATCAGTTTATCACCCTGTCTCTCAGAAATTAAGAGCGGCGGGAAAATTTCAATGACCGTTCCTGGATACCCAAGTAGTCCTCTACCGCCCCTGTAAGTATATACAGTTCCTCATGAAACACCCTGTATATGTGTATGCTCCTACTTTATATTTACGTTAATTTTGTATAGTATTGATTATTATTCATATTCGTATCGTATGATATAGTAAGAGATAAGATAAATTTGAAATTGGGATAAATTTGAAAATTTGTGTATCCCCAGCGCATCCGCCATAATTTAGAACGTGAAAATTTATTAACTTATTTTTCATTTCTATTTAAGTTATGATGAGGAAATTTGCATAGAACCACTATGAAGCTTTCATCTCTTTCAAGCAAATAGAGAATCGTTTAAACCAATCTACGCATTACGAAATTATGAGTGAATATTTCCAAAAAATTATCTTGGGTAGATGGCACCTCTGCAACACTTATCATCCCATATTCTTAATTTTTTAAAACTTCTTGGTAGAACATAAAATAACCTGAATGGAATTTTAAATATTTTTAAATGTTAAAAATTAGTTTTGTATATTTTTTTAAGTACTTACGTTACTTTGGGGATTCGACAAAAAAATTTTTTTGGTCTCTCCTTGGAGCTGAATCTGGTACTTTGGCGAGAACATTGTAAAAAGTATTTTCGTTACAATTTAAACATAGTTTCAACTTGGACATTGGACCTGCCAGGTCCGATGTCTAAAATTTTACATTTTCACATGAGCCATGTTCGAAAAGACCTATCACTTACAGACAGGTTGACATAATGACAGATTGACACACAGGCTTCCTTATCATTCTACTTCCTCTGTTTTTGAAGTTGCAAAAAGTGTCTTTGTGTGTTGCTAAAGTTATTGGGCGAGCAAATTGCAAATAACCTGTGTCTTTGTGCTTTACCATAGTTATTTGGCGACAAAATTGTTAAGGGGCTTTTTGTTACAATTTTTAATTCTTAACAACTTTCCTTTAATACATTTTTTAATTCGACAAAAAACTGTCGTTGATTAACGAGAAACTTGTAAAACGTATTAACCACGTCAGACACACCGACATACAGACAGTATGCCGCTTTATGTGTATTTGCTATTTGTGGAAAACGTCCATTGTCATCGTAATCCAGAATTTGGATTTTCCACGAACTTTAACAGGTTTGTTTGTAAAGCTAAAGTTTTAAAGGTACACTCGAGCAACACTAAAAAACTTGGGTTTTATAAATTGAGCCTCTTAAATTTTCAACTTACAAATATAGTAGAATAACCAGAAATAAATTCAATAAGAAGTGGATCTGCTACTGTCGGGTATGGTGTACTGCAGAGAACAGTGCTGAGGCCTATACTCTTCATTGTATATATTAACTCTTTGTTTGATTTAGGGACCTGCGGTTCAATAATAGTCTATGCGATGATATTGCTCATTTCTCTAAAACACTAATTGTGAAACTGTTAAATTTTGAAAGGACAAATATGACGAATTATTTCAAAAGAAGATCGGTATATTACGCTGGGAACAGTTCTCTCAAATGTAACAAAAAAAACATTTTAATAGTCTGTTTTTCATAGGACCAAGTATTTTCGAGTTATGTGCGAAAGACCGTTCTTCTGAACCTTTCAGCTCAAAACTAAAGGCGAAGCCGGCAACCGATTGGCGGTGACTTGTCAGGGATTACTCATCACTGAAACAACCGATTCGCATAAAAAGATACCTATTTTTAATTTTTCCACAGATTCTCCAAATTTCCTTCTAGCGGCATTGGACTAGATCGGATATACCGGGTGACACAGGAGATATGTAACACTGTAAACTATGATTAAAATAATTTTATGAATTAAACGAAAGCACATAATTTATTACTTCCACGCATGTTTACTCTGGAACTGTTTATCATATTGACTTGAAATTTGGTACACTTATGTATTGTAACGAGAGCTGGAACTAGATTATATTTTGATCTAATTCCGTTGAAGTGTTCGGGGGTAAATGGGGTGAATAAGGGTAAATACTCAAAACAAACAAGTAAGAGTCCATAAAATTGCAATTTAGGGCATGCACGAAAAGTTAAGGTCTCAAAATTCTTTTTGGCAACAGCCACCCCCCCCTCACTGTCACCTTTAATACCACCCCCACACTATTATGAAAGGGAGCAAAAAAAATTAAAAATATACAAAAACGAAGCGTCTAAAAAAAATTTGTTGGCGTTAGTAACACCCTCTACCACCCCCATTGGCACCACCACCCTATTATTAAAGGGAGTAAAAAAATTAAATCGAGGTTTAGTGTGTATACGAGAACCAAGGGCTTCTAATTTTTTTGCATTAGCCACCCCCTCTACCATCCTCATTGCCACCATCACCCTATTATTTATTAAAGGGGGCAAAAAAAATAAATTGTGATTTAGTGTGTATATAGGAACGAAACGTCTAAAAAAAAATTGTTGGCGTTAGTTACACCCTCTACCATCCCCATTGCCACCACCATCCTATTATTAAAGGGAGTAAAAAAATTAAATCGAGGTTTAGTGTGTATACGAGAACCAAGGACTTCTAATTTTTTTACATTAGCCACCCCCTCTTATACCCTCACTCTATTATTAAAGGGAATAAAATATTACATTGGGATTTAGTGTGCATAATACTTAGATACAAAATCTGGATGTGGAAGTAGTGATTTCTTGGGCAGGTTTTGAATAAAATGATAACAAAACTGTTCTATGTGTTGTCCTCCTACTGCTACACATTTTTCAATATTTTTTCTAAATTTTTTATAAACTAAATGAATTGTATTCTCGTTTATGTCGGCTATTGATTCCGATATTTTCCCCTTTAAAAGGTTTACATTATCTTGTAAATCATGAGCATGGTGTTATGCCTGAGGAGCGTGCAGGCCATCTATTGGTCCAAACTTTGTGGAAATGCTGATCTAAACAGTTTCTTACACTAATTGCACTGTGTGCAAGACAACCGTCATGTTGATAATACAGCTTTCTTCTGTCATTTATATCATTATCATCCAGCGCAGGCATTAAAAAGTTTTCTAATATCTCTATGTAAGTGTTTTGATTTACGGTTGCGTCGAAAGAATATGGTCCAATAATTTTTTTTATAACGTATTGCACACCAAACATTTAACTTTTTTATATCGTTAACTTTTAGTATAATATGGAAATTTGGATTTTCTTCTGACCAGTGCCTACAATTTTGGTAACTAAGAACTCCATTCGTAGTAAATGTTGCCTCGTTGGAAAATAAAATCCTTCTGTAGATAAATCTATCTAACATAATTTGTTCCCCCATTAACATACAAAATTCTAAACGAAAGGCGTCATCCCCTTCTTCAAGCTCATGTAATCCTACTGGTTTGTAGGGATGTATTTTATTATTTGTTAGAATTCTTTGCAAATGGCTCTTTCTAACATTTAAATCTAGTGACCTTTTCCTTACAGATTTCTTGGGTTCATTTTACCGAATCAATGTAGCAGTACCATTTTCATCATGAATCCGTTTCTGTTTATATTTATATCTTTCACATCCCCAGTATTATCGAACTTTAAAATCAACTCTCGAACACGGTTCACTGAAACGTACAACTCGGGATATTTCCTATTGAAAAGTTCAATTGCATATTTGTACGATATTTCACCTATACCTTAACATTTAAATAAATAAATCGTTGTTCTAGAGTCAACATTATTTAAAAAGTTCTCTGCCAAGGATTCGACTTTTTTATAAATAAATGTATGTGTATGTTGCTATGGATGCAACATATAGAATAGTCTTGTTATCATTTTATTCAATAAATTATGTGCCTTCGTTGAATTTATAAAATTAATTTAATAATAATTTTCGCAAAAATATCAACTTTGAATTACGACGTTCAAATTTCATATCTGGACTACTTTTAACATTAGGAACAACTTCTTTCAGTAAAATTTTTATATTCCTTTCAAAAAACTAATAGGTACTTTACTCTTGGCACAAGTTCACGATTCCTTATTTGCTAACCACCCTGTATGTTATTTTGAAAGTCTGTGTATGGCTAATAGCTTTTCACGATAAGAAAACCTTTTTTTCAAGAATAACTTTTTCTCTTAAAATGCGAAATATGGAAAATTACAAGTACAGTTAGGTCCATCCGAAGACACACTGTATACGCAGTATATAGGAAAGTATTGTGTTCGTACAAAAATTGATATTGATATTTTTGGTGAATTTACGCGTTTTCAGGTCCCTGAAGATAAAAAAGTTTTCTTCAAAAAATGTGTATTTGTCGACTGTACTCTATAGACTATAAACTACCTTCTGTTGTTTGCCTCTTGTGATTGCACCGAGAGCCCAAACTACTCTTAAGTTAACCCCAAAAGATAGATAAAAAATACAGAATTCTTTTTTCTCAAAAACGGCTTTAACGATTTTGTTTAAAATTTGATATATGAATTAATACTCACTTAGTACTAGTATGTAATGAAATGACTTATTAGTCCTAAACATGCAGTGGCGTAGGTTGCGTGGGCCAAAGTTAAATGAAGTACATATATATTTTTTCCTAAAACCAATGTAACGATTGTGATCCAATTTGAAAGATGGATAAGCCCTAAATACTAATATGAGATGGCTCGACCCGTTGTTTCTAAAAATGCAGAGACGGAGACTCTAAATTAAAAGAATTATTCTTTTTATAATACGATTCTAACGATTTTGACCAAATTAGCACACAGACTTGAAATGTATAGCAGCAAAATATATTTATCATTATTTTTGAATGCCAGTACCAGGGTATATTAGTTCGATCCATTCCTAAATAATGGAAAAATTGGTCCAACTTCTGTCAGGCAGATTTTTTAACTAATGGCTCTACCATATACATATAAAGAAACCGTTGTAAAAAGTATAGGCAAAAAAAATCAGTTACGTGTTTTTGTTGAAATTACACATTTTCAATTTCTCTAAACCTAAAAAGTGATTTTTAAAAGTGTATATCTGTCGCCTGCCAGCTATGGTCGAACCTAGAAACCGAACTACTGAATCGACTTACTCAAATTTTGCATGTGTAAAATCAGGATGGCCACACCGCGAGGCGAAATCACAAAATCAACCCTAGTTAAAATATGGGGATAATTAACCCTTTAGGGTTTTTAAACCGATAAAAAATATCTAAGTAAGAGGCTCTATTACTTCCCACACTACTGGTTTATTCGAGTGAACTTTTAAATTTAATATTTACAAACTTTATAATAACCTGAATATAAATTATTATTAAGTAAATTTTAAGAACATGCCTCAGCGCATATTCTAAGAAATTATGTATCATAAATATTTGAATGTGCTTTAATATTCTTATCTTTACCTTTAATCATGTATATTTCATGTATCTTTATCTTTAACTGTTGCCATTAAATAGTATAAATTATACTATTAATAATCTAAACTAATTAATTTAGGTTATCTACACGTATCTTGCAAATTCTTATAGTGTTTTATGTCTTACAAATGCAAAAGTTGAGTTGAAGAGCACTTGTAAGTGAACTCCCCCTTGAGATTTTTTATTATCTAGTCTCTCCATGTATAATAACAGTTCTTGTTATTATTATAATCAGAAATAAAGACATTTGCTACTTGTACATTTTTTGTTGTTGTTAGTAAATAAACGCCTAGAGCAAAATCGTCGCAAGGCGCTAGTTTTAATGAATTAAACTATAATCACTAAATATTTTCTGACTTACTACGCCATAAACTCAGTTATTCAATTAGATAGCCGACATTCGCATGGCATAGTACATTAAGAAGCGGAATTACCTTTTCGATAGCCGCGTGGGTTAAGGCGCGAGGTGGCAATCGCGATTAATCTCATGGGCATCGCGCCACCGGGTTCGAATCCTGGCTCCGGCACTAGCACTGTCGGAGAAAATGGTTATATGTCCACGTTTTTAAAATGTGTAACCCCCTTTCGCACAAGCCTCTAGCTTGGAATTGGGGGTTGTCTAATTTCTGTGGTGTTTATTTATTTTTATTTATAATAGTAAATACCACGTTATAAATTTCGGAATTTCTAATAAAAATTTGTCAATAAAAGAATGTTTGGCTAAATAATTTTCTGAAATATTTGAAATTGTTTCAAAGTCTACAAATTTTACTGCTACGGTATAATTATGTATACGTTATACTGTCATTACGGATGACAAATGCTAGATTTTTAAAAATTGTTTCGATTGCTAATAAGCTGTTCCATAATGTAATAAGATTAAATGCCTCAACTATCTACATTTTATTAAAGTAATTATGATTACATTGAGTCATAGTAAAAATCTTTAAGAAAATACGAATTTAATTGGAATCATAAGAGACAGAAACAATTATTAAAATTTAATAATAATAATTCATAGTTGTATATTCTCATCGGTTTATAGAAATTCTTTAAAACTGAAATAATAAACGTACATGGAATCATTCAAGTAAATTATTTAAATAATTTAATATAAAATAATATAAATAAAATTAATTTGCTTTTCTTTTTTATTTGTGTATTTTTTAAACTTTTATGTCTTCCTTAGCAATCTGCCAGTACTAATTTTAGAAAATTCCAGGGGTCAGACTTTTCAATTTAATTTTTCGTATTGCTATAAAACGAGCTGTAATCCCATATAAATGAAATTGTTGAAAATTGTATTTATACTAAACCACAAGCATTAATTCGTTAGCATTTATATTGTTTTGAAGTAAATTATAGAAAAAAAGAAAGTGAGTTAGTGCCTTGTTCTCAAAAAGAAACAACAATGTAGCTACGAACACGTGTTTCGGAGTTATTGCTCGTCATTAGCATAGCGTAGCTTAGTGAATATATCTTAGGTGAGCAAAACTATTAAAGGTAGGAAAGTATAATACGCAGTACTCCATTTGCACTTTCATACCTCATGTCCCACATTTTGGGCCCTGTGGGGAAGAGGCCTCATTGCAATACCAACAATTTAAACATTCCCTGTATAACCGAAACTGATGTAGTCAAGGCACTTAAGAAAATTAAGCTCAAAAACACTACAGGTCCTGATGGTATTCCGGCTTTCCTCCTTAAAGATTGCGCCATTTTATTTGCAAAACCGTTAGCCAGTATTTTCAATTTATTTATTAAAACTGCTATTTTTCCAGAAGTCTGGAAAATATCTAGAATCTGGTATTCACATAATTCTCTTCAAACAAATATTGTATACATGTCTTTTTAGTTTGAATTGGCCATGAATTTGTCCGATTAGCCATCTACAAAGATTACAGTCATTTGCAGAGTGAGAAATATAGAACCAACTATGCATATTGATGAGGGAAATTTTAAAATGTAATACATTTCACACCAAGGGGACAACTTTAATAGAAATATTATAAGTTGAATGGTCACGGTTGGAAGGAGAAGGAAGGATCAATAATATGTCGTAAACCAAGGTAATTTTAATTCTTAAATTATCAAATTACATGCTTGCAAATATTCCACGAGAATATGTAGCGAGTTATGTTTTTTCGAAGGAAAAAACCGTTTTTTAAAACAACAACATTTATTAAGATTTATTAAAAAATATGATAGTAATCAGATCTGCAACTAAATGAATAATAATAAATCTTTTACATGGTTGCTATTCATCATGGTTATCAGTGGTATATCATATTTTGCCAACGATATGGGCTCAGGGGTTCATAACTAGCGCTACAGAATTCCGACTAGCAAGGATACAGTTGACACTGAGCGACATGGCGAAGCTTATACCTTGGAAATGTTGTGTTAAATGATCAGATTCTCTCCGTTTGAATCTACAATTGAATATAAGATGTTTAACTTTACCAATATCCCCACATTCGCAGAGCTGGCTCTCTATTATTTTAATTTTATGAATATGGGGAGGAAATTGGCCGTGTTTAAATTACAGATGAGTTATTGTCATGTAAAATTGCCTGAGGATTGAGAGCCTTTGTGCCATTTGGTTTAGATATCAGCAGATTTAACAAAAAATAATTGGTCGAATTTTCACAGTATACGTTTTCATACATGTGTTGTCATTTCCAATACAGTAATTTTTTCAGTATGGCGTCTAAGTCAGATGAAGGGGTTTTATATAAAGAAGTATTGCTATCTGTAATTGCACTCTTGGCTAATTTGTCCACAAATTCATTATGCGGTAAGTCACAATGCGCTTTAATCCACACGAAGCTGGCATTAATATCGTGATGTGCCAATGTGAGGCTTTACCTACGATGGTGACGTTTAGTACATGATGTGAGGAACTGGTTCCAAAATTAACAATGCTACTTAAAACACTAGTAGCATCTAAAAAATTGTAATGTTAGGATAATTGACAGGCTAGATCATCAGTTACTGTTAATCAAATTAGAGAAAATTGGCCTTTCATACTCATTAGTTCTCTTATTCAAGTCTTATTTAACAACTAGGTTTCAGTATATTACTCTTAACGGATTCAAGTCAATTGAATTTGCTGCTACCTCTGGTGTTCCCCAGGGATCCATCTTGGGGCCCTTAATTTTTAATATATTTATCAATGACATAACGGACGAAATTGATTTACCTTGCCTGTTATATGCTGATGACCTTAAAATTTTCTCAGTTATAAACCATATTGATGATTGTTTTCAACTTCAAACTTGTCTTAGTAAACAACTGGTGCTTAGCAAATAAACTACCCTTGAATGCTATTAAATGCAACGTAATGTCATTCTCATTGAAAACATCTCCGATTATTTTTGACTATCATTTGGTTAGTGATACTCTTCAGAGGCCTACAACTTTTCGCGACCTAGGCGTAATCTTTGATAGCAAATTACCATTTACCAACCACATTGATACCATAGCCTCTGAAGCCTTTAGGGCTCTTGGATTCATAGCTCACACCAGTCGTGAATTTACTAATACGGATACATTGAAAATCTTTTACCAATCATTTGTGAGGTCGAAACTTGAATATGCATCACTTATTTGGTGTCCCAGTTATGATGTTCATAAGAGCAACCTGGAAGCAGTTCAACGCCAGTTTGTTAAACTACTTTGGTTTAAGTTGGATGGTATCTATCCAGCTATTAGCTTCCCGCAGCGTCAATTGCTTGAAAGGTTCTCGTTGTTTACTCTGGAAGACAGGCGAATATACGTCTCTCAAGTATTCTTATTTAAAACGCTACACAATAATCTTGATGTTCCTGGAATAATTTGCAAATTAAATCTTCACGTCCCTAGATTAAATTCTCGTAATGACCAAGTTTTTTATTTACCCACTCCACATACAAACTTATTAAAAAATTCGCATCTGTTCACTATATGTAATAATTTTAATAAACTGTGTAGCAACCTCGATATTTTTGATTGCAGCCTTAATGATATAAAAGCTGAAGTTTTTAATTAATGTAAATACTTTCAAATTACTTTTGTTTTTCTTACACTGAATTTTAATCTTTATTTCCTTCTGTCTTTTTCTAGTTAATACTGCACATGTGTCTCATTAAACTTGTTTTTAATTATCTTTAATTTACACTTTGTATTTATTGATGTTTTTGTTAGTTTGTATTCTATGGTTTTTTTTGTTTGTTTTTTGTCTCATATCGATTTTTAATGTTTTATATTGTATGATTTGTTTTTATATGTATAACTTTCTATTCCTATTCTATAATTGGGTATTTTACCTGTTGAGCAGTGTATGCAATAAATAAATAAATAAATAATTTAAGAAACTGACTGCATCAATGACTTCAAGAATGGCAATGGATTCGGTAGTAAAAATAGAAGTTTCTGTTTTAATTTGTACTCTACATTTAAGCTAGATGCAAAAAGGCACCCCCAGTACCGTTTTCGTTCTTAAATCCATCTGTAAAAATACATAAATGACGCTTAAACATATCTAAGGGCTCCAAACAAATGCTTTTGTTGAGTGTCGGATTGTATGTGAAACCAGGCAAGTGTTCTTCAGGAGCAAGCAGCAAGGAGAAATAATTAAGACCGAATAAATACGAAAAATTATGCTTAAATGGGATTTGGTCAAAATCAGAAGTGTTGCCGTTACCTTGAATGAGAATAATATTATATAATAATATAAGTGGATTTTTTTTTAAGTTTCACAGATTTTGGGTAATTTAGGAATGTATTGCCAGACAGGGTTGTGTGAGAAACAACTCAACTAGCCGCTGTATCACTTGTGAGTTCGAGTTTCAGCTGCAGCAGATGACAATACCTATTGTGCACAACGCAACCGGTATTTATTGCTACAAATGCTATAGTTCTTCACAGAATAATGAATTAGATCTTAACTCGATATATAAGCGAACGTACTATAACTTAGATCCAAATAACACAATTAAAACTAAGACCGGTGTTGAGGCTGGATTGTAAATTCTAGAAATTGGTTCCATTAAAAATAAATTGCTTGCTTCACAAAATCACGCACGCAGCGGATAAAATCTTGACAGTAATTTTCCACACTTTTCATGATAATAAACAGGGTATAGACCTGGGATTCTGAATTATTTATATTACAAGTCTCTCCAGGGACGTGATGTATTGAAAATCTACATTTCCAGTAATCTAAATTTCGGCGTTGGCTCAGACACCGGGGAAGACAAATATTTACTTTGTGTGAGTTTTCCTTGTACCATAACGACAAGTAATTTCGAATGTAAAATGGGTGCGATTTGTTGATAAATGCATATTAGTATCAGAATAAAGCACTAGAAAATTTTACTATTTTATAGATTTTGCTAAAGATATTTTTTCATGCTTGATTTTTGTTTCAACCTGCGGTTTTGTGATTAAATTGACTAAGAGACAAATTTGGTACAAACGTTCCTACTAAATATAAGACTCAAATCCTGAAGACGTTTTTGTGTCGGATCGACGTAAACCGGTATGTTATAGATATATCACTGTATTAAATTATTTTTAAAACGGTGGGATTCTTGATTACTTCTTCTATTCTATAATGGATTACTTAGACATTTCATGTGTACCACCTACATGTATTTTCAGTTAAAATCTGATATTAGATTATATTGTGCTGTTCTACTTTTATTGAACTTAATAATTTGCAGTACTAATCAAACTTTAACTTATTTATTTCCAATAGATAAAAAAAAAACTTTAAAACCAAAAGATCAAATTAAAATCTCTTACCTTTTGATCCGAAAGTATGTCAAAATATTTAATGGGCCGGCTAGCTTATCTTTTCCTTCAGGAGCAGGTTCAAATTCAGTTCCTGTTTTAAAATGAAATTTTATTAAAGTAAAATTTTTAATCTGATATAAGTAATTTATTTTCCTTGATATTCAGATAATTTAGCAGTTTTATAATAGGTTCGAAAGTCTAATACACTATTTAAATTTTAATATACAACCTTGTCCAAAATTAAACACACAAAAATCTTCCTTCTTCGTAGCTACACTCTTCTCTTTCCAAATCCAACAATTCTCTTTTCATTAATTATTCACCTTATCTCGTCCTTATCTCGTCTGCAATTTCTATCCACAATAACACATCTTTCTTCTTATTTACAGTCTATTTTTACTCTTCTTCGCTGATCTCCACAATTTCTTACTTTTTAATTCAATTTCAAATTATTAATTCCTGTTTATTATTTTTCTCCTTCACTCCCTAATTTTCACTTGTTCTTTTTTTCTTAAATTTGTTTTTCCAATTTTACAATCTCTCTTTTATCTGTTGTTTGTTGTTCTATATCACTAAATATCAAAGTGCGCAAAATAAACAAAACAAAACACCATATGAATTTTGATTAATTTCATTCCAAACATAACCTAACTTAGGTTTAAGTTAGGTTATGTTTCCTTGTCTTTCTCCAGGAAAACATTTACCAATTGTAAAAAAATTTCCTACTTAAGAGAAATGTCATAATGACTTAAATGTCAGAAATTAGTTCATCAACAACTTAATAACTACTAACATAGATGTCAGTATCAAACTTACTGTTGACATCAAATAAAAACTTTAGAACTATTAAAACAACTCTAAACAAGTATTAACATTCTAAAACACATACCTTTCGGATCTTTAGCTAATTTAAATAAATTTTGAAAACCATCTAAAGGAAACAAACAAATTCAAACCCTGATTCAGCAAATAACACAAACATGCAATCTTCGTAATCGCCCAATATGCAAATACATAGCAATATATTTTTAATTTTATAGTATTAATTTTTTTCTGTTTGTTATTACAAGAAATTCTCTTTAAAAACGTGTAAAAACTCCTCGTTTGAGCATTGCTATTTTGTAAAAAAAATAGGTACACTGTCAACAGGACTGGCGTTGGGTTGATGTAGATTTCTTATGGCGGGAGTCGTCAGGAGCTCGGTACGAACTTCTTAGAGAGGTATGTGGGCGTGGGCGTCAGTACCGGTTCGTTTGGTTTGTAGAAACACCAGTGTCGAACAAGGTTGAATCTCAGGGCATTTTTCTTTGGATCGGGTTCATGAGAGAGACCAGGAATTTGTTTTCTGTTGACAGAGTTTGTTTGTGCTTTGCTTCGGCGTAGTCATTTAGATTTTAGATATTGTTTTTAGATTTTGGACAGGGAAGGAGTCCCTGATACTTTATATTCAGGGAAGTTAGCTCCGCTAGGAAGGTGTCCCTAGATGTAGACAAGTGCCACTGGAATAAAAGTCACTTTTTTCAATAGCTAGTATATTAACACCCTATTTAAAATATTTACAAAATGTAAAAACGATTTAGTTTGTTTATTTACTTTACAGCTGTATTTTAGCAAGCACCTTTTGTAGCTAAGATGCATTACTAGTTAGGATGTCGTGGTTAAATGGTCGCGGTGGACTGAGTAATGATGGGTTAAGTCTCTAGGGACAGAAGTTGATATGTTGAACGAGCACGGTAGAGTGTCCGAACTTCACTTTTTGTTAAATGTGCGATGGCAAAATGGTTTAGAGCTTTTTTACTTGGTACAACCAAAGAACCAGCTGCAGTGCCATCGTTATAGATTTAACTTTCGCGACGCAAGTGTCGAACTGGACTTCACTTGGGAATATAAGATTTAAACGAAAAATTTGATTATTTGTTAAATGACAGAAGGCAGAATGGAATTGCGGTTTTTTACTTGGAGTGGCCAAGGAAACAGGTGTAGTGGCACGGTTATCGAGATAACATTCGCGGCACACGTATCGAACTGGACTTGCTCGAGCTCATCGTGCTTGGCTTTTTTTACATGGTTTGCCGTGGACTCGGCGTGCGGAGGTCTGGAAATGTCTAGAAATGTCCCCGCCCATTCCCTGCGGGCACGATTGCGCAATATTGCATCAGAAAAGATAAAGATGAAAAATTCGGACATGAAAATTGTATGACCATATCGGCATTAAAATGGGAAATTTTTTGATATATGAACGAAGTTCGAATCGATTTGAAGTCAGAAGTTATTAACGGAAATTAGTTGAAATGTTTTGATGATTGCTCAGATGGCACATCGGGAAAGTGAATGAAGTGTATTTTGATGTTTGAATTTAAACTTAAATGGGAATTTGAAATTGAGAGAAAAATGATTCATAAAAATGTGTAGAAGTGGAATATAGCATTGTAGCTGGCGGTGTGGAAAGTGGTTGTGACGCGAATCGAGATAGTGAGGGGGCTGTATTCTTTAGGGCCTTAGTTTGTAACTTTTGAGCTGTAATTCGGTTAATTTGAATGTTTGAATGGTTTTGTTGATGGATTCGGAATATTTATGAGTTATTGGTGATCCGTGAGCTTTTCTAGATATGAAATAAATCATGTTTGTTGACAACACCGCCTTGAATTACGTCACACGTTAAGGGGGGGGGGTTAACAAAGTGTGACATCGTGTGACAAGGGGGGGATGAGTCATAAGCTTCGTGACGTCAAATGTATACTACTATAAAGTATTAAAACTCTAAATTTCAACTCTACCGAAAAACTCTAAAATATTGCCAACTTTATCAATATTGTTATAAGGTTTAAATTTGTTTGAAGTGATGACAATGCTACATGGTTGGAAGAAGAAGATGTTGACACATCGAATGTTACTCACATTATCCAAATCGAGAACGAAGCGACTGTTATGCCAGTCATAAATAATATAAAGGAATGGGTTCAAAGTCCATGGACACAAGATGATTAAATGTTGTATCGTTCATTTAATTTATGTTGCAAATTTTGCAAAATTTCTAAAATGTTTGATTTATTGTTTATTTTATGAAAAACTATTTTTAATAGAAATATATAAATAATTTTGCTGTTGTAATTTAATAATTTCTAAATTTAAAATTGCAAAACATGTGACTTACACCAGGGGAAGGGGTCACACAATTGTGACCGCCTGTGACCAGGACGGGGGGGGGGACTCAAAAATCATTTTATATATATTTTAAAAATTTCTGGGCAAACACCCATACTAAAGGATTCATTTATTAATTATGCCGATATAGTGGCAACATATTGTGCTAGTTCTTTAAGTATTTTTTGATTTGATTAAAACCCTGTGCTTGCCTTTTTTATTTTTTTATTTAGTTATATATTTCTTTTATATCTGGAATAGGGGTATATAAAATTTGAATACACATTTATTTTCTTTTTTCATTATCCATATTCTTATTTCATTTCATTTACTTTATTGGCCAAAATTTTTGTTAAATATTTTACACATTTCAACTTTATTTGTTATAAGTTCATGGTTAATTTTTTATTTGCGTTATACGTGGTTAACTCTTTTTTCGGTTCATGATTATTATTAGGTTAGTTTTTACACTTTTTAAATAAACTGTCCCTTTTGGTAATTAATCAAATGTAGCCATATGAAGGTTACGCCGCTGTTCCATGGTCAGCCAATTTAAATCTTTTAATGTGTGCGATACCAGGTCATGTTTTCTAATTTTGTAGATAAAGCGAATACATGCTTTTTGTATATTTTCTATTTTAATAATTAAACATTTGTCCAGTGCTGGACCATACACAACATCTACATAATCGAACCTAGAAAGTATCAGGGTATCACATAGTAAAGCTTTCAGCTTTATCGGAAAAGTGTTTCTAAAATTATACAAAAACTTGAGCCTGGCAAAGGAGATACGGATTAGATTATTAATATGCTCGCCAAATTTTAATTTACCGTCCATAACCAGCCCCAAATTTCTTGCAAAATTTTTTGCATCGAGAGGAGTATTTCTAACTTTAATTTTGTTTATATAGCGTACAATCTTATTTCTATTACACTTGCTCCCAAAAAACAACACAAGATTTGTTTGCATTGATTGTAAGATTGTGATTTTCGGTTCTCGTGACTAATCCACTAAGGTCTTCATTTATCTGGTCAATTGCCACTAGGACATGTTCAGGCGAAAAGGAATGGCACAGTTGAGTATCATCAACATACATCATAGCGTCAGAGTGTATAACTGCATCTTTAAAATCAAAGGTGTTTATATTATAGAGGAGAGGCCCAAGGATGGACCCTTGAAGAACCCCTTTATTAATAGATAATCCATTAGACACCCAATTATTCAACACCACTTTTTGAGTTCTTCCCGTTAAATAATTTTTTACAAAATCAACAGCATCATTATCAAATCCAATGTGATACAGTTTAGAACAGAGGAGTTCATGATTGATATTGTCAAAGGCCTTGCTAAAATCTAATAAAATCAAAGCTGAGACCTTGCTATTATCAATATTATTTACAGTATCATCATGAACTTTTGACAATGCTGACGTTGTCGATTTACCTTTGACAGAACCAGATTGCGTTTCCGGCAGTATATATTTTTTGAGAAATGTAATCTGTAATCTGCTCATTTAAATTTTTTTCTAGAACTTTTGAAAGTAAAGGTAGTATGCTAATGGGCCTACGATCAGAAAAATTTTCAGGTTTATTAGTCTTAGCCGAAGATGCCTCTTTTCACCTACCAGAAAAGTAATGGTGTTTACAGACATTAACCAAATGAACTATTTGTAATAATATATTCAGAAGACAGAGGTGAATCATTTTTATACTGAGACCATCTGCTCCGGCTGCATTCGATTTTATAGAGTTTAGTGCTTTTATAACCTCTTCAGTTGGAACTGTTCTAAAATTAAATAAATTGTTGCTTAAAATTCGACTTTGAGAATTACTGTAATAGCTTATTTGATCATGGCAGTCTGTAATATTATTTGCACGCTGATTAATAAAGTATTTATTTATTGAATTAACATCAGACAAATGAGGAAGAATTTCATTTATATTCCTAGTGTTAATGCCAAATTTTTTTATAGTGTCCCAAGTATTTTTTGTATTATTAGAATTTTTCAAGCAATATTGCGCATAGGGATCTTTCTCACCTGTAATTGCATGGTTAGTGTAATTTCTTAAAATTCCATAATACTGCAACAGTTCTTTTATAAACAGATAAGGTTTCATCTCTCCGCTTCATCAACACTTTTAGAACAGGTGTTAACCATGGAGCTAGCTTTTTAGTAATTCTGACAGTTGCCAGAGGAGCATGAGTATTGAACAGGTTTGTTATTGCTGTACTAAAATATTCGATTTTAAAATCTATAGACCTTGAATTATAAAACGTCAACCAATTTATATTGTTCAAATCTTCCATAAAAATGGCATTATCAAAATGTTTGAAATTGCGGAAAGTACTAAATTTGTGTATTTTATTTTTCTTAATGGGCAAATGACTCTAGATAACTAGACTCTGAGTCGCTTCACTGCAGTTTCCTATCAGTGACTATAATATCAATCAGGGTTTGTGAGTTTGCTGTTAATCTTGTGGGTTCTGATATATGTTGTACTAAATCATATGAATCCAGTAAATTTTTAAATTGTAAAAGGTTATTAGCGTTGAATTAAGTATGTTTATATTAAGATCCTCCATAATCACTACATGGTCATATCGTGGAACAACAGTAGACAACATGTCATTTAGCTGATCTAAGGAGACTAATAAACCATTTTTTGGGGGCCTATATAGCACACCAACGGCATACTTATCTGTTTTAATATTAAAATTGATCCATAGGTGCTCTATTTCATCAACAGTGTTAGTAAAAATTTTTAAATTTCATATAAAATAATTTCATTCCCCAGAGTATTAATTTTATAAGCTTGTACGCTTCATTTATTAAACCTAGTGACTTAAGTGAAGAATATTGTAAAATCAACTATAATTACAATAATTATAACCTCTGTGAATAAAATCGTTTTTAAAAACTAGTGAATTTCTAATCTAACATACATGTAAAAATATAAAATACCCTGCCATGACAATCTTAATTTCTTATAATAGATTAATTTAAAATATTAAACATTGCAGAGCGTTGAGAGTACTACGTAGGTAATTCCGTCAAGGAGCAAGGCATTCGTAAGTTATTACGGATTTCGTATTAACCATAAATTTCTGACTTGTCCGCTATGTTCTAAATAGTATTATAAAATCTACTTGCATGAATGGAGAAGAGCTTGAGGGTAATTTCTCTAATAACTTAACCGCTGGCTAGCGAATCTGTCGGGTCTGGCTGTTTCTCAGGTTGACAAATGGGGAGAAATGGTTCAGCCCGTTAAGATAAATGAATTATCTCTCGATTACGCATAACTGGCATTTCGCTGGTAATTCTAGAGCAGATCTCAATCTAACAACATAACTGCTTACAAATTGAAAACCATTATGTTTGCTTACATAATGCAATTTTAGTGGTTTGAATTTAAAATTTATGCTTTAAAAAATTATATTCCCAATAAACAATACAACCGAATTAAGTTATATACTACGTCAGCGAAGTACCGCACTAATTGTATAGCCCTATGATTTTATAATATAAAGTGAGGAGAATCGAAATGATGACTTCTAATTATTTACACTTTTTCCTGCACAAACCTGCTAGAACCAAAATTAGACAAAAAATAAGAGAAAACTTACAAGTTACTGAATATTTTTTCAGACTTATTCTATTTACAAAGATTGATATGAATATTTTAATAAAAATATGAAATGTCCGTATTTAAATTAAAATTAATAAATAAACGGTAGGCATAGCTTCAAATTTTAATTATCGCTCAGTGCGTAGGAGTTTCACAGTTTTTTTTTTGCTGAAAAACTCATCCTCGATCCGTTAAGCAGTGTTCTCCTACAAATACGCTGGTCGCTGGTAGCCACTAAGCCGCCAAGACATGGCCAATCCAATTTAATGAGATTGTTCTCCTACACGCTACTAGGTAGCTCGTCGCTGGGCGTCAGTCGTTTGTCTCGTCCGACAGCAGAGCAACGTCCCAATTCGCAGCGAATTTGTTTGTTTTTGTTTGTTTGGCATCGTGAATTACGAAAAATTCTTTAAATTTCGTTTCATTATCTTTTAGATGATTTTTCATTAAAGTTGATTGAAATCTTTCTGTCTGTCTGTTTTTAAACATAGGTAATTCTTTCTTTCTGCGTCTCTGATTTTCTAATGTCAAGAGTAGAAATAGATTTTCCTCTTGAGCTTAATAATGTGATAACATTAAGTGTTTTTCTACTAATATTCATTTTCGACTGTAAACTATTCGCCAGACACTAATAATACTGATGTGTAGGAGAAAAGTACACGTCTTGGCGACTTGGTAGCAGCTACCCGGTAGCGGCTACCAGCGACCAGCGAATTTGTAGGAGAACGTTGCTTTAAAATTGATAGCGGAGAATTAACGTTCTACCATTTTACTGGTTAGTGTGTCCTGTGACTTTAAACTAATTATTGTTGTTATTTTCCCGTTGAAAACAGATGTTTTTTTTTAACATTTATTTAACGCCGGTCCATTTTCACTACTGATGCCTGTCACCGACGCCTGTAGACGAGCTACCCCCAACCAGGAATTTTGCCGAACCTAGGAGTAGGGATCTATTGTTTGCATAACATTTAATAGACAAGGGACCGACGGCTTTACATTCCCTCCGAAGGATGGTATATCACCTACAGAACCCTCGCCTAAAGATGCATAGCTTCCGCGCATACACTGATATGCAAACCGCTGAAAGATATGTGAGACGAGGACACGGTCTTCTTTGTGAACACGAAAAAGAGCTCGGGGTTTGGAAAATAAAATATTTTTCCTTGGAAAACTTTGTGTGAGACTCTGAGAGCCTTTCGTGCACTTTATTTTGTAAAATTTGAAGTTGGGGTAGTTTGTCCTTAAACGGCTGGAAAGGGCGAAATGCATCGCCCTGTATACATTCAGAGCCAAATTTCACTTTTATTTGTATTAGCAGGGTCAAAGGCTACACCCTGTATAGTTTTGTTTACACGAATAAATGGTTAACTTATCGACACTTGAAATTCTGCCTTAAGTTGGGTTCGGTTTAAATTGTTAGATTAGATTTTATAAAACAGAAAATTCACTTATATTATTATGCACGCCGACGATTTGTTTTTATTTGAAATTGATGCACTGTGGCGATTTTAATAAAGTACTTTTTTACTAGGATCTGCCTAGGAAGGTGTATGGGCACTGGTCTTATTATCGCGAGATACACCGGAAAACACACTTGGATTTATGCTCTGGGGCAACCGAAGAGCTAACGGGGGCACTGGATTTAATTGTCATGAGATACTCTGAAACACAACTTGCTGGGGACTTGGCGTGCTCCCTTATTTACACCAATGATGCGCAATGATCTCGTTGATATCTAGAAAGAGCTGGAATCTCCTTCCAGCCGCTCTCTGGGGCTCGAATGGAGAACTATTGTGCAATAAATGTTGAAATTTTGAAATTTCTGGTTGAAAATTATATCAATAAAACGGCGATTATATATATATTAAAACATAATTTTTCTGTCGCAAGCTCCTCTGTAAAATCCTTATTTTACTATAAGGAACGTAACCAGACTGCAACCAACAGCTACTCTCCAGGCTATGTGCCCCGCCGAGCGCTGAATTAAAGTTACAAGCCTGGCGCGTTAAGTGTAATAATCGCGAATTGCAACAAATACCAGCCGAAAGACTGATCCTACTTAAAGAAGCTCTCGAGCCAGTCGCCGCGCACCACTTGCAGACTGCAATCTCGAGCTGTTGGCTCTCGTCAGTGCAAGGTAGGCATGTGACGACCGGCACGAGGATCCTTTGACTATTTGGTACATCCCGGTATTTTTACAATAGCGACATGTAAAACAGTCAGCAGGCGCCATCTAACGGTCCAGTGTCTGTTGCAATCGCAAAATAAATAGCCTGACCATCAATAGTCCATTTAACGAGGTTCCAAAAAGACCAAAACATCAAAAGTTTGTAGGATACATTTCACCCTCCGATTTCGAGGGTGAGAAAAACGATGGTAATAGTTTCGAGTTCTGAAACCCTTGAGTATTACCCTTATCAAGGAAAAACCACCCCAATTTCTCGGTTTTGGGTTTGCGAGTCGGATCGGGTTTTTTGGTGAGTAATAATAAGTTCAGTTAATTTAAAGTAGAATGCCCCGGACCGACCTCCAGGGGTTGAACCTACCCTCGCCTGTAATAGCAGTATCCCCGAGCCATAAAAAAATACGGGCTCGACAAGGTTTCTTTATGGATTTTCGAGGGCGGGGATCATGATGGTGGTGTTATTTTTCACCCTACCCACCCGCAACTACCCCCAATGTATAGAAACCAGGGTGGTCTTTTTCATGCTGTCGGTCATATAAATGCGGGGATTCGTTGGGTCGGACTTTTTGCGGGAATATCAGGGAAACTGACCATTATTAAACCACAACCTCGGGGGTTGAAACTACCCTGCTCACAACATCGAAATCATTCAGAAAACGGTCTCGGAACGGGCTTCTCACAGGTTTTCGAAGGCGGTAATGACGATTCTGGTGGGTTTCTTTTTCACCCTACCCTTCCATAACTACATCAATAAACATATTTTTTTAATAAGCATATTATTCCTCAATTCAATTTGTAGTGTTATCACGAATGTTTCCTTGCGATTGGATATTAATAGGACGAGTGCATAAGTACAAGTCCTATTTGCATGCGCAAGGAAACATGAGTGATACCACCAGAAAGGTAATCGGTAAACTTTGGCTACGAATGGTATTCGGAAGACTGTTCCAAGAGTTAAACCATTTTTTTCAAATTAGTTCTCGGTGAATCAAGTAATAAGTCACGTATTTTTCATAGAAACGAGTAAACAAACTTTTGTCAATTTGAAAGATCAAATATAATAAGAATTATTTGCAATCTCTTTGATGAATAATAGGGAAATAAATTGTGTTCTAATATGGAAGCTGGTTCAAAAACGTTTGGTGACAAATTGATGAATATATATTTTTAATTAATTTTTGAGTGAAATACTCACTTCGACCACTAGTGTATTACCCGATGGGATTTCCACGCGTCCAAATACCCACTGATATGCATCGTTTCTATTGCGATTTGGCATTGTTAAAATTGTTATAAATATTACGAATGGAATAGTCAATAGAATCTACTGTTATATCTATTTTTAACGACATTATATGTGATTGTGCACAACATTTTATTACCTGTATATTTTATCTAAGTGGTGTGTAAGCATTTTTTATCTTAATCACTCTGTAACTGATACTAGCACCAATTCTGTGGCTTCTGTAAAAAAATTATATTTCCTTAGCACCAAAAAACTATCTATCTATAATGCAGTCACACTTTTAACAAAAAAAATTGTTTATAAAATATTTTTGTATTTAAGAAATGATTTATACAATTTAAAAATTGACAAATAATGTTTCTTGAGAACCTCGCATATAATTTCTCTTATAAGTTTTAATTTGGTAGGTCACAGAGAATAGGTAGCTGTTAAATATTACTAGTTTTTCGAAATATATCTATTACATCTTTTCAATGAAACATATAATTCCAGTAAAAGAATATTTTGTTAGACATATTAGAAATTTGGATTTATGTAAAACAATTCTAAATTTTAATAACAAAATTATGAATGCAGTACCATCTTACAGCGAGAATCTTGCTTTGAATTACAGATTTAGTGTAGTAGGCGTAGCAAATATAAAAAGAACATTAGCTTAATTCGACGGTCCATTAATCTCGGCTAAACTATATCGGTTAATTTATTTTAATTATTCGTTATTTTGATATGTGCTTACGACTACGGTATGAAACAGAAAATGTATTGGTTACATACATTATTTTTCAAAGAAAGGTACTTTTGCAAGAGCTAATTCTCTAAATACTCCAATCTATCAAATAATTGAGTTCTCTAGAGACTAAAGAACAAAACATATATCCCATTTCCAATTCTCCCAATATTACAATAAAAAGTTAATCAAATAACCGCATTATTAAGTGTTTCTTTGTTTTATTTCTGCTTTTGCTTCTTGTTCCTCAGCTGAAATTATTTTGAGTCGGTCATTAACTTTTTCATGTTTAAGCCCTACTATTTCTGATGGTTATTTTGTCTTTACTTAATCACGAAATTGTACCCTTTATATGTAAATATTTAAGTCAGAATGCGAGGGTTGTTTATCCAGTTATGTGAAGAGTTTTAATTAATGATGAGCGGATTCATATGCGGTCTTACAATGTACAACATGCATTGAGGACAAGCAAAATAAAGCAGCTTTGGTATAATAATTATAAATACGGCCGTTTTACTGTTAAGCGATGCGTAAGTTGGTTTTAAATAGCTTGAATTTTTGATCCTCTGTGACGAGTAAACGAATACGAAATATTTCAATGAAGAATAGAAATAATTAGAGAGTCTGCGGACTGACTAAATTATTTTAATACTGAATAAAGTTTCAAATCATGTAGGTTGTAGAACCGACTGTGGATTAAAGAAGTTCTACATAAATTTCAAATAGACAGTAGGAAATAGAACAGTTGAAAATAAAGCCGTAGCATTTTATGGAAGAAGTAGTGATACACAAATTTTAGTTATAATATATTTAAAGGTATAGTTGAGCTTTCAAGGAGTGAGGTCGCGCGGTTGTATTCAAAGTATTGTTACGTATTTACACCCTGCAGTAAATACTTCCAATCGCCGTTCCAATAATTGCAACCAAAATTTTCACTAACCACAGATTTATTAATCCCTTAAATTACAATAAATAATCCTTATACATATCAGTACACTCTAATTACAACTTTATCCTACTATAGTCTCACTACTGTTCTATATCTTATCTGCTTTCCCCATATCAAAACTGTACTGCCCTGCATGCGTTGGAGCCGTCTCTTATATATCCGTGGCATTCTCCTAGAATCATACTGTACGTGGCGTTTCTGGCCCTTCTCGCATATTCTATGGCAGTTCGTCAGAGATGGCTCCACCCTACTGGTAGTCAACCAGGCAGGTCTCCTTTCACTTTGCCACCAGGGATTGATTAAATCTCTCTCCGTTAGAGGGCAGCATATAACACTACCCCCTCCTTAAGCCCAAACGTCTCGGTCAGGCAATTCAGAGTTCCCAACATACTTCGTAAGTCTCTCCAGGTGCACGATTTTCATCTTGGACTTCTTTCTACATTGGATCCGAAAAACAACATCGTTGATCTGGGTGATAACAGAATACGGTCCTTCCCAAGGTGAGCGAGGCTTCGATGATCCTTCTTCATTCCGCTGTAGGTTGTACAGCCAAAACAAGTCCCCCACCTTGAATCCTGCTGAACTGACGTTACAGTCATATCGAGACTTCATTCGGTCACCACTCCCCAAGGTTTGTAAAGTAAGATAGGTAGCATGGTAACTTGAACGGAATGGAGGGGTTACGAGAAGGCGGCCATCTTGCGCGTCATCGTGCCTGCCGAAACTTAATTGTACGTATGCATTTTTTGAGACGTTGCACTTATTTGTTGAGTTATTTCGAAATATTTGTTATTTTTGTGTTTATAATCGTGCAGTTATAGTTATTTAGTGTATAATCTAATTGTCAATTACTGTTAAAGAGAAAACACTCATAATATAGAGAAGTTTGTAACCTGTGTATTTACAGGAATAATTTCAAGGTAAACAGTTTTTATTATTTTCCGTTCATAATAATAGCAAATAACAATGTTACATACAATTATTAGATGACTGGAGGAAAGGTTTGTAGTGTAGCTGTTTGCAAAAACAACTCAAAAAAGGCAAAAGAGAGTGGTGAGATGTTGATGTTTTTTTCCTTCCCTAAAGACCCTCTTATTAATTGCTGTGTCTAATATGACATGATAAAATTTAATGGCTCTCTTGTTAAATTTTATTAATAAATTATTGTATGCACATCTAATTCTAATAAAAAATTTGCATTAAAATTTTTTAATACTACGTAATTGTAAAGGTTGGCCTGGGGAAAAATTTCTACTCAGTACGTCATAAAATAAGAAACTTTTCTAAGTAACTCTTTTCGTTAGGGCGAAAATTAGTATCATGTATGTTTCTTCATCTATCTTATAACTTATTAAATTCGTTAAGAATTATATAAAGCAATGAAATCAAGACTGAAGTCTCGGGCAAGAAATTGCACACAAGATTAAAAGAACCTACTTCAGTCCCTTGATATAAAATGTACTTCTTTAACTGCATACATTAATTACTTATAAATTTGATATATAGTAATGTCAATTTTAAATTCCAAGGAAAACGTTATCGATGTTAATAATCATTAATCAAAAAATCATAACTAATTATACTTCTATACTAATGGTTTGAATGCCAGAAATTCGAATGAGTAGGCAGAGTGACGCGTTCCCGCATTTTAAATAGTGATCTCTGATTGGTCGAAAGTTACCATGCTACCTATCTTACTTTACAAACCTTGACCACTCCCTGTAGGTGACCCCTTGGCAGCCACATCCGCACAAACTTTGCAACTGCGACATCAAGCCTCTACATTCTGACGGCTACTTATCCAATAGAATCGTTCCCGTACTATAGCCAAGGTCTTATTTTTGCCAATATGCTCTTCGGAAATTCTCTAATGCATTTCCTGAAGTACTTTTGGTACCCTCACTGATTTTTTTGAACGTATAATCTATATTCTCAATATCATTTTTAAAGTATACATACCTATGTACGGAACGTCATTTCAAATAGGAATCCGATTTTCATGATCGGAGCATAATATATTACTGAAAATGCATTATAAAAATGCGATTTCTAAAAAACTATGAGGCCTAGCGAACTGAATCTCTTTTAAAAAAAAAATTCTATAGTTTCTGGAGGCGACTGTAGAGCTAGTTTTCTGGAATAGGCCTTAGGTTTTGAAAATTTAGTTCCATTAAAAGAGCTTTGCTTTTTGAGCAATTGGCGAAAACTTCAAAATCGAAGCATAAAAAGAAAACGACATGAGAAAATTAAATTATAGGTGCACTACATTTTAACCTCTCCACAATAAAATTGTGAGAGGTTACTAAAATTGGTACAAAAACGAAAATTGAGATAACATCAAATCTTTACGTTTTGAGGTCCTAGGAACCCAAAAAAGTGATTTTTGAAAAATGTCCGTGTGTGTGTGTGTGTGTTGGTTTCTCATAACATGTGACCTCTTGTGTGTGAATGAGGGTGTACTATGACCTCTCCAAATATTATGACCTCATACATTCGATGCCACAATATTTTATTGTAAATTCTTGTTATTTACGTCATTTTATGACGTTTAAACTTTATTTTTAAAATTCTTGTGTATGATGTTGAAATTGATGATCATTCACATAGTTCACACATGATAAGTTGTGACGTCATTTCTACAGCAGGATAGTGGCGCCCCCTACTTTACACACTCTACGTATATAGCCGCGTGACCTTCAAGTTTTACGAGCAGTAAGGAATAAATAATATGATAATATCTAGTTTAAATTTGGAAGTTGACACGGCATTCAGTGTTCAATTAGTGACAGTAGAGACACGTTGTATGGGAATATTTATAGTAGGTACTTTCTATATCTATAATATATAAGAATTTCAATGAACAACTACTTTATATGAAGTTGTAGATTACTAGTCCATTTAACGAGGTACAAAAAGGCCAAAACATCAAAAGTTTGTAAGATCTTTTGCAATACATTTCCTCCCCTGTTTTCGGGGGTGAGAAAAATGATCGTGATGGTTACGAGTTTTGAAACCCTTGCGTACTACCCCTATCAAGGAAAAACCACCCCTGTTTCCGGCTTCTTAGTCTTGGGCTCGCGAGGGATCGACGGGTCTGGTTTTTTTGGGGGAATAATAACAAACTAAGTTAATTTACATTAGAGTACCCCGAAGCGACCCTCGGGGGTTGAACCTACCCCCGACCGTAATAGCAATATCTCAAAAACAGGACAATACGGACAAGGTTTTTTATGGGTTTTCGAGGGCAGGGATCATAATAAAGGTGCTATTTTTCACCCTACCTTCCCGCAACTACCCCCAACGTATAAAACCACCCCGTCTTCCATGCTGTCGATCCTAGGCAAGCGAAAATTCGTCGGATCGGAGTTTTTATGGGAATATTAGGGAAGCTAACCATTACTAAACCGCAGATGACCTAAGCAGCCCCCGGGGGTTGAAACAACCCTGCTTGCAAAATCAAAATCACTCGAAAAACTTGAAAACGGGTTTCTCACGGGTTTTCGAGGGTGATAAACACGATGGTGGTATTTTTTTCATTGTAGCCTCTCGAAACTACCCCCTACGTATAAAAACCACCCCCTCTTCGGGGGTAGGTTCAAACCTCGGAGTTCGGTCCGGGGTTCTCTAATGTAAATTAACTAAATTTATTGTTATTCCTCAAAAAAAAAAAAAAAAAACAACATTTTTACCCAAGATGCTGTAGGTAGGTTTTCCATAAGCTGTAACCTCCTGTGTGTGAATGAAGACGTATCGAGACATCTCCAAATATTGTGAGCTCATACACTTCGGGCTATATTTTAATGCAATATCTTTTTCTCTACGTCATATAATATTACATTTAATTTTTTGTTTGTATTTTTACTATGCTTATTTTGGTAATGATCATTTATAATATAATATAATAAATAAACTGATAATAATATCCAATAAAATGTAGATAACTATACATTTTCTGGAATGAAAGTAAAGTAAATTTTTTTAAAGGTTGTCGCTTCAACCAATTCAAGTTATTTTTACTGCAAATTTATAGGATTATAACTTTACTTTCCTCCTATTTTGAATGTATAAACTAAAATAAAAGTATTTCTTACTTTCCCAAGATTGTGTATGTATGTAGGTTTTCCATAAGCTGTGACCTCTTGTGTGTGAATGAGTATATGCTGCAGCCTCTCCAAATATTATACCTTATGCACCCGATGTTACAATATTTTATTGCAATTTCTTGTTCTCTCCAGCAAAAATGGGAATTATCATAAATAAACATACAGCATCTTGGGTAAAAATAAAAAACACCCCATCCAGCGCCGAACACGGTAGTGCGAATAGGCCGATTTCTTCCGCTAATTTTGAAGGCAGATTTGGGCCAGTTTGACAGATTCATAAATCTACCACCAAGGGCGCGAGAATCTAGTAGGGTCAGCAGCTATGGTAATAAAATTAGGTAACAAAAGGAATTCATTTATTACAGGTTGAAACTTTCATGAATAAAAAAAAATTGAAAATTTGATTCTTTTATATTTTCTTCTTATGCTTTATAACTCGAAAACGACATGGAGAAACGATGAAACAATTTTGTAAACCATTACATTTAAAAAAAAAAAAAATTACATTTCGTATCAGACATGTAAGTTGTTTTTGAAAATAGATCAAGTTTCTGACCAATATTAGTTCATAACGTTGCCTATTGTAAGGCCTGACAATCGTATTTTGTGAGACATGTTAAGTAAGCAAACCATATACAGGGTTATTCAAAAATAGCGAAACAATGTTTCAATTGAGCTTAGTTCCTATTCACTACAAAATTCTTATGACAATTTTTTTTAAATATATAAATATTTAGTTTGTTCTGGACTGACAAATGATAAATTATTACTGAAGAACCACAGACATTTTTTATTATTTCATTTGATAGTCCAAGCATCTATTTTTTATTTGTAATATTTTGCCGATCCCGATGACTGGAAAGGAACTAGGAATGGAATTTGTTTTCCTTCAGCTTATAAAAGATCGTACTAGAATATGGCATCTCTCATCGAACAAGAAATTCAGCAATAAATAATTAAAAACCATTTCGGATTTATTGCTGGCCGTTTATAATTTCCGTGCCGCCCCCGACGCCCGGAAAAACGAATCTGCGAATAGGATTTGTTTTCAGTAGGTGAAAGGAACGCCATACTAAAATATGAAATATGCACGATTTTCAACAAAAAAGTTATATTTTCCGTGCCGCCCGATTTATTTTCAGTAGGTGAAAGGAACGCCATACTAAAATATGAAATATGCACGATTTTCAATAAAAAAAGTTAGGTTTTCCGTGCCGCCCTTGACGCCCGGAAAATCGAATCAGCGAATAGAATTTGTTTTCAGTAGGTGAAAGGAACGCCATACTAAAATATGAAATATGCACGATTTTCAATAAAAAAGTTAAGTTTTCCGTGCCGCCCCTGACGCCCGGAAAATCGAATCTGCGAATAGAATTTGTTTTCAGTAGGTGAAAGGAACGCCATACTAAAATATGAAATATGCACGATTTTCAATAAAAAAGTTAAGTTTTCCGTGCCGCCCTTGACGCCCGGAAAATCGAATCTGCGAATAGAATTTGTTTTCAATAGGTGAAAGGAACGCCATACTAAAATATGAAATATGCACGATTTTCAATAAAAAAGTTAAGTTTTCCGTGCCGCCCCTGACGCCCGGAAAAACGAATCTGCGAATGGAATTTGTTTTCAGTAGGTGAAAGGAACGCCATACTAAAATATGAAATATGCACGATTTTCAATTAAAAAAGTTAGATTTTTCGTGCCTCCCCGACGCCCGGGAAAACGAATCTGCGAATGGCATTTGTTTTCAGTAGGTGAAAGGAACGCCATAATAAAATATTAAATATGCACGATTTTCAATAAAAAAGTTAAGTTTTCCGTGCCGCCCCCGACGTACGGAAAAACGAATCTGCGAATAAAATTTGTTTTCAGTAGGTGAAAGGAACGCCATACTAAAATATGAAATATGCACGATTTTCAATAAAAAAGTTAAGTTTTCCGTGCCGCCCTTGACGCCCGGAAAATCGAATCTGCGAATAGAATTTGTTTTCAGTAGGTGAAAGGAACGCCATAATAAAATATTAAATATGCACGATTTTCAATAAAAAAGTTAAGTTTTCCGTGCCGCCCCCGACGTACAGAAAAACGAGTCTGCGAATAAAATTTGTTTTCAGTAGGTGAAAGGAACGCCATACTAAAATATGAAATATGCACGCTTTTCAATAAAAAAGTTAGATTCTCTTTGCCGCCCCTGACGCCCGGTAAAACGAATCTGCGGATGGCATTTATTTTTAATAGGTGAAAGGAACGCCATACTAAAATATGAAATGTGCATGATTTTCAATAAAAAGTTAGATTTTCCGTGCCGCCCCCAACGCCCGGAAAAGCGAATCTGCGAATGGCATTTGTTTTCAATAGGTGAAAGGAACGCCATACTAAAATGTGAAATATGCACGATTTTCAATAAAAAAGTTAGATTTTCCGTGCCGCCCCCAACACTCGGAAAAAAGAATCTGCGAATGGCATTTGTTTTTAATGGATGAAAGGAACGCCATACTAAAATATAAAATATACACGATTTTCAATAAAAAAGTTCGATTCTCTTTGCCGCCCCTGACGCCCGGAAGAACGAATTTGCGAATGGCATTTGTTTTCAATAGGTGAAAGGAACGCCATATTAAAATATTAAATATGCACGATTTTCAATAAAAAAGTTAGATTTTCCGTGCCGCCCTCAGCACCCGGAAAAGCGAATCTGCGAATGGCATTTGTTTTCAATAGGTAAAAGGAACGCCATATTAAAATATGAAATATGCACGATTTTCAATAAAAAAGTTAGATTTTCCGTGCCACCCCCAACACCCGGAAAAAGTAATCTGCGAATGGCATTTGTTTTCAATAGGTGAAAGGAACGTCATACTAAAATATGAAATATGCACGATTTTCAATAAAAAAGTTAGATTTTCCGTGCCGCCCCCAGCACCCGGAAAAGCGAATCTGCGAATGGCATTTGTTTTCAATAGGTGAAAGGAACGCCATATTAAAATATGAACTATGCACGATTTTCAATAAAAAAGTTAGATTTTCCGTGCCGCCCCCAACACCCGGAAAAAAGAATCTGCGAATGGCATTTGTTTTTAATGGGTGAAAGGAATGCCACACTAAAATATGAAATATACACGATTTTCAATAAAAAAGTTCGATTCTCTTTGCCGCCCCTGACGCCCGGAAAAACGAATCTGCGAATGGCATTTGTTTTCAATAGGTGAGAGGAACGCCATATTAAAATATTAAATATGCATGATTTTCAATAAAAAAGTTAGATTTTCCGTGCCGCCCCCAGCACCCGGAAAAGCGAATCTGCGAATGGCATTTGTTTTCAATAGGTGAAAGGAACGCCATATTAAAATATGACATATGCACGATTTTCAATAAAAAAGTTAGATTTTCCGTGCCGCCCCCAACACCCGGAAAAACTAATCTGCGAATGGCATTTGTTTTCAATAGGTCAAAGGAACCTCATACTAAAATATGAAATATGCACGATTTTCAATAAAAAAGTTAGATTTTCCGTGCCGCCCCCAGCACCCGGAAAAGCGAATCTGCGAATGGCATTTGTTTTCAATAGGTGAAAGGAACGCCATATTAAAATATGAAATATGCACGATTTTCAATAAAAAAGTTAGATTTTCCGTGCCGCCCCCAACACCCGGAAAAACTAATCTGCGAATGGCATTTGTTTTCAATAGGTGAAAGGAACGTCATACTAAAATATTAAATATACACGATTTTCAATAAAAAGGTTAGATTTTCCGTGCCGCCCCCGACGCCAGGAAAAACGAATCTACGAATGGCATTTGTTTTCAATAAGTGACAGGAACGCCATACTAAAATATGAAATATGCACGATTTTCAATAAATAAGCTAGATTTTCTTTGCCGCCTCTGACGACTGGAAAGGCGAGTCTAGGAATGGAATTTGTTTTCCTTCGGCTTATAAAAGATCGTACTAGAATATAATATCTATCGAACAAAATATTCAGCAATTAATAATTAAAAATTATTTCTGATTTATTACTGGCCGTTTATTGCTAGCGAGTAACAGTCGTAATTATCTGAAGAGTCCCTTCAGAGAATACATATTTTATTGAGTTGTGGAACGTAATAACCTGCTACATCATTTTCACATATTTATATTTACACATATTCATGTTCTCTTATGATTGCGGCAACACTGACACATATTATCATGTTCTGTTATTATTGCGACAACGTTTATACACATTAACATGTTCCTCTATGATTATAACATCTGAGGTCACGATATACAACAAGAGGTCACAGTATAAAAGTTTCTGTAAAATATTTATCATGGAGTGTATTCGTGTGAAACCTTGTTTGACGTATCTGGGCTATTTTTTGCTATCTCTCTCACCAGAAAATTCCCTTGTGGTAACAATCGATCCTAGAGATGGCGAGGTTGCAATAATAGCAAAACTTGTATGTGTGTGTGTATGTGTGTATGTGTGTTAGCACGATAGCGCCGAAACTACTGAACGGATTTGAATCATACTTTGCGTGTGCGTTTCTTTAGTGCCCCAGAAGATCTGAAAAGGTTTTGGTTGAGATCGGATTACGTTTAGTGCCATTTTGATGCAACAAGTTGTTTAATTTATAATTACTTTCAATTTGCAATGGAGCCATTGAAAAGCAGTTAAAATTCTGATTTCAACGATATATCACACTTCCACCCTTTCGATTTGGTTTCCGTGAAAAAAATTAAAAACAAAGCAAATATGGCATAGATCACATTTCGCATGATACTAGTAAAATTACTGAAATGCTAATGTTTCATTTAACAAAGACAGCCGCGAGCGATCGGATTGCAATGGGCAAATTTTGACGATTGTCATTGTCATCGTTTGTCATCCGATAACGTTGGTGTCATGTCATGTTAATAAAACTTCGGCATATTTGTAACTTTTAGTGGATTGTCACAAATTTTAAAGGTAGATATAACAATATCATATGCTTTCTGTACCTTCGTTGGTGAATTTATTATAGATTATCACTTTACCAATTTTCAAATTGTTGCTTTACAAATCTGTAGTATTTAGGATAACTAGACTTTCTTAGTCGTTCAAGTGATGTTAAAGTTGTTAATATCCTAATAGTATATTATTCAACGAGCGATAATATAGGTAATAACTCGCATAGATGATTGTAAATTCATTAAGTTGAGGGTTTTTTTAGTGCCCCAGAAGATCTGAAAAGGTTTTGGATGAGTTCGGATTACGTTTAGTGCCATTTTGTCACACAATTTAATGCTCTTTTCGGCTTCAAAGATCCACCGAGTGGGGAGGTTCCAGTCGCTTCCAGTAGCTGCCGATTTTTTTTTATTAAATTTTATAATTTAAGATAAAAAAAACTGCGGCGGCATGACCCTACCCTGCTGCTTCCTGTTCACACTTTTTATTAATATGCGGTAATAACACAAACCGATTTGCAGTTTAAATTTGTTTTATTCATCATTTACATTCAAACGCATACATGCCAAAATAATAATTATTTATGTAGATAACCAAATAATAGTTTCAGTAATTTTGTTTCGTTACGAAATTTTTACTAAACAACATTCAGAACTATTAGTTGTCGGAGTTTCATTAACTCAACACGTGTTTAGAAAACACAAAAAGGCGAAAAGCAATTTAACATATTTGCAGTTGTTAATAATTCACTCAAATAGACTGACTTTTCCTACATCGAAACACGTATTGTTGCAGGAATACAGAATTGCATCTAAAAGCAAATAAAGTAAATTTTATAAAACGTCCGCTGCAGATTACGTGGACCGTCATACTGCTCAAACTAAGTTTAGTAGTTATTGTTTTGCCGAACAAGAAATTCTGTTACGTTATATTATTACATTATTCATAGCATATCATATTGGATATTTCTACCAAATTGTTCTTATCTGATACAACTGTAAGATACTAAATAAATTTTGTTTACAATAATATTAAAAATCAACAAAGTTAGGTTGTAGTGTATTTTCATTATAATAATGTTTTGGATTTTTTAATGTGCGTCAATTAAATTTGGTTCCCAATAGCAGAATGAATTTCTGTTCATTCAAAAATTTTATAGAAATCTTGTTGGCGGGAGATTTGAATTTACCTTCAAGTATTCATCATTATTCCTGAAAGGAGTGGGGGGAGAGGGTTAAATAATAAAAATAATGATATGACGAATCAGTAGGATAGTTTGATTATTTGCTGTAGATTACTTAAATTATTCATATTTCAGCGAATTCTAATTTGTTTAAGGGTACAGTACTTCCTCCTATATTATACCATACCTGATGTGTGGCTCTATAAGGGTCATATAAATTGTTTTTAAATGTTTAATATTCAATACCCGGTTTCGAAATTTGAAAAGATTTATATATACAGGCTGTCCATTTTATCGGGCCCTCGAGAATATCTCACTTAATATCGGTCGTACAAAAAAAATTATTTTTATGAAAATTATGCCGATTTATATAACCTACAAAATGGTTTAAAGACATTTGAAATCCATGGACTACTTTAAGATTTATGGCGGAAAATATCGAAAATGCGGAAAACGTCTAGGCCAAATATCTCCGTTATTTGAAGAGATAACAGAAAAATTCTAAGGCGAAAATGTTTTGCAAAACAGAGTGTTTCAACGAGGTTTTATCTATTTTTTTCTCAAAACCGCTGTATTTTGAGATTTACTCCTCAGGCTGTTAAAAAAATTATTTTGAAACGGGCGGGAAATGGCGCCATTAAATAGAGTATTTTCCTACCTTTTCAACGATATATCACATGCCATACTTATTCATTGGTACTACGTTAGTAATTATAAAAACATTTTTTTAAAACCAATCAATTTTTCTTAACAAGCATTATACTTGCCGTGGAAAAGTATGATTAAATAAAACGTTAAAATAATTCAATAAGTTGTTCAAATCTTTGCTATAATAAAACATTAACACAATTAAGAATAATAAAGTAAATTCAGGTAACAAAAACAAAACAATAATCAAGAAAGCAACATGGAGCAATTATGGAAAGAGAATTCGCAGTTATGTCAATGTATAGAGGTCCTCCATAAAAGCATCACTCCTTGCTCAGAAAGTTTTAAGAATTTTGAACTTTCAAAAATGATTTTCACTCACATTGATCATTATAATATGTTCGTTACATATTGTCAATGCAATTTTAACTCTGGATTAGCTCAAGTAGAATATAGAAACAGATTTCCACAAGCACAACAGCCGAATAAAACTGTTCAGAAAATTAGCTACGAAACTGAAAAACAATGGTTCATTTTTAAAGAAGAAGACAAGGTTGAACAGTGTTACTTGATAATGTAAATAAGGTAAACCGAGTTATTAATTATGTAAGAAATAAAAATACAGAAAATTTGGAAACATCATTAAGAGAAATTCAAATTGCTTGTCATATAAATGAAACAAGTGCTAGAAAAATTTTAAAGAAAAAAGGTTACCGATGTTATAAATCCAAAAAAGTTCACAATTTACAAGCGGGGGACAAACCAAGGAGGACGACTTGTTGTAGGTGGCTGTTGCAAAAGAAGCGTGTCGATCCATTAATATGTAGTAAAATACTTTGGTCCGACGAGGCAAATTTTTCCAATAATGTATTTCTTAATCGCAATATTCATTACAAATGGACTTCTGAAAATACACATTGGCATAGACCGACTGGGTTTCAAAATCGTTTTTCAATAAATGTGTGGAAAGGTATTTTAGGCACCAATTTAATAGGTCCTTATTTTTATGATGGTCACCTCACTGGCCAAAGGTACCTAAACTTTTTGAGAAATGAATTTAATGAATTCTTAGATGACCTACCCTTAGAGAATCGACACAACTTCCAATATTTTCAACAAGATGGAGCTCCTCCCCACAATTCCCAGGTTTGCTTAGATTATTTGGACGAAATTTTGCCTCAACATTGGATAGGTACTAATGGATTTATTCGGTGGCCCCCTCGTTCTCCAGATATAACCCCAATGGATTTTTTTCTATGGGAGTATATTAAAGATAAGGTGTTTTCAATGACACCACAAAATGTAGAGGACCTAAAAGCTCGAATTCAACAGGCATGTATTACAGTTACCACCGAAATGCTGAGTAATGTTTTAAATGCAGTGCCTCGCTGCGCTCGATTGTGCATAAGAAATCGCGGCGGACACTTTGAATACTTGATATGATATCTTAAAAATTATTTTGAGGATTAGATAAATATTATCTTCATATATCTTCATATTCTCTTTATTATTAATTTGTTTTTGTTATCTGAATTTACTTTATTCTTCTTAATTGTGTTAATGTTTTATTATAGCAAAGTTTTGAACAACTTATTGAATTATTTTATCGTTTTATTTAATCATGCTTCTCCACGGCAAGTATAATGCTTGTTAAGAAAAAATTTTTTGGTTTAAAAAAAGTTTTTATAATTACTAACGTAGTACCAATGAATAAATATGGCATGTGATATATCGTTGAAAAGGGAGGAAAATACTCTATTTAATGGCGCCATTTCCCGCCCGTTTCAAAATATTTTTTTTAACAGCCTGAAGAGTAAATCTCAAAATACAGCGGTTTTGAAAAAAAATAGATAAAACCTCGTTGAAACGCTCTGCTTTGCAAAAAATTTTCGCCTTAAAATTTTTCTCGTATCTCTTCAAATAACGGAGATATTTGACCTAGACGTTTTCCGCATTTTCGATATTTTCCGCCATAACTCTTAAAGTAAGCCATGGATTTCAAATGTCTTTAAACCATTTTGTAGGTTATATAAATCGGCATAATTTTCGTAAAAATAATTTTTTTGTACAACCGATATTAAGTGAGATATTCTCGAGTGCTCTGATAAAATGGACAGCCTGTATATTCCTAACTTTTAGGTGACGTGTTTTTTTTGTTTATCCCATCTTATCTGATAGTCGATAATTAATCCTAGGTCATAGTATTAGCAGCTGACTTCACAACCAGCTGCAACTTCAGATCCATAGGCATCAAAAGTTTGTGTGGCATTTAGTGAATTTTGTGAGTAGAACGAACATGTAAGTATTTTCTGACGCGACCAGACCACATTCCCTTCCCGTTTTCGAGGATGCTGAAAACGATGGTGGTGGGCAAAATTCTTTTTAAGCATGGACAACCCCCCAAGTGGCCAAAAAACACCCCCAAATTGGGGTGAAACGCAAATGAGCACGCTTCCGTCGGACAAACACCGGTTTATCCTCGTTTTCAAAATCATCCCCGATACAAGCCCACCCCCCAAACAGCCAAAAACATCCCGGGAAAGGGGGTGAAACGCGAAGGAGCGGACTTCCGTCCGACAAACATTCCTTCTGTCTAATTATTTCACTTTATATTATATTATACTATCACTTTGTTTTATATTATATTATATTTACAAACTTATAAATCGTAATATTCCTAGAAAATGCAACGAATATTAACGTATGAACAAAATGTTAAATACTGCTAGACACAACACGAGGTGCCCTCAGGTGGCATAACACATAATGTTAAAAGAATTGAAAAATTAATAATAAATATTATTATTAACTATATAATTACACAAAATGTACAACTTATAAACACGTTGCAGTAGTAAATAAATAAATTTAAAAAAATTTAAAATCCTGTCATTATAAAATCGTAAAAAATTAAGTTAATCTTACAGATAAATCATATAAATTATTTACTTCGAAGTTTATCGTAAGCCAGAATAAAGTCCTTTAACGCAAGTTGTAGGCTAGGGCTATATTTTAAAATTCATCATGTGAGTCTCTATCCAGCTTATCTGGCAATATCTTCAGAATATAAAGTCAAAGAGGAGCACAGCACTCAACGGAAATATTAATTCTTTTTTAATTTAAAAGATGCATTTGGAATAAAATAAATTTAATGTTAAGAATTTTCATTTTTCTTTGTGTTGAGAAAATAGCGAATGCGATGTATATATTAAATCGGTATTATGGAAATAAGGAAAATGTTCTGTTGAGAATATTAGAAGATGAAATTAATTGAGCTGAAAACAGTCTACAGTGATTAAAATAAAAATTACATTTCCGATATTGCTGGTAAGAACGTCTTACTCACTCATTTACAGTACAATTTAAATTTTAATACATTGCATATTCATAAGATGCCTGATATAGTCGATGGAAACTTATTCAAGTGATAATAGGGGAGAGTTGTATATTCCACATTGCATACGAGAATGGTATTTTTCTACTCATATATATGAAAATAGCTATTTTTTTCACTGTTTACTTTATATGAAAGTGACATTTTTTTACTCTAGAGATGAAAATATTTTTATCTCTAGAAATGAAAATGTCAAATATGTTGAATAATAGAAGAAGCACTTTCAATTGGTAGCCTGCGTACCTATTTATCATAGCAATGACTAAACAAACAATTGACATTGTAAAAAATAAATACAGCTTTGTAAATTCTAATCCAATATGGTATTGCAATATCGTAGAAAAAATAGCATTTCCTACTCGAGATGATATACGTTTTTTCGTTCGTGAGATTGCCCAACTCTTTTCGCTCGTTGGTTAATTCTCATCTCACGAAAAAAAAACAGGTATTTTCATCTTATAATAAAATATACTATTGGTTTTTGTTAGTGTAAAATGGTTAGACCTACGAACAAGCACATTCTGCTTAAGTAGCTAATCATTATGTATTACATTTTTATATATTATATCATTTGTTATTTGGTTTCTATTTTCTAAATAACTTTGATGTAGCGTTAATGCTACTTCAAAGTTATTTGGAAAATAGAAACAAAATCACTGTTTATAATGATGTGGTGTCAACAATCGCGGGTATAAATCATGGGATACCTCAAGGATCCATCATTGGACCCCTGTCATTCTTGATGTATGTTAACGACTTAAGGACCGCAATACGTCTTAAATGCCAAATTCGTATTGTATGCAGATGATGCAACTAAAGTAAATTATAATGAGAACCAGAATGAGTTGGAGAATATTATGCTGCTAACACAGTCGACTACCTCCGAGTGGTTTCAAGCCAATATGTTACGGTTAAACGATACCAAAACAGCTAATATAATATTTTCTACTCGTAGCATTGAAAATGATCAAAATCCAGATAACGTAAAATTTTTGGGTGTAGTACTTGATCCCAAACTCTGTTAGGATCAACATGTGGATTGTCATATAAACAGCATATTTTTCGCTATTCCAAGGCACATTTTCTTATGCAATTCTAACATGGGAGCATACAGCTCATTTAAATAGAATATTTAGTGTACAGAGACGTGTTGCGAGATCGATTTCAGATCATAGATATAGAGATAACGTAAGACACAAATTCTTTGAACTTGGAATACTACCGGTTCCTTCTTTTTACATCTATAGGTGTTCGACATATGTTAAAGAAAACATAAACAATTATACCGTTCATGGGGATATACATGGAGGCAATACAAGGTTTAGTAATAAGATATCCTTGAGATATCCGCAACTAGAAAAAAGTAGAAATGGAGTCAACTACTTTGGCCCCTCTACAAACTCCGACTTTAAATTACTTCTTTACCATATAACAAGTTTTGTAGCCAATAAAAGGAGTTTTCTATAATATTCAAACAGTTTTATTGACTGATTATTCAACTGAAATTGTGTAAAATGGCATATTGATTTTAAAATATTTTAATGTTATATTTTAAGTGTTTTTTTAACTGTCATTTTAATTGGTTTGGCAAATAGCAATGCAATTATGTCTTTATATTTAGATAATTTTTTAAAATATAGGTCTTTGAAAAGCGCATCTTTGTGTTCCATTAAATTTTACAAAACATAATAGCGTGGCATACTATGATTTTTCTTTTTGGGTCAGAAAATGGTGAAATTGTTATTAGCAATTTTTTTATTTCAAATCTGAATGCACCACTGGATTCAGCAACTACCCAATGTGTTTGTAGCAAATTTCATTGAAAAAGTTGTATTTTTGGTTTTTTCCTGTCAATTGGATGATTCATTGTTAAAAAAATAGTAATTCTCAATTTAAAATTTTTGGACTATCAAGCAATTTTTATCCTTTCACATTATAATGATTAACAAACAAATAATTAAAAAGAAGTGACAAAAGAAGTTTGCCTAAAAATATTACAAAAATAATAAATAGAACAATTAAATGTGGGTTCTCTATAGTAAGCCACCTCGAACTTCTATACATTTATCTGGTCTCTCATGATTATTACGAACGACATTTCTAAGTTCTTCTCTCGAGATTTCTTGGCAAACGTATAGTTCCTGCCTATTTTGTAGTCATGATTTATAAACTTTGCATTAAGAGTACCCTACAAATAAAAATCAAGGGGTGTTAAATCCAGCTACCGGGAATATTTTAGTTGAGTCACGTCATGACAATTACTGCATGGTGTGGGGTATACCCAATTAGTTGAAAATATAACTGTTGTCTTCACTACAAGTTTTGAACCTCGTTCCAAAACTGATTTCTCAAGAACTCCAGGAAATTTAAACTGTTTAAATTTTCATTAAAAAATTAGGAACCAATTAAGCGCTCGTTTAAAATACCACACCAGGCATATATTTTTTATTAATATTGACTTCTGCAATTGACTACCTAATTAGGATTTTCCTCAACCCAAAATCTACAATTCTGGTGAGGAACCCATACCGTTTGTGATGAATGTAACCTCATCGCTATAGATCATTTTTTTTTTAATCTGAGTCATTAATACTCGAATTGGCACTCTTTTCCTAAATACACAATCCCATGTAACAGTTAAATTTCTTCGTCAATTTCTGAATTTTTATTTGTCATAGGAAAAATCTAAAATACGACTTTTTGAACGAAATTTAGTACAAATACATTTGGGGGGTTACTGAATGGTGCACTCGGATTTGAAATAAAAAAATCGCTAATAAAATTTCACCATTTTCTAACCCGAAAAAAAATCATAGTAGGCCTATTATCTTTTGTAAAATTTAATATAGCACAAAGATGCGCTTTTCAAAGATCTATTTTAAAAAAAAATTATCTAAATCGGACATTAAATAAATTTTTTATAGGGGTGGTTCCAAGCAAAATGGGATACGTTGTATATTATTACGACCAATGTGTAAATTGAAATTGAAATTAAATTGACGGTACGTAACCTATTACAAAAAAGATAAAATAGGTAAAAAACTTTACACAATTTACATCGAATCTATACAGTAGTAAACAAATATAAATAAATAAATATGTTAAAATAAGTTGTACATATACAACTAATAATACAAAACAAAAACTGGCTTACCTATTTAAAAATGTTGAGCCAACTATAAAAAGATATGACTAGAGGCGAAAAACTTTTACAATGTTTTATATGACTGATTAAACTGCTCTTAAAATTTGCTAGAGTTGCTGCATCCTTTATTTTTTGAGGCAATGAATTATATACCTTTAGCCCTTTAAAAAACATAGAATTCATAGCTTTTTTGAGTTCGTCCGTTCAATATGTCTATTATTTCGATACCTTGTATCATACTCATGAATTTCATGGTTAAAAGTGACAAATGATTTCAAATAAGAAGGCAATAGGCCCTTTAATATTTTATATATAAATATCATGGTGAAGTAATATAACCTATGATGTATTGATTGCCAGTTTAATACCTCAAGCATCAAGTTTATCGGAGTATACCTATTACACCGTGGTATTTTTTTCATACCACGGTTCTGAAGCTTTTGTAATGCTGATTGGCTGTTTTCGTCTAATAAGTATAATAACGATGAACAATAGTTAAAATGCGGTTGTATGATTGTGTTACAAACTAATATAAAAAAGTAAACAAGATTTTTATAAACAAAAAATTAATGAGAATATAAATGATACTGCAAAAATATGGTCCTATACGAATGAATTGCTAAACAAGAAAAAACCAATTGATAACAAAATAAAAGCTATTAAAACTGAGGCCCTGAATATTATTAGTGATGAAAAGGAAGTTGCAAATTATATGAACACGTTTTTTACTGATATTGGAACAAAGACAGCTAACAGTATAAAAGTCACCAACTATAAACATAAATTAAAAAACAAACTTAAAGATACTATTTTTATAAAACCTGTGACAGAAAATGATGTACTAAATTATATAAATAAATTAAAATCAGATACATCACCTGGTATAGATGGAATACATTCCAAAACATTAAAATATATTAAAGATTTTATTGTTACTCCATTAACAAAAATCATTAATTTGTCCTTTTCTAATGGTATTTTCCCTGACATATTAAAGGAGGCTATTGTGAAACCAATACACAAAGGAGGGGATGCAGATCAAGCAAATAATTATCGACCTATCTCGCTAATATCCAATGTCGCTAAAATATTTGAGTATGCTATGAAATACATAATAATGAGCTTCTTAAAAAAACATAATATACTAGCAAAACAGCAGTTCGGTTTTCAGGAAAAATTGTGTACACAGGACGCTATAAACAAATTAATTGGTCATGCATATCAGAGTGTTGATAAATCAAAACCTTCGCTAGCAGTCTTTCTCGACTTAGCTAAGGCCTTTGATACGATATCACACACAAAATTAATTGAAAAATTACCGGCATATGGTTTCAGAGGTAAAATGTTAGATCTAATTAAAAATTATTTATACCAGAGAGTACAATATGTGAAGAATGGTAACAAGATCAGTGAGCCTTTAATACTAAAAAGCGGGGTACCACAAGGTACCGTACTGGTCCCCATTCTTTTCATATTGTATATAAACGATATCTTTGACTTAGAAAAAGACTGTCACATTATATCATATGCCGACGACACAGCCCTGTATATCAAGGGAGACTGCTGGCAAGAAGTTAAAAAAAAACGGAGAAATTATTACAGAATATTAAAGCATGGTTAGATGATAGTTTACTTATGCTAAACTACGGTAAGACTAAATTTCTTACATTTTCTTCAAATACAATTGGCCAGCCAAATTACAATGAAATAAATATACATAAGTATGAGTGTCGCATGTCTGAAGACTGTAATTGTAATATTAGTATCGAGAGAACAACATTTGTCAAATATCTAGGAGTAATTGTTGATTGCCATTTAAGTTGGGACGAACAGATATATGCAGTTTGCAGTAAGTTGAGAAAACTTATCTATATTTTTAAAATTTTAAGGAATGTATTAACTCCTGATTTACTGCAAATGACATATTATGCTTTGGCACAATGGATAATTACATATGGTCTGTTAGCATGGGGAGCAGCCTATAATACTATATTAAGGAATGTATCAGTAATTCAAAAACTCCTTATTAAAATAATACTGTCTAAACCAATGCGATACCCTACACTTCATTTATTCTCCGAATTTAAAGTACATAATATTCAGCAGTTGTATACGCTTGAAATACTAAAATATGTATATAAAAACAGATCATTGAGCTCACCAATACATAATTATAGTATAAGGTTTGTATCAAATGTCGGTTGTGTCCCACCTCTAATGAAAAAAAGTATTGGCCAGAGAAGTTTTGCTTATTTAACAACAAAAGTATATAATGTATTACCTTTGAATATAAAAAATTTCAGAAATATGCCTTACAATTGTTTTATGAAAATGTGTAAAAAATGGATTAACGAAAATAGTGTTATTATAAGCGAATTATTTTGAGCAAATTTAACAACAACCCTCAATCTACTGCCCTCCAATCACAGAACTTGCTTTTCAGTCATTTTATTTTTTTGTTTCCGTCTCATAGCTTGTATTGCTTGCATACTAAACAATAAATTACTCTATTATAGAGCTTGCTTTATTTTTGTCCTTTTATTCAGAATGCATTGTTTTAGTTTATATTACAGACATAACTTTTCTCGCAATCAGTGTAGAAGTAGCAGCCTGATATTATGTTATGTATGTAATTATTGTTAGGTGTAGGTGCACATATCAATTACCTATTATTATTTATATTACTTATAATATGTTATTTCTACGATCTAGTGGAATAATGATAATTTGCCAAAGACAAGTTTGTTACTAAACTTAATTGGCAAATACACATGTTTCTTCTAATGTATGAAATGTTTTGAAATAAATATTATTATTATTATTATTATAATAGTCTGATTGCCATTGATAAATTAACAGATACCCTATAAAAGAAAAATAGTTTCTTTCTTATCTTTTTTGAATATACTGTAAGTGACTTTTAAATGACAGAATGTTAAGATTATCATAATAACAGCGACATACAAACATGCAAGTATTGATATTAATGATATTAATTTACAAATGAATAATAGTTTAATTGAAATTGTGTCAGAATTTAAATACCTGTGTTTTATTCTGGACAATATTCTAGTTTTGTTTGTATTAAGAATTAATTTGTTAGCATTAAAGTATTTTTGAATCAAATTTCTCCTCGTCGGTATAGGATAAAACAGGAGAATTAGATTTCAAACTATGTCGACGTTTCGCTTTATTTTAAAGCCTCTTTAGGACTAGTATGACATTCCCTTTGCAAGCCACCTGTTACTTATTGTCAATATAAAATAATAATATAAAGTGTAACAATACATTTAAAATACACCAATAAATAAATTATTTTAACTGTGATCTTTAGACAACAACAAAACTGTGCCATAAATATTTATGGCACAGTTTGTATTGACAATAAGTAACAGGTGACTTGCAAAGGGAATGTCATACTAGTCCTGAAGAAGCTTTAAAATAAAGCGAAACGTCGACATAGTTTGAAATCCAATTCTCTTATTTTATCCTATACGAGGAGAAATTTGATTGAATATCATTTACGATTTAAATAACATAGTATTTTTGAATATTTATTAATTCAACATTCATTCTCTGAATGGCTGACTCGAGATTTTCATCTGATATGACAACTAAGGCATCATCGGCAAATAAATTTAAAAATGTACAATTTGTTGAAAAATTAATATCATTGATATAGATATTGGAGAGTAACGGTCCTAAAACTCTACCCTGGGGCACTCCATACTGTGTTTTAAAATTATCTGAAAATGTATTATTAATTTTACACCTTTGTGTTCCCTCATTTTAGTAATTTCGTAACCACATAATTGCCGGTTATTCCATATATTTCAAAAGCTCTTCTTAAGTCAACAAAAACTGCAATAATATATTTGCCATTATCTAGATTATTTATCCAGTTTGTAACTGTTAGCTGCAAACTAGCTTCACAAGAATGGTTAGCTCTGAAGCCAGACTGATATTGCATAAGGATATTGTTATCATTGAAATACTTCACTAATTGGTTATATGCAACCATTTCTATTATTTTTTCAATTGGTGGCAAAGTGTTTATCGGTAGAAATTCACTGGCCAGATTTGCATTACCTATCTTTGGGATTGGGGTTGTAGGGCTCAGTTTTAACTGGTTTGGAAATTGTTGCGTGACTAGGGATGTATTTGCAATATAAAGTAATATATATCCTACTGAGCTTATACCTAATTCTTTTAAGAAATTTTGTATTTAATACTGCACTGGTGTCTGAATTATTTTTTAAATCTTTAACTATATTACTAACCTCCTGTATCGTGATTGGTTGAAATTCATTTAAATTTGAATAAATCTGAATATTATACATATTTACATTTTCTATATTACTAACACTGTTGATAATTTCATTTATGCTACTATTAAAATAGTTATTAAAATGGTTTGCCAAGAAATAAAATCTTTGAGTTATTAATATCAAACGTTATTGTTTTAATATTAAAACTGTGCTTTTCCCCTTTTATTAATTGTTTTAAAATTTTCCACATTAATCTGGGATTTCCCCTGTTAATATCAATTTTATCTTCATAATACTTTTTCTTCTTCAATTTTAACATATCATTAAAGTCATTTCTATATTTTTTATAATCCGCCCAGTATATGTTGTTTTAATTTCTGATGTTATTGTTCTTTTTAAATTGTTTATATGCTTGATCTCTTTTTCTAATTTTATTTTTTAATTCAAAATCAATCCAAGGATGATTCTGTTTACTACTTTCACTAACTATTAGTGGTGAAATTGTGTCTACGATATTTGTCACTCTCATCGTGAATTCATCAAGTATTTTATTAATATCTGTATAACACAGTAGAGACCACTCTGTAGCTATAAGTTCCATATTGATTTATGTGTATGACTAATTTGACTTGTGTAAAGCTGCGGTAAATTCTTAACACTAGTAAATTATTTCTGGTTCTATTTCTAAATATATTATTTCCAAAATATATATTTTTCTTTTACGTATTCTATATAAGAATTGATTAAACAGGGTCGCCATATCCAAGAGACAGAGATCCGATAGGTACATATTTACTGTTTTTTACCATAACTTCTTATTCTAAAACATATATTGCAAACAAACTATAAGACTACCTAAGTAGAACTATAACAAGAGTACTGTTATAAATAGTTAGATTTAAATTTAGGAAATACGAAGATTGACATAATTTTCAAAATTAAATCTAACTATTTTGCAAATAATGAAAATTATTGAGTGAAAATTCACTACACCTGTCATAGTACTACTTAGGTAGTTCTATACTATTTTTACCAACATATGTATTTAAAAAAAGTTATGACCAAGAATAATAAATATTACCTTATCGGATTTCTCTCTTTCTCCCTCTCTCTTGGATATGTCCACCTTAAATGGCTATATAATTTTAATACCTAATATATCGAATGGGTCTTGAGACCCTCTAAAGTATAATTGATTCTATAATATGATGTGTAGAGCTCTTTACGTGCGTGGAGATTACGGAGCGCTGAAGATTATAATTTGATCAGATATCATAAAGAATTTTCAAGGGACTGATTCATTTCGTCTATTTAATGGGCAGCATCAGCTTGCCAAACATTGACTTATCGAAATTATTCTCTCTTGCGTTATTGTTCAGTTAGTTTTTTACTAAATTTTAATCTTTATCAGATGGATAGAATTTTCCAGGCACGTCAATATATTATGCTGTTAGTTTAAATTGTCACATTACTTTGATTAAATATATAGAGAAAGTAACTAAACCAAAGAGATTTATTAGCCTTACAGAAATTTAAATAAATATATTTGGATGAGGACTGGTTTCATTCGTATAGTCAATAGCCGCGGTGGTTAAGGCACGAGGTGGCAATTGCGATTAATTGAATGGCTATCACGCTACCGGGTTCGAGTCCTGGCTGTATTACTTGCACTGTCAGAGGATATGGTTGTATGTCCGCGTTTTTCAATGTGTAACCCCTTTCCGCACAAGCATCTGGCTTCTGGAACTGGGGGTTGTCTAATGTCTGTGGTGTTTATTTATTACTATTATTATAAACAATTTCGTACCTAATTTTACACTATCAATAATTCGCGGGGAAAAGAAAAGATATTTGAATTCTGTTTATAGAGAAAATAATTCTCCTAAATTGTGGACAATTTTACAGGAATTTAATATTGGTAATAATATTCCTCCGTCGCTGGCGGATCTCACTAAAATTAAAAATCTTTTTCTATAAAATAATCGAACAAATGCGATAATAAAACTAATTTTTACAATAATAACTATTTTTATAATGATATTTTTTAATAATGGTAATCAGTACAAATTTAAAAAGTTTAAAGTCTAATGCTTATGGAGGTGATCGAATATCTCTAATTATGCTAAAATACTATATCCGTAGACCCTGAAATCGAACAAGTCCTATGAATTCAAACCTATCCTAATAGTTTCCTTTTCTGACATATTTTTCTCTTTTCTTAACTATTTTTCTCTTGATCACGGTGAGATCTGAGGCGTAGGAAAATTGAGGCCCCGAATTCGGACTACTAACTTATTCTGACACTATTTCCGTTAAACATTTTTTTCTTGAAAATAGCAAAACATCAATAATCTCAGACGATATATACCGGGTGACCCCGAAAGTATATACCCCCCATTTTTTCTACAGTTTTAAAAATAAAATTCTGAAATTTAAAAAATCAAATATAGGTATCAATGGCCACATTTTGACCATTCGGTGGTAAAAAAGATCACTTCCGGTATGGTTGAACATTGTCACAACTTTCTTATTTTAAATAGCACCGTGTATATTTAAGTCACTTTTCTCGTAAAGCTGTAATTTATCTTTCCAGCACTTTTTGTCAGATTTAAAATCGGATGAAAAATAATCTTGGAAATGGCATTTATTTGCTATTTCTAGTTGGCTTTGGATTCAGGAACAAATTTTAAAAAATTCGGAAGTAGACTTTGAATTTTAATAAAAGGGCATTTCTCAACAAATTAAAAGTAAAATTAGCCTATTTTGTTCTATTACTTGGATTTAGAAATGTTTTTCCCATTTTTCCATTTCATGGAAATTCAATTTTACATAACTCCAATTTTTCAAATAGTACCCTGTATGTTTTATTTTTTTATCAAATGGAGTGGTAAATTTGCCTTAGACTGGTTTTTCCCAATTAGAAATTGAATATAAATTAAAAATAAAGCTTTTTGTAGAAGCTTTTCGATTATATGTCCATATCTTACAGTAGCCTATGAAAAACAGATGAGTTATTTGTAATAATTAGAGAAAATTTACTTTGATAAATATAACAAAATGTTGATGAATCATTGGCAAAAAACAAAAATTCACACAATCAAAATCAAATTTATAAGTTATGATACCTATGTGGACAGCAACTTACTAAATTGATAAATATTAAAGTTGGAACAATATAACAAAACTAATATCAAACCTATAACAGGTGCTCAAAATGACGTCCACCCATTTCAGAACACTTGTTCACTCTTCGAATAGTTTCTCTCATAACACTTTGTAACATGACTGGAGTTATGTACACGTTGGGTTGTTACCGTACGTTCTCCATATTACCAAGATGGCCGACGAAAAATCACTAAAATTTGTCAAATAATTTACTCACTACGGTCGACTGGGCAAAACATATAAAAAAAGTCATTAAAGCACCCGAGGAACTCAAAAACCCCAATTTTCAATTAATATTTCTGAGAAAATTCACGCCACATCCATAATTCCCGAATAATCTAAATATAACATCAAAAACCCCCCAACATCAAAATTCATCAAAATATAGAAAGAAACTTACAAAGGATCGTCCTAAAAAATACAGCCCCCTCATCATCTCAATTTACTTTCAAATGACTCCCCAAATCTCAAATTAGACTCATTTATTTCACTTCCCAAAAGTTTCTACGAGTCCCTTTCGCTTCAATTCAAAGTCCACTTTCAATTTCCAATAATATTCCAAAACGTCTTTTATTTATCTCCCCAGTCAGCTCATAAAACGCTCATTCAAAAAATAAGTCCAGTTTACGTGTTCCCACTAGTTGCTAGCAACTCGTCACTATTTTCACTTCATATTACCCTAAAACTGGATTCCGCTCTGCTCGACGCAGACAATCACATACCCTCAATATGGCTTAATATAACATTAACATTAAATATGGATATGGAAATTACGACTAGCAACGCTACTTCACGGGACCAATTCAAATTTTAACCAATTATTCAGACAGTTATCGCTCATATTTCTGAAATCGAATTAGATTCCGCTGACATTTTCATATCAAATTATTACATTTTCTACAGCCGATTTAATGATATAAGTTTCGACCCCATTTTCCAAAATTTCAGCAATCCTTACACAATATTTCATAATTCGAACGCCATATGATGGTCTGGCTCCCTTTCCGGCTTTTCCAGCTCTCAGCGAGCGTCGTGCCCCATCATTAGTATAAATAAGGGAGCGTGCCAAGCCCCCGGCAAGTTGTGTTTCCGGTGTACCTAACGATATTAATTCTACTACCCGCGTTACCTCTTTGGTCGCCCTAGAGCCTAAATCCAAAGTTGTGTTTCCGGTACCTAGTGATAAAATAAATTAATGCCCGTACCACCTTCCTAGGCAGATCCTAGTAAAAAAGTACTTTATTATTCAGCCCAGTCTCCATTTTAAATCGCCTTCGCGGCCCTAATTTTTAAGTGAAAAAATCGCCTTCGCGGCCCTAGTTTTAAGTGAATTTTCTCATTAATAAATAACAAATCTTAATTAAACAAAATACAGCAAACCCGACCTAGGCAAATTACGTTAAATTAATTTTTTGTGAATAAAAATTTGATTTTACTATTTAAATATTGAACTCTATGTGTTAACCGGGAAATAAATCATTTGTTAATTTTGTTCTAAACTAAAGTGTTTAATTTAAGCTTGAGCTACTATACTATACAGGGTGTAGCTTTTGACTCTGCCAACTGAATTAATATTAAGTAAAGTGTTAAATAAACAAAATTATATTAATTCCAAGTGCAAATCAAGCTCTAACAACATACAGGGCGAAGCAGTTGGCCCTTTCCAGCCTTTTCAAGTTTGTCCACTCCGAACTCAAACCAAATAAAATTAAGTGCACGGAAAGCCTCAATAGTCTCTTATAAAGCTCTCTAGCTGAAATTAATTTATTTTTTTTAAACCAGAGGTACCGTTCGTGTTCAGGATACACGGAGTTATGGATTCAAAGGCATTTAAAATTTTATTTTGGAGTTCTTCTAATGTTGCAGATGGCGTTGAGTATACTTTGTCCTTCTTATAACCTCAAAGAAAAAATAAAGTCGTGTTAGGTGTGGTGACCACCTAAAAGTTCCCCTAGTAGATATTACCCGGTTATCAAACTTTGCACTACAGTAATTTCCCACAAAACCAGCATTATGCGGTGGTGTTTCACGTTGTTGGAAGTACATATTTCTGAAATCTTCTAAGGAAAGTTCATCCAGTTCGTTTTCTATTTCATTTTGCAAAAAGTAACGCGTGCCGGTGCCAGGCAGCACTAAAAGCTCTAAGGTCTTATACCTTTAAGTCTAAAATTGCCTGGGAATGTAGACAATCCCTGAAGCAACTGGCCAACAACAACAAGGTTACCTTGATGCTGATGCGGGCATGAGGGAGTACAAGGAAATGAACTTGCTGACAACCTTGCAAAAAAAGGAGCTAAAGCACCATTCATTGGACCCAAACCGTTTTGTGGCCTGGCCAAAGGACACATAGCGGAAGAGATCCAAGAATGGGAAAAGTATCAGAAAAAGTCCTACTGGAGGAATACTCCAGGCCAAAGACAAGCGAAAATGTTTATAACTTATTCGACAAAGAATGCCACAAGGCTTCTCGAACTTGAAAAGTCCAAATTAAGGCTAATCACAGGCCTTCTAACTGGCCACTGCCCCTTGAGATATCATCCCATGAATATGGGCAAGACGGTAGACAATAAATGTAGATATTGCGACACTGCAACTGAAACTGCGGAACATATGCTTTGTGAATGCAAGCTGTTGGTCCGCACTAGGCTAAAATTCCTAGAACAAGCGGAATTAACGACTGAAGACATAGGGAAATTAGCCCCCAGGAAAATCACAAACTTTGTAAAAAGTCCTGGAACCCAGGGCAATAACTAGATGTAGGGTAAATCACAAAAGATCTTTTAGGTCGAAGTGAAGTAAGGCTGTTCGAAGCCGAACGACCCCATAAAACAATCTACAACGCGTGCAGGTTAGTGGTCCTTGAAATGGTACGGAACCAATAATTTTGGTACCGAATATTCCAGCCCACACATTCACTCCAAATCTATCCTGATGGTTACCTTCAAACATTTCGTGTATTTTTTTTTTAGACCAATAATGTAGATTATGTCTATTGGATATGCCATTATTTATTCTATTGTTTAAGTATACGTGTTGAGTAAACCAATTACAAAAGATCAATCTTCTGTTTCCGTCATTTTCATATAATTCTTGATGCAATTGGCATTTGTAGTATTTATAATCATGTTTTTTTTTTAAGCCAGCTCTCTTGTAGAACTATTTGGGTACACGTGTGTAAAGGCCAATACATAATTTGTCTAAATTTCTTCGAATACAAATATGTATTCTGCCACCTCAATATTTCTGCATTTCGGACTGACTCTTCTAGAATTTTAAAATATTACCGGTATGGCTGACGACGATCGGGATATCTTTCATAATAATATACTTGCGGCCGCATGGATATATTTCTGACATTCGCCGTAGTAAATCTACCTTTTCATTTTGTGTATATTGCGTCATAAATTGTATCTTATTTTGAGTCAAGCATCTAATTATAAATTTACAAATAATAACTACGTCTCTATTTCACTCAACAATAACGTTTTGACAGATGCTGTGTGCAATTTTTCATGGCTTACTGCAAGATATTCGAAACACTTCTACAATAAGCTTAATATTTATTTTAATTCACAATAACCAGTCTAAAGCAAATTTACCACTCTATCTGATAAAAAACGAAAACATACAGGATGCTATTTGAAAAACTCAAGTTATGACAAATTGAATTTCCATGAAATGGAAAAATGGGAAAAACATTTCTAACCAAGTAAATGAACAAAATAGGCCAATGTTACATTTAATTTGTTGAGAAATACCCTTTTATTCAAATTCAAAGTCTACTTCGAAATTTTTTAAGTTTATTCCTGAATTTCAAAGTCAACTAGAAATAGCAAATAAATGCCATTTTGAAGGTTATTTCTCATCCGATTTTAAATCTGAAAAAGCGTTGGAAAAAAGAAATTACAGCTTTACGAGAAAAGTGCCTTAAATATATAGGGCACTATTTAAAATATGAAAATTACGGAAATTTCTGGCCATACAGGAAGTGATTTTTTTACCATCGAATGGTCAAAATGTGACCATTGATACCTACCTATACTTGATTTCCCAAATTTCACAATATTATTTTGAAACTGCAGAAAAAAGTTGGGGTTAGGTACTTTCTGGGTCACCCGTTATATATGCTCATGCTTTTTTGAAACAACCATGTCTCACTGGACTCGCTCTTGTAATGAAACACACATACATTACATTATAAAAATAATTATTTTTTAAATTTTTGACATATACCGGGTATTAGAAAAGTATGGGAACGGTGGAAAATCTCGAACAGTTTGCATCAAATCGAAAAATAAAAAATACATGTCAAAAATTCTTCAAACAACTTATCAGACAGACAGACCGACAGACACGAAATTTTTTTTCGCTCAAATTTAAAATCTTGAATGGCATTTTAAGCCTATGTCAACAAAAAAAATAATAACCAAAAATTCCAATTTTACTAGATTTGAGCAGAAAGTAATACATTTAAAATGTTATCACTTCATTAAATTAAAAGCCAATTCATCAATAGACAGGTCTTGTAAACATGAAGGATTTATGTAAATGTAAAATTTTGGCAAAAAATGTTGCCCTAATAAGTAATCGGGTATAAATAAAAAAAAATTAATATATTTTTTTTAATTCTAGAGCAGTTTTATTTCCCTGAGGATCGATGACAATTTTCCTTGGAAAATATACAACCTAATATCCAAATACCTAACCAGTTCACAGTGCAAAAACTAAAAAGTTATGAAAAGCATGCTTGGGGAATTTTAAAGTAGATTTCTTTTTTACCTAACATTCTACGTCAATTCTAACACAGTTTGTGATTCTTCTCAAGTGTGTAGCCATAAACGCAGAAAATTGACCGAACGCAACTTCTGCCTCGGTTGCGATGACAATTCCCATGGGTGAGAGGGTGAATTATCTATTTCCATATATAACCGTTCGAGACAGGCTATCATACAAACTTTGTTTTTTAAATATTTGCAAAATATTCCCTTGTGAATTTTATGCGATTCCAATTCTTGAACCACTGTAGTATTCATATAAATTTTCTCAATTCTCATGATTTTACCTATAATTACTTCTTTAATAAATTCATACAAAAAGTATAGCAGCAACAAATTTTATAAATTTGTTTGAAAATGATGCGGTTATAAGTTAAATGTTGCTGTTACTTCTGATAAATTTTGCATTGACAAATGTTTAATGATGTATATTATCATTATCGTTGCAAGAATTTTATTGGTATTCGGTAATTTCAAACACATAATGAAAACCGGTCGGTCCCCTAGCTATTCAACTTTTGTATTAAGGAAATATCTTGTTCGTAAATAAATACAGGGTGTAACTTAACTTACTCAAAAAATTTTACATACGCTTTTAAATAAGAAGTCGATTTAAAAAAAAAAATGTAATGAAAGTGCAAAACAGAAAAAGATACGAATTGTTACAGTTACAAATTAATGGTAAAGTTAAAGTTAAAGTAACATACTGTTTCTACAAAAACTGTTCAAAGTTCTGCCTTTGACATTCAAGTACGCCTGGGCCCGTCTAATCCAATTTTGTCGCAATAACTGAAGTGTTCTCCCTTTCTGCTGTTCCCCAAGACGCAACTTATGAACAGCCGTTGTGACGCGTTCGATCGATATTTCCTTCGGCTTGATACACTTCATTTTCTAAATATCTTTACAAAAAGAAATCAAAGGATTTAGATCCGGAGACCGCAGAGGCAAAGCTACAGGTGCACCCTCTCCGATCCAACGTATCCCATTTAATTGGATCAAATAATCTCGGACTACTAAACGATAATATGGGGGCGCATCATCATGTATAAACTGCATGCAACTTCGGACCTCCAAGGGCACATCTTTAAGAAGACCAGAAAGATCTTTACGGAGAAACTGCAGATATTGCAGATCATCCATCCGATTTGGCAGTATGAACGGACGAATTAGGCGTTCATCGACAATCCCTGCCCACACGTTTAAAGAGAACAGACGTTGAAAGTGATTCCTAACTACTGCATAAAGATTCTCAAGGACCCAAACATGCGTATTATGTAGATTGGTTATTATGTATAAAAATAGCTTCATCTATGACCAAGACATCGGCTTTAAATCGAGCATTTCGGGATTTTTTTGCAACAATCACTCACAAAATGTTATCCTTAAAGGGTGGTCTGTAGGCAATAATGCTTGGACCTTCTGGATGTGATAAGAGTACAATTCAGCCTCACGTAGTATACGCCACACTGTTTGATGTGACATAACAGCGACCTGCTGCCGTGTGCTTATTCGCGGATGATCTTCCACAATACCTAAAATTTCTCGTTAGGCGTTTACAACGCGTTGTGGGCGAACCTGAGCCCCACCTTGTCCACGGTTTGGCATAAATTTCTGCTTGCATATAAAATCACTGCCGTAAATGATCGTGATGAGGGCAGTGCCTATTGGTAAATCGCTGGGCATAGAGGAGAGAAGCTGCTAACGTGTTTTGCCCTGCTTCTCTGTACGTTAACACAATGTCCATTCACTCCTCGTTACTGTACACATGTTTCATTTTTATTATAAAAAATAATATCACTTGATTACTAACAATTAGCACACCAGATTGCCGTTATCCACTCACGATAAAATCTACATTGGGTCTCTGATGACAGTGACAATGTTATAGTACTTTTCATAAATGGGCAAAAGAAAAAATTTTAAAAGCTTCAAAAATCGCAAAAATAATTCAATATTTCACTTCAGAAAGTCAAACCGCAAAAAAGAGGCCTTCGGGCATTGAAATTTACAAAAAATCTACAATTATTTATAAATAAATCTGAAAAAATTCACAATTCATCGATAGTTCATAAATATTCTAAATTCGTCAATGGTAATATTCAAATTTACCAATTAATCAAATTGCAGCTCGAACTTACAAACAATTGTCCTAAAAAAATACCGCCCCGGCACCATCTCGATCGATATCAAAACTATTTTCCATTTCCCAGTCGAAACATTTTATTTCCTTTCCAGAAATTTTTTACAAATTATACTCTTCTTCGATTAAACTATTCAATCGCCTTTGATATCAAAGCAAACTTCGATTCCCTTCAAATGTTCAATTAAAGCATCGATACTTTCGTTATATCAAAACTCACTTTTCGATACTTCTATTCCTCATTGTTATCAAAACTTATTTCCGAGCGCGCAAGCATTATCTAGATTTAAATTGAATCCACGTCATTCACCACAGACCAATAGGCACAAATTCATATCATTTAAACTCTTTGTGCAGAACCTTCTGGACGACTTTACGGAGTCGTTTCGAAATTGATAAATTATTTCAAACAATTTCCTTCAATAACTTAAAAAGTAATATCGAATCAAACTTCGTTTTAATTTCAAAATATTCTCCATTTTAATGTTGATACGGTCACATATGTCAATTTTAATATTTTTACATTTCTAATGCAATATTGCGCAATAGAGCCCGCACTGAACGGCTGGGGACATTTCCAGACCTTTTTCTGCCTTACTCACGACGTCCCCAATGAACCAAAGACCGAACTCAGCACGCAGTTACCGGTAGTGTCGGACTGGCCTCATCTGGCCCCGTCGGCATCAAATGTAATTTGGCCACTACGCCTTAACCCCCTCCCAAAGCACATCAATAAGTTTCACGTTAAAAAAACCATAGATTTAAATAAACAAAAAATAAAAATTATAAGATATACTCGCTACGCTGATGATGAGCAATAACTCCAAAACACGTGTCCGTAGCTGCATTGCTGTTTCTCTTGAGGTATAAGACAATGACTTGTTTCTTTATTTAATTATTTAGCCTGATTAACCCCCATCATAAAAATTAATATTATTGTTCCCATATTGTTTATCTGTGGATATGCTAGCTCGACGGTCAGCTGTTTAAACATATACAGGAAATCAATCCCCAGCTTCTACACTAGCTTATCAAGAGGTGTCGATCATAAGCCTCAGTTGCGGAAAGGAACTGATGTTAAATAAGTGTATTAAAAAAAGCCTCCGAGACAGTCTTACTTTTAGACTTGGGGGTTATCTGTTATATGTAGCGTATTTATATTTATCACTTAAATATAAATTTAAATATAAATACACCTTATTTTCTTTTCTGTCTCCCAAGAAACAATAAAAAACACAAGGGCTTTGAAGTTTTGTAGAGAAAACGTTGCATCGAGCTTCTTATTGCATTTCTAGAAATATTATCGATACCGTAGGAGCATTATTATTGTAGTAGAAAGTTCAAATTTAATTTAGGTGAAAAAGTGCTTACAATATGAGTATTCTAGTAATAGACATAATAATAAGCTATTTTATATGTACGATGCTCCGTGCTCGATTGCAGAGGTATGTAGTGCGGGTTGTCTGAAAATTATGGCAAAACTTTATGGACGGACATATCTTTCATCGTTGAAAATCAAATATTTCAGAGAAAACTGTTTCATTTCAAATTTAATATTAGTGAAGTAGTTGCATTTTGCATAATATGAACCTAATTTTTAAAAAGTGATATTTAGTGATTCAAATAATGGCATTCATTTTAAAGAAATTTTTTCAATAATTCTATAAAAGTAACTTTTTCTTCAAGTTAAAAATTGATGAATATTAAGTTACAGAACGGGGTATTATTGTCCAAAATTTTTTATGCATTGTTCTACAAACAGTATGGTCAGCATGTTAAAATTTTATTACTTTAGATATATTTCTTCCGTGTTCTGTTAACACAAAATTGACTGTAATTCGGATTTTTCTTAATGAATCTAAATGCCGAAAAAGGAGTGTAAAAAATTTAATTTCATATTGGAGTCATGAAAAAAGTTACACACAAAATACCGGCTCAGTGGCTCAAAGCTTACGTGTCAGGCTTGCAATCAAGGAGTCCCGGGTTCGAACTGGAGTATCGATGTTTAGTGGTGTTTTTCATGTGTTGCCGAGTTGGTAGCAGTGGACTAGATGAGGTTGTATGGAAAACAACACGGCTAATTGCTATACCACTCCTGAGTTCGAGTCGCAGCTGCGGCAGATGGCAATGTCGTAGGGAATGGTTGTTGTATAATGGTCTATGTGTATGTGTCCTGGTTGAGTGGTGGGATAGCTAATGCTAAACACCGCCAGGACGTTATTCTAAATAAGACGTTAAAATAAAAAATTAAAATAAAGCTGCTTGTAATGGATTAGCCGGAAGTAAAAAAGAACCGTTTAGCGTGACAAAATTAGTGGATTTATTTCTTTATAAATATATTCAATTCTAAGGATTATATTTTGAAGAATAAAAAGTTACTAGAGCCATTACATGCTCCTGTATCACCTGGTATATGCCCCTTAATAACTTAAAGATATAGTGTTATGAGCCCAAATATGCATTTTCAACTATACGTATACATGGTTATGGTTCTTCCTTGAGGAGAAATAATTATGCACAATCTAACAGTTCATTTTTTACTTCTAGAAGATTAATTCCAGTGTTTTATTTAAAAAAATGTAAATAAACGTTATTTACATTATTTTTGTTTGCGGTTTGGCTCCCAAAAGGTTTTGGACTCGTCGGCAATTGCCGACCTGCCGACCGGGCCAGTCCGACCCTCAAGTTAGTTTCTGCACTTTCGCGAGAGAAGTCTCAAAAACCCCAAGCGTTTAATATAGCTTCCCTGGCGCTTAAATTAACAAAATCGAGTGGTCGTGTTGCTCCCTTGGCTGCTCAAGTAAAAAAAGCAAACAAAACCAATGTGCCCTCGCGCATTAAACAAAACCAGTTGCCCTCGCGCATTAAATAAAAAGTGAATCTTTTCACACTCTTCAACCAAAACTAATTAAAATGAAATTTTTCCCAAACTGGAATTTCACAACTCGTGTAAAAAATTAAATATTTAAGTTAAAGAAAAAAGAATTTCGTACTTTGTTAATATTTTTAATTTCGTTTAAAACAAACGTGTTTTTATTCAAGAGACTCATATACAGGGTGTTCAAAGAATCCTGTTACAGACATTAATTAAATCAAAGTATCTTTAAACTAAAAATTTAAAATCAAATGTACTTGAAGCTCAAAAAGTTACTGTTTATACTGGGTGTAGTAATTGTCTGAATTATTAAAATCAAAACCAATGCTTTTCGACGCAGACAACCCAAAGTGTTAACCAAGATCCAGAGACTGGGTGCAGTATTCGACCCTGTCCGATATTGTAAGCGCAACCCTCCCCAACCTCTTCAAACCAAAAGATAAAGTGCAGGAAGGCCTCCAGAGTCTCAATTAAGCTCTAGAACTCGGTCTAAATTTTTTATTTCTCAATCTACGAGGCACGTTCGTGTTCAACAACATGTTCAATAATCACAATGAACTTTTTGTCAGTTGTTTTATGGGGTGTTTATTTTATACCAGTCTACCAGATAATCCACATACAACAGTCCTTCAATTAAGTAGAGGTCAATAAATTACCATTTTCAACATTTTCCGAGATATTTTCATTAATTTGTAACTTTGACAATTTCTGTGATGGACTTTTATCACTTTTTTTAAGAAATCGACTTCTTATTTAAAGGTGCATGTACGGTTAAAATTTTTCGAGTAAGTTGCCTTACACCCTGATATCAGCCGATTCTTAAAAATATCATTCTCTTACGTAGCCTTGTAAATTTAATGAATTTGGATCAATTGTTCCCCACTCACAAAATAAAATCTCATTTTAAAACTTATTTCATAAATAATTATTTATTTAATATAAAAGCCTTATACAGGGTGTTGCATCATAAGAGGGACATAGCTTAATAGGAGGTAGAGAACATCAGTGGTAACCGGAACCTCCCATAGAAATGTATCATTGGGCCTTCATTACGAGGTTACTGGGTGTTAAATAATTTTTGGCCAAACCTGTTTTTTGTTATAACTTTGACAGGGAATGAAATAACGGATTCATATTTGGTACGGCTAATGTACTAACGAGCCCCAAGAGGTACATGTATAAAAAAAAATATATCCAGGTCCGGACTCACTATAATTTATGTTTCTTCTTTGCATCAATAAAACATCACCCTGTATATATTTTTTTGAAATTTCGATACGATATTCGAAAAGAGCAAGAAAAAACAAACAAAATGGCCTATTTCATTTTTTTGTTACACCTTCGTGGTTATTTAAATACGTTGTTAAATGTGCAAGAAAATGGATTACAGAACCCTATTAAATGAGAGGCACGTGAAATAAATAGTTTTATAACTAAAATTTGCAAAAATTCTATTGAGCCTAGGTGGTCTGGGTGAATCCTAATTCCGGCACGTTTTAAAGGTCCATTTTGGTAAAAAACTGTGGTCCTAATAAGTAATCGGGTATGAAATAACAAAATTTTTAATCAATCACAGTAGGCTTGTTCAAAGAATAAAAGTGACAGATAATTTAAACCATTTAGGCCTAAGCAACAAGTTACTTTGATCAAGAAAATCATCAACATTTTATACTTAATAAAAATTGGAAAAGAGAACAAACTAAAATCTAAATAAATAAAATATTTTCCATTCAATTAACAATGAATAACAAAACAATAACTAAATGTGTTTAAAAATAAAACGTAATTGACACTAAAGTAAATTTTCAAAATGTCCTCCCCCACATTCTGTGCATTTTCTTGCGCGTTTAGAAAGGTCACCAATTGCTCGACGTATCATTTCTGGATTATTCCGTATTTCGTCGCAGGTTGTAACGATGCGCTGGATTAAATGTTGTCTACTTTCAATTTCAATGCTATAAACCTCGTTTTTTAAGTGGCCCCATAAAAAGTAATCACAAGGGTTACAATCAGGAGATCTTGGTGGCCATTCATGTGGACCCCCGCGTCCAATCCATCTATTAGGATACACATTGTTTAAGTGTTCTCTTACTTGAAGGTTAAAATGTGGTGGGGCCCCATCATGCTGAAACAACATGCCTCTTATACCGATATTTTCTTACATATTCGGTAAAATGTTTTGAAGAAAATCAAAGTAAATTTCACCATTCAATCTTTCTTCAAAAAAATGTGGCCCTATCAAATGTCTATTCACAAGTCCGACCCAAACATTTACAGAAATCCTGTGTTGCGAACGGCGTTGGCGTACCGCATGTGAGTTTTCCTGTGCCCATTTATGATTATTTCGTGAATTATTTACTCCATCCCTTGTAAATTGTGCCGCATCCGTAAATAAGGTTCTGTAAATGACTGGGCGATGGTGAGACAACCGATGACAAAATGCCAGGCGGGGGATATCGTCGCCTTGTTGAAGACGCTGTACCTGCTGGATATGATATGGATGGTAACGTTCTCTTTTTAGGGTTCTCCATACTCGCCAATGAGGAATACCAGTTGCCAAACTGATTCGTCTAGTGCTCATATTTGGGTTTTCTTGAACTACGTTTATAATATTGTTTCGTTCCTGCACACCTTGTTGTAAAACACGCTCCACAACTGCAGAAGTAGGAAACCTTCCGTGTTGTCTTGCATACTGGAACACCGTACTAAAGGTTTTATGATTAGGGCATCGACGACCAGGAAAACGCATCCGATATTCTCTTTCCGCCGACCTACCATTTCCATTACAGAAACCATAGATGAATATTATGTCAGCATATTCCACGTTTGTAAATTTTACTGGCATAGTTAAAATATTTTCACAAGTTTTCACTAACTAAATGCGGATTATTGACACATTAAATTACTAACAAACAATTATTCAACTGTTTAGGAGATTTCTTTTTATTATCTGTCACTTTGAACAAGCCTACTGTGATTGATTAAAAATTTTGTTATTTCATACCCGATTACTTATTAGGACCACAGTTTTTTACCAAAATGGACCCTAAAACGTGCCGGAATTAGGATTCACCCAGACCACCTAGGCTCAATAGAATTTTTGCAAATTTTAGTTATAAAACTATTTATTTCACGTGCCTCTCATTTAATAGGGTTCTGTAATCCATTTTCTTGCACATTTAACAACGTATTTAAATAACCACGAAGGTGTAACAAAAAAATGAAATAGGCCATTTTGTTTGTTTTTTCTTGCTCTTTTCGAATATCGTATCGAAATTTCAAAAAAATATATACAGGGTGATGTTTTATTGATGCAAAGAAGAAACATAAATTATAGTGAGTCCGGACCTGGATATATTTTTTTTTATACATGTACCTCTTGGGGCTCGTTAGTACATTAGCCGTACCAAATATGAATCCGTTATTTCATTCCCTGTCAAAGTTATAACAAAAAACAGGTTTGGCCAAAAATTATTTAACACCCAGTAACCTCGTAATGAAGGCCCAATGATACATTTCTATGGGAGGTTCCGGTTACCACTGATGTTCTCTACCTCCTATTAAGCTATGTCCCTCTCATGATGCAACACCCTGTATATCTTTACTTCTACTTCCGCCAATCACAAAAAATTGTTCTTACTCGAACTATAAATCGATATTTCACAGTATATAGGATTTATTTATGAGATTATTGTTTAATTAAATAGCTGTACAATGTTCATAATCATTGACGTGAAAATGCAGGTACATTGCGTATTTTTACTTTCACTTTTATCAGCCATAAAACACAGAGAATCTTGCATGACAGAAGAATTCTTGGAATACGGATGGATTCTGCATTCATGACATTTTCAGAATTCCTATTCCGCTGATAACTTAATACTCTCATGCCAATACAGCCCTCCATTTCCCTACTGTATCTAATCAATCTTGAATTTTTATGTGAACTTACTTCGCCATTTTCCTTCTTTATTTGAATTTATTACCTAATACACTTTTTATGAAAAAATTAATAATGCGATTTAGGGTGTCATCTGGATTGTTTCTGTTCCAATTCTTGTAATATCACATAGACATTTCTCATCGGTATATACGTGCCAATACTCTGTCTGAATAGAAAATGTTGAATTTTATGAAAAATATTTGGCAGTTTGAAAATTCATGAGAGCATTGAAATAGAACGTTACCAACAATTTTTTTTGTCCCTTTATTAGAAGATCTGTCAATAATAATTGAAATAGTCACCTAATTTAGATTTATACAAACAAAATATAAATATATTAAGTGTCTATAATTACATGGTTAAAACTAAAATCGGAAGAAAAGTATAATTCCAAACACAAAATTTTACAGAAATGGGAACAGCAATTAAAATAAAGCAACACTGAAGTCAAATTAGGATTTGAATGTTAATGTCTGGTCAGTGTATTTTTTTATTTTAACCTATTGGGCGGAATTCGACGAGGTCGGCATATTAATGTTTAAGCGATTATTCTTTTAAACCGTGTTTTCTCATGGGTTATTTAAAAACATCTCGAGATTTATAAGTCCTACGGGAATCAGTGTATTTCAGAGGTTTTAATGATGAGAATAAACTGTGTTTATATTTGGAACACTCTGTATATTATTACATATTTGGATCAAGGATAAGTTGTGATTTTATAAATGTGTAACTTGTTTTTTTTTAAAATTTTGAAACACTAAATAATTTGGCAATAAATGAGACCTGATTAAATAATCTGTAAATGCAATATCTGAAACCTTGCGATGTTCTTTTTCTGGAAAAGAGGATCACACAAGCGCGGCAGTCTGTATAGCCGGAAGCGGGTATGGGTTCAAATATTTAAATTTTAAAAAATGGTTTCTACTGGGTAAATTCGGTAGAAGCTTAAGCAGACCAGAGGGCGCCAGTCAGTTTCCTTTCATTAAACTAACAAATAATGACAGTAGGCAGAATAAACAAATAATGAAACGCAAAACTAATATCAAAAATGTTAGTACGGTCGTGATAAAAAAAATAGGACGTCTTATAGCGGTATTTTGCTAAAATCTAGTTGTGTACATCTAACTTAAATTTTTGTGACATTGTCAGTTAGTTGTCATAATTCATTGCAACTGTGCAAAAAATTAATATGCCTCATATAAACGATTTAATTAAATCTGGAGTTATTGCTAAAGCAGAAGATGGATGGTCAATGAGACAAATTGCACTGCGTTATAATATTGACAAAAATTCGGTGTGTAACATTTTAAGAAAGTGGAGAATAAACGGTACGATTAGTAGAAATCCTGGATCAGGGAGACGAAGGATATCAACTCAACAACAAGATTTGAAAGTGGTAAATGCTTTAGTAGAAAATTCATGTTACTCAGTTATTCAGGCTGCTGAAGAAACGAATTTTCCTGGATCGAGTAGTACTGGTCGCCGGCAAGTAAGAGAATCGGAGCTACGCTGTCATGCAGCAGCACAGAAATACTTACTTAAAGCTGAACATAAAGAAGCTCGAGTAGGATTTGCGCTTGAATTTTTAGCGCATTATGTAAATTTTTGGAACAATGTAATCTTTACAGCTGAAAAAACTTTCCAGTCGTATTCGTGTTTACCGCCCTCCGAATACTCAATTCGATGAGAAATATACATCTAACAATGATAAAAGTGGTAGATTTTCCGTCAATATGTGGGCTTGGATATCGTGACGTGATTCTGGTGTTTTGTGGCATATTGAGGAACAATTAAATAGTGAAACGATGTTAGGATTTTAGACAATATTATGCTCCCTTCTGTGTCACAATTATTTCCTAATAATGAATTCATATTTCAACAAGACAATTGTTCCGTTCATACTGCTCATACCGTAACTAACTGGTTTCAAGATAACAACATCAATGTTCTTAACTGGCCCAGTCATAGTCCAGATCTTAACTCTGTGGAAGAAGTATGGGGACTACTTGTAAGAAGTATCCAAAAACGAAATGTGAGATCACGGAATGCCGAAGAATTACTGGAAATAGTAAATAATTCATGGGAGAATATTATTACTAATGATTATTGTATAAGGTTATTTAATTCTATGCCAAACAGACTTATAAATAGAAACGGTGCAATAACGAAATATTAATAGTTAGTTTCTTATTAAGTAGGATATCCTTTGTCCTTTGATCAATATTATTATATATCGAGAGTAGCTGTGTGTACGTGTTGTGAGAAATAATTGTGAAAATATCAAGTTTAAACTAAATAGAAAAGTTGTGTAGCTAAACATGTTGAAGTGAATTAGTCCACACTGTGATTACACCTTATGTTAGTGAGTAACACTCCTATATCAAAAAGTTAATTTTGAAATACATAAACACATAGGTTAAACGGACAATTACTAGTGCAAAGACAGAGACAGAAAGGTATCGTCTACACAAACAAAAAGCCAAGAACAAAGAAAAAAAAAAGGAGATAATCTAACTGATATGGGTGATACAGAAAACATATCTAATGGGGAACTATTTAAATTATTAAAAGAGATAGCAGTAGATATCAAGGAAATTAAAGCAGACCTCTCTAAACACAACGAACACCTTCTGACACTGGACAAAAGAGTAAGCAAACTAGAAACCGAAAATAATCAATTAAAAGAGAAATTATAAATTACACAAAGAAAACTAAAAAAAAATAACGTAGTTATATTTGGGATACCTGAAGAGGACGGCTTAGCTATAAAAAATCAAGTAAAAACTTTGATAAAGGAGACACTGAACGTACCTTTAGAAGAAACGGACATATGTGATATATACAGAGTGGGCTTCAAATCATCTAATAAACCAAGAGCTTGCATATTAGAACTAGTAAGAACCAGTGTTAAACAAGATATTTTTTAAAATGTTGAGCATCTGAAGGGAACAGGAATTAGTATCGCGAATGATTTATCACCCGAAGAAAGAGAGGAACAAAAAGTATTACATCACCACTTGAAATTAGCTAGAGGAAAACAATATGAAGCCAAAATATATAAAAATAAATTAATTGTAAATGGTGAAACTTACTCATACGAGGATCTAATAGGCACAGAAACTTCAGCCACATTTGATAATCTAACTTATAGTCGCATTCGTGGTAATCATAGTGCACCAACAACCCCAACAGCTGATGTGAGCAAAGAACACGCTACAGCAAGGAAGACAGACAAAAGGGAAAATAAGGAAAGTTTTGATATACTGAGTGAAGAAACAAGGAAAGAACGAAAGGAAAACAAACAACTACCCACAGCAGGTTCCAGTATAAACACAAGATCCAACCAAAAAATCCGCCAGTCAAGACGATAATGCCATGACGCCCCCGCCTTCAAAGAAAACTAAAAAATAATTAAATTAAACTTTTCCTTTCTCTTTGCTTTTTTGCTTATTGAGTTAGAGGTTACATGTCCTATGTTTCTATGTTCTTAACTATAAAAACTACTATTCTTTAAGTTTTCCTTATACGAATAAATTATATATAATGGATCCATACATTAGAGACTTGGAGTATAGTCCTATAAAAACATATATAGTAAGTAGTAGTCAGGAATACAATAAATGTATAATAAACAAAAATAAGACTTTTAAACTTGTCCATAATAATATACGGAGCATTGCAAAAAACCTAGATGAATTTAATGTGTTTCTGAACTGCTATAATATTACGTATGACATATTAATATTTACTGAATGTTGGAGAATCCATAACCTAAAGTTATTTAGTAAACCGGGTTATGACTTATTATACAATGACGGCACAATAAATCAAAATGATGGAGTCGTAGTATACATAAAAAATACCATAGAATATGACTATAATATATTAAATATCGGAGCTATTAATACCCTTAATATAAATATATCAATTAGTGGGAAGACAATAAATATTTTACCTATATACCGACCCCCTAGTACATGCCCTTACCTTTTCAACTATGAGCTAAAACAATTTCTAGCTAATAATAAAATGAAAAAAGATATAAAAATCTTCGTAGGAGATATAAATATTAATATTAACAATTCTGATTTAGAATATGCACAAGAATACTTAAATATTATGAGTGAACAGGGATTTATATCATTTATTAATGAAAATACTCGAGAAGAAGGCAACACGAAAACTTGCATTGATCACATATTCATAAAAACCAAAGAATTAAAAAACAAACTTATACCTCTAATTTGGGACATAAAAATTACTGATCATTATCCAATTATGTTGCATTACGACCTAGGTTCATATAAAGAAAAGATAACAGAAAAAATTAACTGCAAAAAATATATCAATTACGGCAATCTTAATATAAATTTAAAAAACGAAAACTGGCAGGAACTTTACTCGATGAAAAATGTTAATACGGCAGCTAATTTTCTCATAAATAAAATAAAAAGTAATATTGAAAACGTTACGCGACAAGTTGCAATGAAAAGAAAAGAAATAAAAAAAACTCCGTGGATAACGGAAGGTATAATTAAGTCAACTATAACAAAAAATAACATGTATAAAACTATGAAAAAAAATCCAGATAAGAAAGAACTTGAAAACGAATACAAATCCTATCGCAATAAACTCAATTTAATCATAAAAAACACAAAAATTGATTACTATAAAACGCAAATAAATAAAAATAGAGGTACATCAAAACAATTATATAATTGCATCAAAAATATTTGTAACGAGTTTGCTAATAAAAACGACGACGTAAAAGAGATTAAGTTGGAAGATGGTAATGTCTTGTCGAATAAACAAGAAATAGCGAATTCCTTTGCGTTCCATTATGCTAACGTCGGAAAAAACCTGGCTGGCAAAATAATTAAACCGGAGCATGCAATTTCAAGAAACGAAAACAGAGCCAACTCAATCTATATTATACCCTCAGACAGAGTAGAAATCAAAAACATAATTTTACAATTAAAAGTAGGTAAAGCGCCAGGCATAGATGGGATTACGGCAGAGATCTTTAAAAAAATTGTAGACGTAATAATAGATCCGCTAACATACTTAATTAACCTCATTATAGAACAGGGTATATGTCCGGATGCATTCAAAGTGGGGTTAGTCAAGCCATTATTTAAGAGCGGTGATAAATTAAAAATGTCAAACTATAGACCTATTTCCTTAATATCAACACTGTCAAAAATTTTTGAAAAAAATTATAAAAGTCAGAATTGTGAAATACTTGGATAGGTATAACATTCTGTCCAATATGCAATTTGGGTTTAGAAACGGTATGTCCACTGAGGATGCTATAGCATACGTATCATATAACATATATAATTCATTAGATAATAAAAAGCCTACATTATGTATTTTTATCGATCTTGCCAAGGCTTTCGATACGGTTAGCCATACCCTATTGCTGAAGAAGCTGGAACAAATCGGTTTCAGAGGTAAAGCCTATAAATTAATGGAGAGTTATTTATTAAATAGAAGTCAATGTGTGAAAATTAATGACATCATCAGTGACCATAAAAATATAGAGTATGGGGTACCGCAGGGGACGGCATTGGGTCCCATTCTATTTAACATTTATATAAATGAACTTCTAATGTTAACAATCAAAGGAAAAATACTTAGTTTCGCAGATGACACTGTAATTATCAATACAGCAGATACATGGGAGAAACTAAAAACTGTATCAGAACAAGATTTTAAAATTGTAAAAAATTGGTTTGACTACAATATTCTTACTATTAATTATGAAGAAACTAAGTACCTTCCTTTTACTTCATACCAAAACAATCTACCGAACTTTGGTCCTCTCCATATCGTCAGTGATAACAACACCGTATTTTTCATTGATGAGGCAGATTATGTCAAATACTTGGGTATCATGATAGATAAACATCTCAGATGGAATCTACAAATAAACTATGTTGTTAAAAAATTACGACCCCTACTTTCAAAATTTAAGTATTTAAAATCATTTTTAAACATACCTCAGCTAGATATATTGTATTATTCTCTCGTGCAGTCCCAGCTCACGTATGGTATTATTGGTTGGGGAGGTGTAAGAGGCAACTACCTGCAAATATTAAATACTATTCAAAAATGGTTTCTGAAAATAATATATAATAAAACTAAAACTTACCCTACCAATGATCTATACGATGAGGCGGAAAAAATGGATATTAGGCAACTATTTTCCAAAAAAATACTAATGCATCTATTTAGAAATAAATGGCAAATAACATATAATGAACACAATTATAATACCCGCACCAAACATATAAGTGCTGTAAAGACTAGGGTTAATAAAGCAGTAGGCCAAAAAAATTATACTTACCTAGCTCCCCAAATTTATGACTTAGTGCCATCTGAAATAAAAACTACTACATCATTTAATGTTTTAAAAAAAAAAAAATTAATGTATGGATAATGGATACTCCAAAATGTGCGTGCGTGTGTATTTAGGTGTGATCGGACTCCATTATTTAATTATGTATTATTACTTTGTATAATTTGATAAATTTTAAATACATACAACCATATGTGCGTGCGCGAGTGTGTATTTATGTGTGATCGGTCCCTATTATTTAATTGTATATTATCGTATTATTGTCCTTTATAATTTCACAAAATTTAAATATGGACATACAGCGATAAATAACTGTACCCCTTTTAACAAGTACCTAGTACTTCATAGGGTTGTCACTGTTTATTTGCAAATTCTTATTTTTTTACCTAAATTTTTTTACTTTATATTTACTTTGTGATATTTAAAAATGTTTTTTCTATTGTAATATTTAAAAAAAAATTTCTTTTGTAATATCTACACTATGCTTATGCAAATAAACACTTTTATTATTTATTATTATTATTATTATTACTAATCGTACCGGTTATTATCTACTTTCTTAAAATGTTACACACCAAATTTTTGTTAATGTTATAACGCAGTGCAATTTGTCTCATTAACCATCCATATCATTTACTATAGCAACAACTGCAGCCATAAAATAAAAAATAAATTAAAAGTGATATCTGTTTTATTTCGGCTACTCATTACATATTCAAATAGAGACAGATTTACATTAGAAAAAAAAAGTTGTCCTATTTTTTTCTGCTCACGACAGTACCTACGACTTTTTACAGAAAAGCAAGTTTCTATATTTTTTTTATTTTCTATTTTTTAGTCATACTTTTTGGGAGGTTTACCCCCTAGAGATCGCTCAATAAAAATTCGTCTATTAACGATTTGTTTTGATTTCTCGCTCCTTCGTTTTACAGATTTTCAATTTTCACTCCCTCACCCCCGCGCCCCCCATGTGCGGATATTAAATTAATGGTAGAATACTGAATTGTTATCTGATCTTAGTAACTGTGCAACATTTCATCAATTGATGTTATGTCAGGAAGTGTAGTAAATAAAGGATACAAGATTTGAAGAAAATTTGTATCCCTCGCCCCCTACGTGCGGATGTTTGCATAAGTAACAGTGGAATACTGCATTGCCATCCGATCTTACTAACCGTGCAAAATTTCATCAATTGATATGTCAGGAAGTGTGTTAAATAAAGGATGCAAGATTTGTACATAAACATTGTGCACGCATTGTGAGTTAAAGAAAAGGAAGTAAAAATGCTTTGCATGAAAGTTTTAGATTTTTTCTATTATCTACAAATTTTATGAAGGACATTTTCCGCTAGGAAGTCAGGTTTCGCTGAAAATCGCAAAAAAACATTTTCTACGCCTAAACAGCACCCCCATTTTACAATTTCACTTTATCTCTTGTTTAATTTTTGTTTTATCTCTTCTCTAACCTTAACTAAATTTTCAGGCTACTCCTTGCCCGTTAATAATTTTTTTTTAGAATTCAAAATCCGCTTTGGCACCAGCCTATATTAGATAATCCCATATTTCATATATAATTATTTCATAAAGTAGCTTAAGACTCACATTTAATATTTCATGTACAGTTTCGTTTTTCTCAAAACCGGGTATTATTTATGATCCAATATCTTACGGCTCTGAATAATCCCTCTGGTACATAGTTCTTTGGATTAACTATTTTGCTATCTATTCCGTAAATCATGACCTAATACTCAATTATTCGCAGGAACTAAGAAAATCCAACAAATAAATCATATAAAATATTTACTGCGAGATTTATTGTAAGTCAAAATAAAGTACTTTAACGCAAGCTGTAGACTTGGGAAATATTTTAAAATTCATCATATGAGATTTTCCCTGACTTATCTTGCATTATTTCTAGAATATAAAGTCAAAGAGGAAAACATAACGTTCAGTAGAAATATTAATTCTCATTTAATCCAGAGGATGAGCTTGAACTAAAACAAATACAATAATAAAATTTTTGTTTGGCTTTGTGTTAAGCAAATAATTAATGCAATGAATGCACGGCTCGACATTACGTAAATAAAATAAATGTTTTGTTAAAAGTCTTAAAGGACAAATTAATTGAGCTAGAGGACCGTCTACAGTCGTTAAAATAAAAACTACATTGTCGACGCAGCAGTGAAGATCATCTTACTGGCTCATTTACAATACCATGTGGATTTTAATGTATTGCATATTCATAAGATGACGGATATAGTCCGCAGAGTACGTAAACTTATTGAAATGGAAATAGAGAAGGGTCGCCTGTGTCAGGTTCCCCATAGAATTAATCGTCTCTAACATTAATCAAACGAAGACGTCGTACACAAAGCATTGTATTTAACTATCAATATATTTGCTGTGGAAAAAACATTGAAACACTCTTGAAATTCGAGTTGGTTTTTCTTCTCCTGTCCGACGTGTTTACACTATGGCACAATGAAAATAAGAGATATGCTCGGTACGTGTTCCAATTTGGACTGGAACTGCGCATGACATCACAGAGAGGTATTTTCGAACCTAATTCGCAGTAACTACTAAAATAGCGAATAATCAGTATATGGAATTTTAAAACATCATAGAGTTTCAACAGAAAGGTGAAATAATAATAATGAAAATTAAAACTGAAAAGTATTTATCCACGATTAATATATGTTTCACATGTGTCAATTTTGCTATATAATGTCATAAGTACAATAAATCTAGACCAATTTTTGACATCTTTTGGACTTTATTTCTCAGGGGATAATTATATGACCAATCGATGGAGAAAAATGTCAGGAATTAAAATGTTTAAGACTTGGGTGCTGTAGCAATTTTGTAAATGGATAAAAACTATCAACAAATTGGCCTTGCTCAACTTTAACGGGGTACGACGGCCATAAAATACTTCTAATAATTAAAAAATATATATCACGTTGTAGAAAAAGAAATTCTCTACAATTTTGTTACGGGAAATACCCCACTATGATGATTAATTTTTTTTAAATCAATTTTCTAAGATTTTTTACCAAGTTATTTTTGTTTGGTCAGCTGACCGTTGTCGCTGTGAACGATCCATATTTTGAGTCTGACGGACTTTTACTATATTTATCAAAAATGAATGTTAACGTTCATAAAATAAGGGTTCAAAATTACTGTTTCAGACGGAAAATAATATAAAATCTATACTTACTGTTCGTTTTTGCTTAACTGCTGCTCTGATGGTATCTATTGGATGTCGTAACACTATAAATCTAACACAGTAGGTACTAATACTTTCTTAAAATTATACCTGAAAGGGAATTTTGAAAACACAAGTAAAAGACAATATAAAGTTCAAAAATATATATTAAATCTCTTCAAAAATTTATGTGTTACAACAAGTTCAAGAAATATGTTTTCGCAAACTAGTCTGGCCCATGTACAACACATGGTGAGGAACGGACGACTTATAATGCACCAACTACCATCCAATGTGCAGTTAGTTTTTGAGCTAACGATTACACAAAAAGATTCAAGAAAAGTTCAATGTTTATAAAATTTTGGTGGGCTTTTGCTTGCCTGTCTATTCATGTATTTTTATTTCAATATCAATTTTGGTCGCTCCTCGGAGCTTGAATCGCAACGACTTTGAATTATATTCTGCAATTACAATTTCATACGTCCAGGCAAGGCGGTCCCATGCACATATGAGTACATGGTAAAGATACTTTTCTGACACCGAATCACTGAGGAACCGGTTTAGGGCAAATCCCGTTAAAATCGACTGCTAGGAAATGATAGGAGTCCCATGTCGCTAAAGGCTATTTTCGCTAAAACTCACGATATACTTTGAATAGAAGCTGGATTAACTTGTCCTCATATTTAATACCACGCATGAGTTGCAGTGCTTAACAACGTGGATTCGTAAAAGGGTTTTTAATTTTGAAATTTCAAAAAGTCAAATTTTGTTACTGTTTCTAAATTTTGGTGGTCGGGGCGACATTACGTCCCTGTGCAGCGACATTTACTACACTTTCTAAAATTACGCTCCTTGAGGAGTTATTGAAATTTTTGCATAAAAATGCTCCGTAGAGCGAAAATATGATTAAAATATTAAAAACCTCTTCCACGCTATTTTTACGTGAAGCACGCTTTTCATGCGAAATATTTTGTTACAGTTTCGAAAAGTACATCGAGGGTTTTATCGTGTTCTTTAACATCGCCACGCCCCTTTGCGACATGGCAGAACGGCGCGTGCTGCGTGCGCATCCAGAAGGGCTGAATATGCGGGAACTACAACAGTCCAACGTGATATATATTTTTAATTATTAGAAGTATTTTATGCCCACCGTACCACGTCAAAATCGAGCAAGACCAATTTGTTGATAGTTTTTATTTATTTAGAAGATTGCTACAACAACCAAGTCTTAAATATTTCAATATGGTAGATAAAATTATTATTTCTAGTTTTTCACATACGTTAAAAGCTAAAATAAAAACGCTGCGATAACGGTATAGTTTAATAACGGGGTATTTTATATTTACAACAAACGAGATAGTAGATTTTTTTCTTTTATCTTGTATATATTGTAGGAAGTGTGCAGAATCCAAGTTTTAGACCTCTAAAACACTTGGCTAATTTTTGTGTGGCCGAAAAACCACGAATTTTTGGCACTTTTTCAGTTTATAGCCTATAACTTAAAAACAATGCATCCAATCGAAAAGTCGTCCATTATCAAAATTAAAGAGCATTAAATTTTGCTTCGAATGAATACCTCAAAGTTGAAATTTCATCAAGAGGTATGGGCGTAATTGGCAGTCGAATAACAACAATTTTTACCAACTTGTAAAAAATCGTTTGAAGGCATCAGGTTCTTCAGCAGACATCATTTTCAGTGCAGAAACAAATGCTGCAGTGTCACAGGAAGAATTCCTTTCAAACGAGAGTAACAAGAACTATTTGATTTTGATGTCTACAAAATTATACAAAAATTCCAACCGCAACAGGTGGAAGAAGATGCAGATTCATTAATTGAAGAAACAACTATTTCCCAAGCAGCAAAATCCGATAGTGTGGTAATTGTTAGCGAGGACATTGACGTTCTTGTTCTCCTAATGGGCCTCGGAAGCAAGTACGAGAACTTGTACTTTCACAAACCAGGAAAGGGAAAAAGTAGGTTTATGATATTCAAACACTTCCTTCAACTTTGATCCCACACATGTCCTTTTCATGCATGCATTTACTGGGTGTGATACCGTCATCATTTTTTGGCCATTGAGCAACATCGACACCTGAAAGCACAAGTAGCTGCATTTCTCGACTTAATAGAACACGCAGGGAACAGCTGATCTGGGCACTGTATGAACAGATGCACAGTGGGCCTCTGGACGAGCTGAGATACAAGATTTTTATAAAATCAGCTTCAAAAAAATCGTTCAACCTAGCACGGTTGCCACCAACATCGGATGCATCAAGGTGGCACCCAATGCACGCATATCATCAAGTGCAAACTTGGCTGGGAAACTAAAAAAACCCATGCCAATGGAGTTGGAAGAAAGGCTCGCCAGGCTTATTCCCTATAACAATGTCAAAGTATACTGGACCCGACATGCTGCTAAAAATGGTTCCGTGTACATGCATAAAAGGTTGCACTGCAGTATGCAGCTGTCGGAAATCAGGCCTGAACTGCTCTTTGACTTGTAAACACTGCTCTATCCTCTCATGTCAGAACACTCCTGAGATTGAGTTGGATGAAGATGAAGATGACGACGAAGATTACTTCGAGCTTGAGGAAGTTAGTGGTGCTGCTGCAACGAATCAAGAATATAGGATGTAGTATTGCAGTACGAGGAGATTAGCCAGCCCCAATCCAAACGGATTCGACTACTTTAACCACTGGACGCAAATAATTCGCTTTTTCCAAAACTCATTTTTACTTCATTTCAGTTTTTTTCTACAACTTGTTATTATTCTTGCACTATGTATTTGTTTATTTTTTTACACTTTGTTGTTCACTACTATTGGGCAAATTTTTATTTTTGGTTAATAAACTTTGGACCTTTCTTTACATTATGCTTTCATTTCGACAAGCCATTTACAAAAAGGAATAAAAGAAAATAATAAATTTATTTACGTGTAGGACATTTCGGATTTTGAGTGTATTTTGCTCAATATTGATCGAAATTGGAAAACCAGGTAATCTGTGAACTTGAAATTACATGCTCTACAACTTTTCATTCTATGGATTTTTTCATTTAGATTAGCCGTTTCAGAGCTGAAGACGTTTAAAAAGTTACCTAGTGTGAATTTTTTACAAGTTGGTAAAAATTGTTGTTATTCGATTGTCAATTACGGTCATACCTCTTGATGAAATTTTAACTTTGAGGTACTTATTCGAAGCAAAATTTAATGCTTAAGTTATAGGCCACAAACTGAAAAAATTGCCAAAAATTAGTACTTGGTAAACTTGTTCTGCTGTTAAAATTTTTGACTTTTTCGATATATATCCTAAAGCTTGACGCTTCAAGAAAGCAATAGTTTTTGGATATTTGTTGATGTCCCCATTTTCTTTTATGGCCAAACAACTTTTTAGCATTGACAATCGACTCCATATCGTGGAAGATTTCATAGACTTGGCTTTTTGGACAAAGTAAACTAAAAGAATATCGTCAGTTTTGATTTTGTTCACATTTCGCCATTCGGTAAAAAGTTGTTATTCGTGTTCATATATTGACCTGGATTTCATTGGTAATAAATTCGCGCTCGCTTGTGCCGCTTGCTCTAAGATGTCATCGAGAATTTCGAGATTTTCTTCTAAGTACATTTTATCGGCATAAATTTAATTGACAGAAAATAAACAACGCTGACAATGCCAGTGTTTGGTATAACAATATATAATGCGTTTCCATGGTGACTCTCAAATTATTTCAAAAGTGATTCGTTTTAAATTAGTCTATGTCAGATAATGTCGACAAAACGTCAAAAAATACTAAAGGAGTTTATCCAAATATTCATACATTTACGAATTAAAATACAAAAACATCAGATAGCATATAGACTCTTTTAAATTTAGTTTACTTTCCTGTATATTTCTATTTTCAAGTCATACATTCGGTATTTTTATTCAGCGCACTACATGGAAAACATTGGAGATCAGGAAAACTTTTTCCATGCACTGTTTCTGTGCACTGTTTCCGTGCGCTAGTCTGAAAAAGCCCATCTTACATTATTACCAATATAGATGAAAATAAGGTGTTTTCAAAGAAGTATAATAAAAAGTCCTTAGATAATTCATTCTCTTTCTTCCTGTGCAGCTTCTCCAAAGGGACGGGTAACAATCTGAGCGACGAATTAATATAGAGATGACAAACAAATCTTTGATAACTTAATGCTGTTTAAATAGGGAAAATTTATTATTATCATTATTGAGATATTTGGATATGCCACAAAACCAAAATTCTATATTACCGAAAAGTATGTTTTAATAATTGTTTTACTTGTCAGCGGCCGATAAAATTATCTTGAAAACCTCCATAATTAATGATGTTTCTTATTGTTGATTATCAGTCAGCGCTTCTAAATAATACTCCAATAAAAAAACTAAAAAACATAATGGATAAATAGGTTAATGATAAGAAAATATTTGAAACATAACATTAATGCTTTGGATTTTATGAAAATCAATTTTCTTAATCCTTTGTTCAGTTTAAAATTAAACAACATATTGTTCTAGAGTCAAGGCAGCTAAGAAAAAGATTAAATTTACAATGTGAAAGTATTCTTTGAAGCCACAATGATCTTTTAGAAAAACTTAACTCGTTCACTGCCACCACACGTAAAAGAAAATGTTTAGAAATATTATGTTCTTGTAATTTTCATTCGCTTAATCTTTTCATATAACTTTTTGTCAGTTGTTTTATAAAGTAAGTAAGCAAATATTTTATACAGTGCCCCAGTTAATGCCTTACTCTCGATTTTCTCGGTTTGGTTCAAAAACCAGGCTACCGTGGATTTTCTCAGGAATCCAGTGCGTCTAGAAAACATACAATTCAGTATCAGAAAGAAAGTTATGACCAAAAAACTGATTTCTGACTAAATCCGATTTTATGAATTTTATTTATATTTGTTTTGTTGGTCAACCCTGTATATACATGCCGATTACACGTTAATCGGGTCCGGTAATTTTTGTCGCTATTAGTTTTTGTTTGCGAGTTGTTTTATTTGGAATGTTTTCGTATCTAATAAAAAAAACATGATGTGGGTATAAACTGCCGAGTCCAGCAGAAAGCGAGAGACCGTTGAGAAAGAAAAATTAAGAGAATAGACACCCGGTGATTAACATATCTTGAATTGTACGTTTTAAACGGCTAGATCACGGGAAATTTGAAAGGACGATATAACTCCTATATATTTGGAGTTTTGAGTATATCATTTCAAGGCAAATTTTGTTGGATATTTCTTAAGGGAATTTAGTGTACATAAGAAAACGTTTCCTTAGTGCATAGAGCACATCGCACTTTACTTAGTCAAGGGCCCGCATCACAGTTTGCTCCTATACTTTTTCTATTTTTGTAGATGTTTTTTTTATTTAATATGGTTTAATTGTCGATGTCATCATTTGTAAATAGTTTAAATTGGGGGAAGAATGGTCGCAAATCAGTAATATCCCCGTATATTGGAGAAGTAAATGTACAGGGGAGAGCCCAGACTCTAATACCCGCCGGCGTCGCTCGATGAAGAAATCTCCGAAAACCCTCACCGTCTACCCAAGGCTAAGTACCACATAGTGGAAAATTTCTATTTGGTAATTGTTTTATAAAGCGTTATGAAATTTATTATTTTTTTTATATTCACCTTGACAAGTTTATTTATTAACCATCCCTGTGACAATCCCTAGATCAAGGTATTTTATGGATAAATGAAAGGTTAGTTAGATTGCCTTTACCTTGGGTGGTACTCTAGTCAGGTGCGGGGCATTATTGTTATAAATGAAGGAAATATAGACATGCTTCTCAAAATTGTTACTGACCCCAAATATTATATGTTCTTTTATGTCTATTTAAATAAAGTTTTCTTACATTTTAATTTAGATTGTGTCTTATTCAGTGAAGGCATTGGTATTTTTTTGCTTAGTCTTTTTGCTGACAAAAGTTTTAGTAATTTGAATTTGAAGTAAGGTATGTAGAATGAAAAATTACTCGGCGCCCTCAGGTCTTTAACTACTCACATAAGTTAACAATAATAAGATTAGTTTTGTTTAAGTAAAAAACCCACTCCCGACTCCACTCAGTCTCTAGTCGGACATACTTTAGTTGTACCCAACGTAAAGAAAAAAAGCACGTAACACCGAAAAATCACAGGAATATCTGAATCAGTGACAACGTATTTAGATGTACATTAAATGATAGAGTTTTATCAAATACGACCTCTCGCAGTTTAAGGTCTGTAAAATATGGTATCTTTTATGGTATAGTCGGAGATTGTATTCAATTTGCATGTATAAGACATTACATTACATTTTCGGGAATTTAACGGGAGTTTATATTTACTACACCAGTCACTTACTTCATCTTAGTTTTTTTTTGCAATCGGATAAAAAATAGTGGTCCAAGGACAGATCCTTGCGGTACCCAGAAATAGCCATGTATTCAGCAAACTTGAAACCGTTAAATGCCGCGTATTGAGTCCTGTTTGACGGATAGGAATGTAATAGGAATAATAAACGAGAGAGATACCGATATCGTCAAGTTTCATAAACAACATAGAATGGTCAAGTCTGTCGAATGCCTTGGAAAAATCAGTATAAATAATATCAGTTTGAGTTTGGTCATTTATGTATTCTGATTCATATTGAGTCACACAAAGTAAATATGTTGTCGTAGAACGACTCCGCATAAAACCATGATGATGAATTTAAATTTAGTTCTCAGGTTCTGAGGGGGCCATGTATAATTATTGATACTGAATAAAATTGTTTTTCTAGCTTGCATCTGCCTCACCCAGGAAATTGAGCTTCAAATTTGGAAAAATTTCTTCTTTCATACCAATTAATCGATTTATTTGCATAATCAAGTATTTGCGTTAATATTTTTAATTATTACAAAGAATCTCATTATTTTTGAAAATTTTACCACATCTTTTAATAATATAGTTTCTATATTCTTTCCTATTATTTGGGTTTTCCACCACATGTATTATGATTCTCTTCAAAAACAAATCACCGAATCTACAAAATAATAGAATTATTGGAAAAAAAATTCTGCGCCCGTGACGTTTACGTCAAAGGAATAGTGAGAGGTTATGTTTTGCAAATAATATAAATCGGAATAAACACAGAAATAATGTATTTTGCTGACGTTTCGGAAAGTAGTCTCTTTCCGTTTTCAAAGCTTTTTTGGAAGAACTCTTATTTTGCTGTGTATGTCAAATACACAGCTTTAAGATTCTGTTTATGTTATTTCCATAGATACTTACTACTTACACAGAACACAGGACTGATGATATTTTCTTTTGGATAATGTTGAGTTTGTTAAGTTCTTCTTTTAACATTGGTATCCAGGTTGTACAAATATCTACAGAAAAATTCGATACGCACTTATCTTCATTTAATAAGATTATTGCTGATCCTTTAATTTTTCTTTTTTTGGTATCTGCTTCTTTTGTTAAAATTTTTATCGAGTCCCAGTTTATTCCATGTCCGTTTTCCCAAGCAAATCTTTGATTTCTGAATTTCATTCTTTCTAATGTAATTCTTGTGCTCATCTAACCTCATACTGAAAGGTCTGGATGACACACCCACGTAATATTTATCACATTCGCACGGGATATTGTAAATACAGTTTTTTGAATTCTGCTCCCTGTTTATTGATTTTGTTTTTGTTAAAATAGATCTTAAAGTGTTCCCCGTTTGAAATATCGTCCTAACATCAAATTTGTCACCTATACGGCGTAGCTTCTCCGATAGTCCGTATACATAAGGAATTATTGCTGTACAATGACGTTCAGGTTTTTGTCGTACTTGATTGTCCCTATTTTCAACATTTATGAAAACTCTATCAACAAAGGCTTCAGGATATTGATTTTGTACTAGAACCTCTTTGATAAATTCTTTCTCGTTATTTAATATTTCATTATTAGATGAAATTATTTTGGCCCTATCGTAATAATTAGTGAGTGCCCTGTAACATGGAAATGTTAGCTAAACCATGTGCAGTTGGGGAGAAACCTAGGAAAGCAAAAAAGAATTCAACTAATTGGGCTAGAACTAGAGCTAAGAAAATGAGGTTAGTTTTTCATATTACATTAAATTCTTAATTTTAACTAAAGTAATAACTTTATTTTAGGTATGCTCCATCAGGTTTACCTTCGGCTCTCAGATGTACCCATGAAAAGGGAGTACTTAAATGCAAAACTCTCAAATTGTTGGATTTAAAAAATTTTATGAACAAAAAGATAAAATTTATCAAGATAACTTTATATTGAAGCATATAGAAACGAAAAATGTAAAACGAAGACGTCCCTTTAATGAAGTGTATAGTCCAAGATTAGTACAAAGCAAGTATTTTATTCCTAATAGAAAAAAAATATCCTTGCCTGTCTGTCTCGATACATTTCTACGTACATTATGTGTTTCAAGATTTAGGGTCAATTTAATAGCTAAAAATTTTCATATGACTAGGCAGATGCCCTTAGAAAAAAGAGATGGAAACCGAAAAGAAATACTATTTGCGAAGAAAAATCAAGTTGTAAGTTTTATCAGTAAACTGATTGCCGTTGAAGCACATTACTGCAGATCAAAGACGTCATGTCGGCAGTACTTATCGACAGAACTATCTATAAGAAAGTTAAGCAAAATGTACAATGACGAACAAATCGATAACAATCTTAAAGTTAAACCTAGCTACTTTCGAAATATATTTAACAATAACTTTAATTTGGGATTTGGGACTCCCCGAACAGACGTCTGTTCATATTGCATAGAACTTACTGAAAAAATTAAAACTGAAACAAACCATGAACTTAAACGAACTATAATAGTACAGATGCGAATTCATAAGTTAAGATCAAAGGCATTTTATGATCTTTTAAGGACAAGAGATGATACAACTTTAGTATTGTCTTTTGATTGCCAAAAAAATTTGCCTTTGCCTAAGATACCCGACCAAGCTACATATTACAGCCGCCAGATTTATTTGTTCAATTTCACAGTCGTAATGGGGCACTCAAAGCAAGAGTTAAACTCAACATCAGTAGTAGCATATTGCTGGACAGAAAATCAGTTTCATAAAGGATCCAATGAAATTGTTTCCTGCGTCCATGATCTCCTGCAAAATATAGATGTTTCTCAATACCGTACCATACGATTAGTGTGCGATGGTTGCGGAGGACAAAATAAAAACTTTATAATGGTGGCTATGTGTTCTTCATGGTTATCTAAGGCTCCTAATAATATCAAAAGTATAGAGCTGACATATCCCGTGACTGGGCATAGTTATATTCCGCCCGATCGAGTTTTTGGCAATACAGAAAAGAAAATTCGTTAGAGAGAGGTTATTACCAGACCAGTAGAATATATGGATATAATCAGGGAGTGTTATACGGTGAAAATACTTGGGCAGGACTGCCAAAATTATGATTGGAAAAAAGCCAAAGAAGAGGTGTTTAAGGTGCCCAGTAGCTGGCATTTTCAGTTAAAACAGTGCAAGAGGATTTTTTTAAGTAAGACAGTATCAGGAAATATCCTTGTCCAAGGTGAAACTTCCTACAGAAATTTACTAGGTGAGCCTAAAAATTTGCTGAAAAGGAGCAAAACCATACACCAGTTAGTTCCTGAGATAATCCAAATAAATAATGTTGCATTGAAGCAAGAAAAATTGGATAATGTAAACACATTACTAAAAAAACACTACGGTGACAACTGGACAAATTTAGATCACTTAGAGTTTTACAGAAAAATAATATTTGATGGACCACATCTTAACAATATTGAAGACCAGGAAGAGGAAGTTTGTGAATATTCAGAAGAACTTCCAGAATTTAGAATTTAAGTTGATAACTTGAACTTATTTGTATAATAAAGTTAGTAATTGAGTATTTTATTTTATTTTTTTTATCTTAAAATGTGGCTTACAGTATAATTAATTTTTCACAAAACTCACAAAATCCACCACCATTACTTTCAAAACTAACAATATCCATCAATTAGTTACAAAACTAACAATCTCCAAATATTTTTCTTTAATAATTTGCAAAATATTGAATTTTTTTCATCTAATACTACTAAAAAATCTTACTTTACCATAGTAAATACAAAAAATTACCATACTTTTCCTTTGAGTTCATTGAGGTTACGTAAAACGTTTTTGCCTTTTATCTCAAAATCGCTTAGTTTGGAGATAGTTAGTTTTGATACTAGAGGCCTCATTTATTGACTGATTTGAGTTAAAATTTAGATATCTATTAGTATGTGTTGGTTTTCTATAAACGCTTGTTTCATTTGTATTATTTACCCTTCTAATTAAAACATCTAAAAACGGTAATTCATTCCTACTTTCTGCTAATGTGAATTTAATAGACGGTTCCTTACTATTTATAATTTCCAAAAAACTATCTAGTAAATCGACACCATGAGGCCAAATTGCAAAGATGTCGTCAACATCTCTCTACCAGACAACCAGTTTGTTTATACAATTTTGAACATGTGTGTTCTCAAACTTCTCCATAAATATGTTGCTTAAAATTGGTAATAATGCAGACCTATACCAAAATCCTGCTGGTAGAACTCATTGTCCAATTGAAAATAGGAAATGAAGATGTGTGTATCGAATTGTTCTGTAGATATTTGTACAACCTGGCTACCAATGTTAAAAGAAGAACTTAACAAACTCAACATTATCTAAAAGAAAAAATCATCAGTCCTGTGTTCTGTGTAAATAGTAAGCATCTATGGAAATCACATAAACAGAATCTTAAAGCTGTGTATTTAACATACACAGCAAAATAAGAGCTCTTCCAAAAAAAGCTTTAAAAACGGAAAGAGACTACTTTCCGAAACGTCAGAAAAATACATTATTTCTGTGTTTATTCCGATTTATATTATTTGCAAAACATAACCTCCTTTGGCGTAAACGTCACGGGCGCAGAGGCTTTTTTCCAATAATTCTATTATTTTGTAGATTCGGTGATTTGTTTTTGAAAAGGATAATAATACATGTGGTAGAAAACCCAAATAATAGGAAAGAATATTCGTAGAATGCCACAAATAACTTTCAGACAATATAGAGTTTCTATATTTAATACGCATTAAGTTTATTACAGATTAAAATTACAGTTACAATTTGTTACAGTTACAATTTGGATGAAATGAAAACGTGCATGATAAACAATTCACATTTACAGTTAAAATATAAACCATTAAAATAATGTATTAGACATCCATATGGGCATCAACATCATTTATATCAAAATCTTCATCCTCTTCATCGATATTGTTTACGATATCCTCCCAAATGTGGTCTACAGTAACCGGTACATTTACATTGCTATTTCCACTGAAAAGTTCATTAATAGATATTTTCCTATTATTTGCTGTAAACAACGTAGCCGCATCGTAAGTGTCACTGTTGACAATGGATTCGACTAAGGCCCGCATTTGCTTCTGACTGACTGGGCCATAATAACTACATTTTTTTGTGATACCAAAATGCTTGCGGTTGGACAATAACTTGAAGAATTTACATGACTGTATTTTAATTCCACTAAAATAAAGATTGTTCAAGTATTTACATCTTGTTAGTAAACGACATAAATTTTTACTTTTGACAAGGCTGGAATTGTCAGTTCCCCTGCAGTTTTCTAATTTTAATGACTGCAAATTTTTACAGTATTTAGATAGTTTTTCTGTAACGGTATTAATGTCACATCTTCCTTTGAGACTAACTTCTTTCAGCAAAGGAGAATTTTCGATCCACTTACATAATATATTAGACGGAATCTCGTTTTGGGCTGTTATCTTCTTCCAGAGGGCAGGTGATGATGTTAATATATACCATCGTTTACATACACAACGGACAACAGTGTACAATTCCTTGTGCGACAAGAATGAGAATATATGGAGTAGGATTTCGTTTGGTAAACTTGAGGAGTAATCACAATGTCGTAAGCGTTTGGCAGGAATGAATACTTCAGTGCTACTTACATGATTTTTATTTTTATTGAGTAATGTGCTGTCTTTGGAATATGGAAACATTCTGCGTATTAAATGTAATTTTACTGAAATTTATAACGACCATAAATACAAAATATATATTGACAGAAACATTTTTTCATATCATAGCAACGCTTCACAAAAATGGTTGAATATAAATGCACTATATTCCAACACGCCTTCTTACATTTATATTACAAATTAGAATTCTTCTTTCAGTAAGTACCAACAATACTTATTGTAAATTATTTTATTTTTAACATTTCTCTAAATTTCACAAATTTATTTTTACTCAATGACTAAGTAAATGCATGTAAATAATACTTAGAATTTAGTAAAATTACCATATTTAGCAATATTCAATGCTCCTGAGTGATCCTCATATATCCTGACAGGTTTTTAAACTTCTGTATCGGAAATTTCAAGTACATCTCTTATAAATTTTATCTCACTTACAGCTTCTGATAATGCTACATATTCAGCAAAAGTATATGATTTTGTAACACTACTTTGTTTTCTAAACTCCCAAAATATTACATTTCCAAATAATCTTATTACATAACCTGATGTTGATTTTCTATTTACATTATCACCTGCCAAATCAGCATCCACAATATAATCAAGATTCTCACTCGTCTCATTATTACTATAACTCAATTTCATATCTTCTTGAAATACAAATATTTTAAAACACTTAATGCATACTTAAAATCAGTTTCATTGTAACAATTTTGAAATCTATTTAAGTAATTAACGCTATAGCTTATATCTGGTCTTGTTCCAGAGCTAATTTACAACAATGCACCTATCAAATTTTTATAACTAATATCATCATATGTTTCATGTGCAGGCTTTAATTTCAAATTTACCTCCATTAGTGTGCCATACAGCTTTCAACTTATAATTATATATTTCTCAGCTAAAGATTTAATATAATTTTCATGGCTTAGAGTCATAACATTCTTTTTATAATTAAATTTAATAAAACTTCCAAGATAATTTTTAACTTTACCCATATCTTTCATTCTAAATTTATTTGACAACAAACCTTTAATAAATAGATTTTTTCTCTAATTTTTATAACAAATCAATAAATCATCGACAAATAATGTTAGATAAATCATATCATCTTCATCCCATAACATACAAACAATAATCATATTATTTACTTCTTTCAAAGCCTAACTTTATCAAAAAAACATCAAAACAATCATGCCATGCTCAAGGACTTTCTCTTAAATCATATAATGCTTTATGTAATTTACAAACTTTATTTGAATTGAACCGTCTTCATAACCTTTAGCTTGTTTTACATAGATCTCTGAAGAAACTTTCCCGTCTAAAAAAAGCTGTTTCCACATCCAGTTGTTCTATAATTAAACCTTTTTGACAACAATATGACAATGAAATTTTTAAAGTTTGCATTTTAGCAACCAATGAATAAATATTATCCACAATTTCTTTTTGTTGAAAACCTCTCACGACTAATCTCGCTTTATACATATTTTCTAACTTTTTTGCATAAACCCACTTTACATCTAAAATGTTTTTATTTACTGGCTTTTCAAATAATCTCTAAGTTTTGTTTATCTTTAAACATTCAATTTCTCTATTCACAGCTTGTTTCCAATGTTTAGATTCGTTATTTTCATAAATATAATTATTATAAATATAATCGTCGAATTTATTAGGCAATTTTCTTAGTCAGATCTTAAGTAAGGGTATTTAAGGATGCAAGGTGTCGGGATATATTTATTCTTACGTTAGTTGTCCTTAATTGCCCTGATTTCGTACCCAAATTACCTTTAATTATCCTTAAAATTCTGCCGAGGGAAAGTGAACGATTCATCTTTTGGAGTCTGAAGGACTTTATATATATATTTCAAAATGAATGTTAACGTTCACAAAATTAGGGTTCAAGATGACTGTTTCAGACGGAGAATAATATGAAAATTTATACTTACTGTTCGTTTTTGCTTAACTGCTGCTCTGATGGTATCTATTGGACGTCGTAACACTATAAACCTAACACTGGATGTACCACACTTTCTTAAAATTATACCTGAAAGGGAATTATGTTAGAAAACACAATTAAAAGACAATATAAAGTTCAAAAATATATATTGAATGTTCAAAAAATTTATGTTTTTACAACAACTTTTAAGAAATATGTTTAACAAACACTAGTGTGGCCCGTGTGCAACACATGGTGAGGAACGGAACGATTCATAATGTACCAACTACCATCCAAAATGCAGTTTTGTGAGCTAACTATTACACAAAAAGATTCGAAAAAAGTTCAATGTTTCTGAAATTTGGTGGGCTTTTGCTTGCATGTCTTATACACGTATTTTTATTTCAATATTAATTTTGGTCGCTCCTCAGAGCTTGAAAATGCTTGAAGCGCTACTACTTCGAATTGTATTCTACAATTACCATTTTATACGTTCAGGCAAGGCGGTCCAATGCACATATGAGTACATGGTAAAGATATTTTTCTGACGCCGAATCACTGAGGAACCGGTTTAGGGCAAATCCCGTTAAAACCCATCATTTCCCCGTCAAAATCGACTGCTAGGAAATGATGGGGGTCCCACGTCGCTAAGGGCTATTTTCGCTAAAACTCACGATATACTTTGAATAGAAGCTGGATTAACTTGTCCTCATATTTAAGACCTCGCATGAGTTGCAGTGCTTAACAACGTGGATTCGTAAAAGAATTTTTAATTTTGAAATTTTGTTATACTTTCTAAATTTTGGTGGTCGGGGCGACATTACGTCCCTGTGCAGCGACATTTACTACACTTTCTAAAATGACGCTCCTTGAGGAGTTATTGGAATTTTTGGATAAAAATCGCTCCGTAGAGCGAAAATATGATTAAAAATATTAAAAACCTCTTCCACGATACTTTTACGTGAAGCACGCTTTTCATGCGAAGTATTTCCTAAGTCGGATTTTGTTACAACGTCGAAAAGTATACCGAGGGTTTTACCGAGACTGGAATAACTTGGGGAACATACTGTATATTGCGATTTATATGCCATATCTCAATAAATATTTCTGGTCCAAGGAAGCCTTCTTTATATTTCCGGATATAAAATCAACTCCTAATAACAATGCCAATATAATGAAACACCGCTCTGCATAGTAAATTAAATATAGTTTTATTTACCACATATACATTTCATTACATACAGCATATACCAATATAAAAAAGGTTCGCGTCAATCATAACATCCTCTTACAATGTCCTGAAGAATTATTTAATATCTTTACTAATCAGACAATATTAATTAATAGTGGTCCTAGATATTAACGATAGCGCTATCATTGCCGACATTGAGATATACACGAAGTATGTGATCCTCTGACGACGGGTGAAGTCGGTATTGCTGCATATATTACAACACAGAGTAGTCTTAAACACTACAGCTATCTAGAAAAAATAGACAAAATATTCATTAACACCAAGCTAAAGAACCTGCAGCACAATAGTAAGCTTTATAGCATTTTACATCCATCCCGTTTATGATGCCAGGGCGCCTTTGTACAGTTTTCAGATCCACAATAATAAGTACACAAATCCGTTGAAGAGATGCTTATCATACAAAACAGGCTACTCTCATAATACAAATCAAACCCTTGAAGTAAATAATCGGCAACCATAGGATCAAATTCTGCATAAGTACGTTTGAATGACCCGATAGTGTAAAAGTGTGCGACATAATTGACGTTATTTGGACATTGTTGCGTGAATGTATTAACTCCTCTTTATGGGTGATGGTCATTTTTATTTTGGTGCAGACAATACAAATCATCGTTACCGCATCTTATAATGCAAATCAAACCATAACGTAGATAATTGCAATCGTAAGACTGAAGAGATACTGATAATGCACTGCAATATTTCACTAAAAAAATAACAATCCAATGCTCCTTTTCATAAACAAAAAACCATAAAAATGTCGGTAAATAAGACAGGCAGGTAAAATAATTTGTATCGCAATTGTTCATCAGTATCGATAAAGATAAAACAGGAAAAATAATTTTTGTCTTAATTGTTAATCGGCATAAAGATAAGGCAGGTAGTTTGCAATTGTTTATCATCACAAAGAAAAGGCAGGATCGCTAATATCCATCTGATAAATCAGCACAAGATATTCCTATAGATAAGGCAAGTAAAATAATTGATAAATAATAGAATCAATGTTTATTATGTCATTGTAAAAAAAATACGCAGATACTATAATTGTGCAATAGGACAATGCAATGACGTTGGATAGACGAGCAGGTGGGTAGACAGACGAACAGGTGGGCAAACGGACAGACGGATGGGTGGACATAATTGCTTTAATCACCATTATTTTGACTGCAATTACTCTAATTATCCGTAATTACCCTTAACTGTTACTGCAATTACCCTCAACTATCCTTACTGTTATTGCAATTACCCTCATTGTTACTGCAATTACCATTATTGTTCCTGTAATTACCCTTATTGTTACTGAAATTTTCCTTAATTATTGTCATTATTCTTACTGCAATTACCCTTAATTATACTGAAATTGAACCCCGCCACTCTAATTACCATGTCACTTCAGTTGCCTCCCACCACTTTAATTACCACAGCACTTCAATTACCTCCCACCACTACAATTGCCCCCCCATCACCTTCTCGTAGGCCCTGCCCTCTTACGTCTCGCCTCCTAAGCCCCGCCCCCTAATTACCTCCCACCACTCTAATTACCCCCACCCCCAAACTGAATATGGACCTGAACCCACTCCAACCTTCTCGCATTTCCATACTACAAACTTCACTATAATCTAACAAAATTCCTAAGTCTGCCTTTCTATCCCATTTAGACTTTCTCAATTTTTCTGGCGTAGGTACTAAAACTCTACTTCCATACAAAAGTAAATATTTGCTGCTGGGTTTCACCCTAAACAATATTTCATAAGGTGTGTTCTTCTCTTTAGTATTTGCTAATGTTCTATTCTTAAGATATGCAGCTGCACATATTATCTCTGGCCAAAACCTTCGGTCTACTTTTGCTTCAGCTAACAAACATCTAGACATGTCCATAATTGATCTATTATACCTTTCAGCTGTACCATTTAATTCATGTACATTGTACATAAGGTAGGTATACATTTATAGAAATTCCTTTCTCTCCAGTTAAACAATACATTTTTGCATTTAAGTACTCCTTTCCAATATTGCGTCTTAATTTCTTAGTTTTACAAGTCAGATTTCAATTTCATTTATGTACTCTACAAAACAATCATACAATTGATCTTTTGATTTAATAGTATAAACTTTAGCTACTTTACTATAATCATCAATAAAGGTAAGAAAATATCTTTCACCATACAATCCAGTAATTGCATGAGGCCCATTCAAATCCGTGTGAACTATTTCTAAAATCTATTTAGCTTTATTTCTATCATTTGCAAAAGGTACATTATGCATTTTATTTTCAATACATATCTTACACTTCATGTATTCAGATTCTAACTGATCAGGCATTCCATCTAACAATTTATTTTTACAGAAAGTATTTAAATAATTAAAATTTACATGAGCTAATATGCGATACCATTTTTCATTTAATGTCAAACTGCTTGTACTTGTGATATTAACATTAACTTCTTTCTTTTCAATTTCACTACTCAGTTTATACAGTCTACCTTCTTTCCAAAGCAATTGCAATCAATCTATTATTTCCATGAAACATTTTTGAGGAATATTAACCTCACCACAATAAAATTGTGAGAGGTTACTAAAATTGGTTCAAAAACGAAAATTGAGATCAAATTTATACGTTTTGAGATCCTAGGAACCCAAAAAAGTGGTTTTTGAAAAATGTCTGTGTGTGTGTATGTGTGTTAGCACGATAGCGCCGAAACTACTGAACGGATTTGAATGAAATTTTGCATATGCGTTTCTTTAGTGTCCCAGAAGATCTGAGATCGGATTACGTTTAGTGCCGTTTTGACGCAACAAGTTGTTTATTTTATAATTACTTTCAACTTGCAATGGAACCATTGCAAAGCAGTCAAAATTCTGATTTAAACGATATATCACACTTCCACCCTTTCGATTTGGTTTCCGTGAAAAAAGTTAATACAAAGCAAATATGAAGCATAGATCGCATTTCGCGTGACATGATCGATGCGCGTAGCCGTTACGTCGTGAAACTCGTCACATTACGTCTCAATTCACATGTGAGGGTTTCTTCACTGCTCTAGAAGTAGAGCGGATTACGTTTAGTGCCGTTTTTAAATATATATACAGACAAATCGAAGAATTAAACTACAAACATTCCTCTAAAATCTAGTAAAATTACTGAAATGCTAATGTTTCATTTAACAAAGACAGCCGCGAGCGATCGGATTGCAATGAGCAAATTTTGACGATTGTCATTGTCATCGTTTGTCATCCGATAACGTTGGTGTCATGCCATGTTAATAAGATTTCGGCATATTTGTAATTTTTAGTGACTGCACCGGTGGATTGTCACAAACTTTACAGGTAGATATAACAATATCAATATCATATGCTTTCTGTACCTTCTTTGGTGAATTTATTACAGATTATCACTTTACCAATTTTCAGTCTGTTGCTTTATAAATCTGTAGTATTTAGGATAACTAGACTTTCTTAGTCGTTCAAGTGATGTTAAAGTTGTTAATATCCTAATAGTATATTATTCAACGAGCGATAATGTAAGTAATAACTCGCATAGATGAAGTTTGCAGCACGAACCGCAGGCGAGTGTTGTAAATTCATTAAGTTGAGGGTTTTTTTAGTACCCCAGAAAATCTGAAAAGTTTTTGGATGAGATCGGATTACGTTTAGTTCCGTTTTGTCACACAATTTAATGCTCTATTCGGCTTCAAAGATCCACCGATGGGGAGGTTCCAGCCGCTTCCAGTAGCTGCCGATTTTTTATTGATACAATTTTATTTTGATCTGTGACTTTCGTGTAACTTATTAAATTTCTATCCATTTCTTTTCCATAGAAAACATTTGACATTTTAATTGGAGTTTTCTGATTATAAACTGAGAAATAACTAATCACGTGTCCCACTTGAGTAGCTCTCAAAATGTTACCATCAATGAGTCATAAATTCTACTGAGTCACAATTTATCCAAGTTTTGTTAGAGCAAAAAGTTTAATTTCCTTCTCTTCCGTTCTTTTTCTTCCCATCACCAAAAAACGTTGGACGCAAGCTCCTTTAGGCCAGTATTGGGGATCAATAGCTTTTTCAAAATTTTCATAGAATATAGGAACTTTAAAAAATGTGTAATTTCGCATATTTTGCCTAGAATGACTCACACCGAACTTCAGAAAAATTAGGTTCCAGAAAAGCAATTAATTCCTCAATGATTGTTTGCGTATCCGCGCGATATACATGTAATTTGGTGGTTATTGGAACGCCCTTTATAGATGTACTGACAGTGTTATTGCTTACTATAACTAATATGTCGCATCTTTTTTTCAATACTTCATTCCAATCATCATGTTTGTTAAATACGGTGTGTTGGTATCACTGTTTAACTTATGCATTTCTTACCTCTAGTACTTTATATTCAAAACATAACCTAATATTCAAATACGAAAATTCCCATGAAAAATTTAAATGAACCTTCGAAGTGCTACATAAGTTCAGTCTTACACAATTACAATATAGCAATCCCGAGGATCATTTTATTTTAGTGTGCATACGGAGTCAAGATATATAGAACAGACATTTTTATTATACTTATTTGAAAACACCATATTTTCATGTGTATTAGTAATAATGTAAGATGGACTTTTTCAGACTAGCGCAAGGAAACAGCGCATGGAAAAAGTTTTCCCGATCTCCGATTTTTTTCGTGCGCTTGATAAAAATACCGAATATATAATAATATATGGCTTGAAAATAGAAATATACAGCAAAGTAAACTATATTTAAGAAAGCCTATAAATTATCTGATGTTTAACATGTACCTATTTTGTATTTTAATTCGTAAATGTTTGAATATTTGAATGAACTTCTGTAATATTCTTTGATTTTTTAACTAAATAAATAATTACACTTAAGCCTGCAAAATTCAGTGTCTCAATACCCAATTACCCAAAATGTGAATTTTCTACATAGTAGGATTTGTAAAAACCTTGTTTGTTTTTCTACTGTGTTGTATTGTCCAGTCAAAATTGTTGATAGATATGGTTTATTAAACAAGCTGTCCAGAACAGGAACTTAATAAAAAAATAAAGAATGAACGATTCTTAATTATTTTCAAAATCGTAAATTTGATCTTAACCGAGAGAATACAGATTATTTGTATAATTGGTGATAATGCTCGATCAATGAAGGAAGCTGCTGAAGAATTCAACAGAAAAAATTCAGGTCGCGAACCAATCCATCATACAACAGTCTTCAGGATAAACGCAATAATCAACTAAACAGGTTAAGTTTCTTTTAAAAACAATCACGACAAAGAAACGTAGACATAGCCAGAGAAATTCTACAATATTTCCAAAAAATCCAACAACTAGCTTGAGGCAGGCTACACGGGATTTACATTTAAGTATATCACAAATACGCACATGTTTCAAAATATAAAGTCCTTCCCTTTAAACCAAACATTATACACACATTGGAACAAGGTGATGATGAACGGAGAATGGAACTTTGTTCATTTTGCCAAGTAGAATATTTAAATAACGAATTTTTTTTAAGAAATATTCTCTTCACAGATGAGGCGACATTTACTACTGATGGCGTGGCTTCTACACAGAACTCTAGGTACTGGACAACAGAGAACCCACACTGGATGATCAATTCAAAGAGTCAATACTCTCAAAAAGTTCATGTCTGGATTGGGATCTTCAATAATCGTATAGTGGGTCCAGCGTTTTTTCAAGATACATTAAACAGTGAAAGGTTTCTTAGTTTCTTGAACACAAATTTTTGGGATGTTATGAAAGTACTAAATGAGGAAGAAAACAGAGAAGTCATTTTTCAACTAGATGGTGCTTCCATACATTATTCTGTGGTTGTACGTAGATAGCTTAATGAAAATTTTCTAAACAGATGGATATGATGAAGTAGCCCTCTTGTTGATTGGCCGCCATGTTCGCTAAATCTAACAGCTTTAGATTTTTTGTGGGGAATTTTAAAAGAAAAAGTTTAAAAATAATTGAACGAGGGTGCAGGGAAATAACATCACAGCAATTAATGAAGACCCGTCAAAATTTGAAACGGTGTTATGAAAAATGCATAAGGTGTGAAGGAGTTTATAATGAGAACACAAAAATTTGAAATACTTTGTTAGATTTTTGTGTTTAATTCCATCCGTTTGTAGGTCGAATTCCGATTTCCTCCAATCATTTGTTTATGTTATTTATTTATTTTCTAATTAGTGCTGACTGTTGTATTATTTGATGTTGCTCATGTTATCAAAAACACCAATTTTTCAACTTTTGTTTCATTAGATCAGAACAGACTTTTATACAGGTCGAATCGAAAAATGAAAAATATTCAAATTGGCGATTGAGTAACAAACACCTCATCGAGCTAAAATTTTGCATAAGAACATTTGAGATAACTGCAAATCGAATACGCAATCCACTTTTCCAATAAATTATGCCTAATAGTCGATCTTGAAATTTCGAAAATCGCACAAACTATATACCGTCTGTCTATTTTACGAGAGCCACACCAAATATCTTGCTTAATATCTATTGTAGAAGAATAAAGTTTTAGAAACAGTTATCTCATTTTTTGTGAGCTATATTTCAGTAAAAAGAAATTTGAAATCCATAGCCTACTTTGTGAGATATATTACAAAAACCCGAAAAATAGGAAAACCACAAAAAGTTATAGCTTCCTTATTTGAGGAGATACGAAAAAAGTTAAAAGAAAGAAAGTTGACGGCAAAGGCAATAAGAATAGTAGAGTGTATCAAAAAAGTTCGAAAAACGCAGTTGGCTTTGTCATACGCTCTTGTGTAAAAATGAAAAGAACAAATCTCAAAGTAGGCCATGACACCATTAATTCCGTTTATTTTTCTCTTTCCAACGATCTAAAACATGTCACAAAAATTTTACCTGATAGTGTCAATATTTAATATTTTACGAAAACCACAATTCATATCATTGAATCGTAAAAGTCAACTATGATAGTAGAAATTCACTTTATAATAATAATAATTCAGTAATTATTTATTACAATTTAATACAAACAAACTCATAAATAAAAATACAAGTACAAAATGAATATCAAAAAAAAAAACGAAAAACAGTGTATAACAGTATTACCTACTATCATACTGAAAAGAAAATGTGTGTATTTATTATTCTAACTACAAATGCTGAAATTGTGCACCATGCATGACAAAATTCGAAAAATGGAGTTGGCTGTGACATACGCTCTTGTGCAAAAATGAAAAGAACAAATCTCAAAGTAGGCCATAACACCATTAATTCCGTTTATTTTCTTCTTTCCAATGATATAAAATATGTCACAAAAATTTTAACTGATGCTGTAGACCAATAGTAACAAATTCGATATGATTAGCATTTATTGTCAATGCAATTTTGACGCTGAGATGGCAGTCACGGTTTACGGAGATAGATTTCCAGATGCTCCACAGCCAAATCGAACTATGTTTAGGAAGTTAGTTCAAAATCTAATAACGCACGGTTCACTTTCAAAAAAAAGAGCAAGGCGAAGGCATGTTGCGGATAATGTAAGAAAAGTAGCATTGAATTATGTTAACCAAAATGAAAAAACCTCTTGAAACAAATTCAGAGTAACTATTGCATAAAAAAGTCAGTGCAAGAAAAATATTTAAAAACAGCTTTTATTTAAATGCTCTAAAAAGTAGAAAATAAACTTTGAAGTAAACCCATCATTTTGTTTTTTTTAATACATTTATTTAACGTCGGCCTATTTGCGCTACTGAGGCATAACACCGACGCCTGTAGACGAGCTACCCCCAACCAGGAATTTTGCCGAACCTTTTCCCTTAAGAGTAGGGATCTTTTACTTGCCTAACATTTAATAGACAAGGGACCGACGGCTTTACATCCCCTCCGAAGGATGGTATATCCCCTATACAACCCTCGCCTATGGTTGTATAGCTTCCGCGCATACACTGATATACAAGCCGCTGGAAGATGTTTGAGACGAGGACGCAGTCTTCGTTGGAACGGTCACCCATCCAACTACTAACCGCGCCTGGCGTTGCTTTACATCGCATATTGAAGTATGTACATAATAAAGACGCACCCACGCTCGCCCTCTCCATCATTTTGTTATATTATCTAATTATTTTTATGATATAAAAGTTCGTCGTGAGATTTTCCTGTGTAAAGGAGATTGCTCGCGACAAGCTTTTATATCATAAAAAAAATTATATACTTAATGTAACAAAATGATGGGTTTGATTTACTTCAACGTTTATTTTCTACTTTTTAGAGCATTTAAATAAAAGGTTTTTTAAACATTTTTTTATATAACTTTATTTTTTAATTTTTAGTCTTTTGACATACTATAATCCCCAGATATCAATTTTGAGACGAATCGGATGATAAACGGTAAAGTCGTCCGCCATCTTGAACTGAATTATTGAATAGAAATTCATAATCGGCGAACCCGAAAACCCCCAAATATCGATTTTGATCGATTTGGACCATAAATAACAAAAGCCGTCCGCCATATTGGCGCCGCCATTTTGAATTTCTAACTTTTGACAAAGAATTCATAATTCGAGATCTCAAAAATCTTGATTTTGAGTCGAATCGGATCATAACCGGTGAAGTCATCCGCCATCTTGTTTTTTCTTATATGAAAATGTTAAAGTGTATTGTCACCGGACTTATACACATGAGCAAAATTTCAAAGCTCTAGTTTAATTGGAACTAATCGAAATTTTAATTGCAAAATTTGACTTAAACAAACTAACAAACATTGCAAGTTTAATAAAGGTTTTTAAAAAGGAATGACCTGCTGGCATGTAGCAAAATTCTTTGGTCGGAAGAATCAAATTTTTCTAATAAGGGATTTTTCAATAGAAATATGTATTATAAGTGGACACGTGAAAATACACATTGGTACAGAGAGACTGCTTTACAAAAAAGATTTTCTATTTAGAGACTAATGTAATTGGACCTTATTTTTAGGATGGCAAATTCACCGCTCATAGATACCTTAATTTCCTGGAAAACGAATTTCAAGATTTTCTTTATAAATTAACAGTGGCAGAAAGATTAAATTATTCATATTTTCAACAAGATGGGGCTCCACCTCACACTGCTGTAATATGTACAAATTATTTAAATCAAGTTATGTCAGATAGCTGGATAGACACCTATTGACCCATTCTATGGCCAGTTCGATCACCAGATATTACTCCCTTGGATTTTTTATCTGAGGTTACATTAAAGACAATGTATTGCAAACTGCCCCTGAAAATATTAAGGATATCAAAACCGGAATTAGAAACGCATGTGAGGCAATTACTCCTGAAATGCTCCGAAATGTAATGTGCGAAGTGTCTCGTAGAGCACGTTTGTGTATCAGAATGCATGGTGCATAATTTGAGCATTTGTAGTTAGAAAAATAAATACAAACATTTTCTTTTCAGTATGGTAGTAGGTAGTACTGTTATACATAGTTTTTCGTTTTTTTGAATATTTATTTTGTACTTGAATTTTTATTTATGAGATATTTGTTTGTTTGTATTCTTTCTTTCTTTCTTTTTTTCTTTTTATTTATTTCCATAAGACTTGCAATAATAAGTATAGGAATTGTCATAGAGAGATTAAAATGTACCTAGGTTGGTATCTGTACTACATAAATTAAAATAGAGTATACATTAAAAAAATTTGACAATCACAATAATAATAAATAGACTAGTTATACACATAAACTGTTACAATATTCATTGTATTCGCGGACAGAATAGAAACAATGTTCAATTAAAAACTGTCTGAGTAGACGTTTAAAATGGTCGAAGCTGCCACCATTTTTTATATTGTCAGGTAAGTGATTGTAAATTTTAATCGATGAGATAAAAGGTCCTTTCTCTGCTTGTGTGATTCTATGCACTGTTACATATAGATTTGAGACGGACCTAGTGATGTATTTATTTATATCTCCGCATTTTTTATAATCTTTAATATTCTTCCTGACGTAACACATACTTTCAAGAATATACATGCAGGGGATGGTGAGAATACCCTCCTGCTTAAAATAAAGACGACACGGGGTGTTATAAGGTAAGTTTAACATACTTCTCAGTATTCTTTGATGAATAAAGATTTGGTTTACACCCGAACAGTTTCCCCAACATATTATACCATACAATAAAATAGAATTCATAGAGGCATAGTAAAATGTTTTTATAGTGTTTATATTAACGCTGTCTCTTAACCGCCTGATCATAAAATGTTTCGTTGCAAGCCTAGATGAGAGATCATTGTTGTGTACTTCCCATGATAGATGCTTGTCCATCTGTAAACCCAGAAACTTGATGTGATTTTTTTGAATGAGTGTATTACTACCTGATCTTATTAACAAACTACTGTCAGGCTTTATTCCAATTGGAGTATATAAAAGCAAGTCAGTTTTTTTAGAGTTTAGTACTAGGCCATTACTGCTACATCATATTTTGGTTTGGTCAGCTAGTTTATTTAGCTTGTTGCTTACTTCATTTACGTTTTTTCCGGTAATTAGACCAGAAAAATCATCAGCAAATAATGTTAAAAAACCATCAGTAATATACGTCGGTATATCATTAATAAATATGATGAACAGCAATGGATCCAGCACGCTACCCTGTGGGACGCCAGTATTCACAACAACACTTTCAGAGAAGTAACTCTTACCATTTTCAGAGATTCGCACAGACTGGCTCCTCCCAGAGAGATATGACTTTATCCAGTCCCAAGCCGGACCACGAATACCATAAGAATGTAGTTTATTTAATAATAATTGATGGTTTATTGTGTCGAAAGCACGAGACATGTCAAAGAAAATTCCCGCTGACGTCTTTTTGTTATTAAAACCATTTAGTATTTTTTCATAGAATGAGAGTATGGCATCTTGGGTAGAGTAACCCCTACGAAAGCCATACTGTCTGGGAGTCAACAGACCGTGCTTCTCCAAAAAGGACAAAAGCCTTGATTTATAAGTTTTTCGAATATTTTAGAAAACACAGAAAGTAGAGCTATAGGTCTGTAATGCTCTATATTACTAGGGTCATTTTTTTATATATAGGAACAATCAAGGAAGATTTTAATTGTTCGGGAAAAAAACCTATTTCAAAAGATAGATTGATCAGGTATGTTAAGGGAACAATCCGGAATTCACCACACATTTTAAGTAAGTAACAGGGTATTTCATCAGGTCCTGCTGATCTTTTATTACTGGCTGATAAAACGATATCATAGACTTCACTTTGACTTAAAGGTGTTAGAAATTTTGATTTGCTCGTACTGCTTTTCAACATGCTGACGCGCTTTATATTACTGTTTTTTAACTCTCTAGTGAGTTGCGTGATAGAATTAATAAAATAGTTGTTAAACATGTTAGCTTGTTCGTCTCTATCTAGGTAATTCTTGTTGTCTAAAGTTAATATTTTAGGTAGATTTGGGCATTTTTTATTACTAGTGATATTTGATTTGATAACATTCCAGGCAGTTTGTGATATATTTTCAGAATCATTTATTTTTTTGTCAAAGTAGTTCTTTTTTGTTTTTTTAATTTTTGCCTTATGGACTTTCTTTGATATGTTATATTAACTTCATTATCCCTTGTTTGCTAATATACAAGATATATATCTTTAAGCAGTCGCCCTTCTTCAATAATTTCAGAGGTTATCCAGGGTGTATGCTTCTGTTTTCTATTTATATTTATACTTTTGATCGGAAAGGCCATATTAAAAATACTTTAAAAAGTTGCAAAGAATATATTGAATTTAGCTAAAAAATCTGTTTCGCTATACATCTGTTGCCAGTCTTTATTTGAGAGTAAATGTGATAAATATTTTTTATTTTGATCGTTAAAAAATCGTTTATGTAATTTTCTAGGTGTGTGTATAGAGCTGTCCAGTTTGAGATTTATTATTTGAGTATTATGATCAGATGGAGTATTGTAGAGTGTTTCTGTCTTTAAGTCTTTCGGGGTTATGTCAGAAAAAACATTATCAATTAGGGTCCTCGATGTACCTTGTATGCGAGAGAAATCATGAAAACATTGGCTATAACCATGGGATACAAACAAATTTACAATATCATTAGATTTTCTATTTCGGTATAGAAAATTATAATTAAAATCGCCACAGATAAATTTGATACATTTGTTTTTATTAGTTACTTGTAGTAGATTTTCTAATGCCGAAATAAAGTGTACATCACTTGCACCAGGGGACCTGTAGATACAGCTTACATTTATCGTTACCTTGTTTATATTAGTGTTTACTGAGGCAGCTTCAAACATTTTGTCAGTACACTCAACACTTGTCAGCTTCCTTTGTTCATATTTTAGATCATCCCTCACTAGGATGGCTACCCCTCCACCAGGACAGGTTGCCTTGCAGTAATAGCCTGCTATGTTATATTTGTCAATTTTTAACACTTTTACCTCTTCTTGTGTAAGCCACACTTCCGTCAGACATATGATTTCTGGATAGGCTAGAGAATGTAAGTACACACTTAACAAATTAAATTGTAATAAATAATTGCTGAATTATAATTATTATAAAGTAAATTTCTACTATTATAGTTGATTTTTACTATTCAATGATATGAATTGTGGTTTTCGTAAAATATTAAATATTGACACTATCAGTTAAAATTTGTGTGACATGTTTTATATCGTTAAAAAGAGAAAAAATAAACGGAATTAATGGTGTCATGGCCTACTTTGAGATTTGTTCTTTTCATTTTTACACAAGAGCGTCAAAGCCAATTGCGTTTTTCGAATTTTTTTTTGATACACATTATTATTCTTATTTTATTTGCCGTCAACTTTCATCCATTTAACTTTTTTCGTATCTCCTGAAGCTATAAACTTTTGTGAATTTTCTATTTTTCTGGTTTCTGTAATATATCTCACAAAGTGGGTTGTGGTTTTCAAATTTCTTTTTGCTGAAATATTGCTCACAAAAATGGGATAACTGTTTCTAAAACTTTATTCTTCTACAATAGATATTAAGCGAGATATTTGGTGACGGTATACATTTCTTTTATACGAGTAATCTAACCACCTGAATTAAAATAAAATAACGCAAATTTTAAACAAACAAATTTAACAGTCAGGAATTTTTAAAATCTAACACAACCATAAACAGATTTCCCACGGTTTCAATAAAATTCCAGATTCTCTCAGAGTTCTATGTCCTACGTTTTATCGCCTCAAACCGTATTACTATCTACGTGAAACAACTATAGGAAAGACTACATAATATATTTACAAAACATTTCAATACCACTAGGATTCGAAATTGCGGTTAAACATCGCTCTTATAGATCGATTCCGGTGAGACCGACATCTCTGAGTTTCTGTCATGTTACGCCGTCAAATGGCACGTCGTAGGACGACGTAACACCACTAAGTGCGGACAGATGCCTCACTTCGTGTTTTACAATTTTAGTTAGTATTCGCTACGACCCTTTCAGTGCTTTGCAATTTAATTTAAGAATGAATAAGCTATGTTTGATAGAGCATATTTACGTCGACAGAGCTTGCAGTGCAACACTGAAAAGAATATAGACGGGAAAGAAATTACTTATAAAATGTGTTGATAGAATTATTTACTCCGACGAGAAACGATGTTTCGATTTTAAAAAAGGAACCTTTCTATTAGATGGAAGTTCCTTAGAAGTTAACATTAGTTACAATGAGGTGCTGCAATGTATGTAAAACCCAATTATATAAGTACAGTAGTGATTAAAATATACCAAACGAATATTAAATATAAATTAGTGTGCCAAATATATTTCAGTTTAAAATTGATTTAAAATAGAGCTCATTTATGCTACTCATTTACATATTAAATATTTTATTTCCATGTTCAAAACGACTCAAACTACAAACTTTTCTAAATTGACTTGAAGGAAGTAGAAAGTAAGCATTTGGTAATGTCACACTGGCGACTCCGCCATACTATTAAATTTGTATATTCGTTGCTAACTGAATTCTTTGTGTTTACTCAAATTTACTGTGATTTCTGGTCCTGGTTTTTTTATATATGAAAACCAATTCTTCATCTTCATGATAGTAATTTCCTTCAAATTGTACAGCATCTTGTTTTAGTTCTGACAGCATACTAATTACTTCAGAAATACGATTTTATAGTGCATTCTGTGAGTCGGATAGAACCTCGAAAAATGTGAATATTTTCTAATCTAACGAGACTATGTTAACCCCTCCCCCGTTTTTGAGGCTGCTGAACATGATGGCGGTGGTAAAATTTCCCTCCGAGATTACCCAACCACCAAACGGACAAAAGCCACCCCCGAAAGGGATAAACCACGTATCCACCGTCTCCTGCCATCCAAACCTGTGTTATTCCCGTTTTCTAGGATGCTGAGCACGATGATATGATGATGTCGAGACCTCTCCTCGACCTCCGCTAACCCCCCCCCCCCCCCCCAAAGGGCCAAATACCACCCCCGAAAGGGATAAACCGCGGAGAGGCCGTATTATACCTAGTTTTCGAGGATGCTGAGCACGATGATCCTCCTCGATAGGGGTAAATTGCAGATAGACTGTTTTCTCACGGTTAAATCCGTGTTACCCCCGATTTCGAGGATGCTGAACATGATGCTGATGTCAAAACCGCTGCTCGACCCCCGCCAACCCTCCAGACGTCCAAAAATCACCCCCGAAAGTGGTAAACCGAGGCGAACCGACCCCTCAAACGGACAAGAACTAACTCTTTGATACGCGGTTTTATGAAGTAAGTGAATAAGTTCACAGATCATTGAATACATACCGGATGATGATTACAGGTATGCTTTATACGAGGACAATTGAAACAGGTCAGTGTTAAACCACAGGACCGTGCGCACTGAACTTGATATTTTGTGCTATATATTTAGCAATGGTATCGAAATCCGAATGGTAGTTGAAACTGCGCAGGCGAGTCCGAGACTGGCAATGTAATCAGCCTGAACGAACCTTCTACGACTACACTGGTTTAAAGATAATAAAACGGACAGGCCTACTAGCATAAAAAACTCGTAAATCGCTTCTCAATAGTCAACGACGACCGAAAATCTTATCATTTTCTTATGACAAGCATTCCTATTTACCTCCGCCCATGTACAATAAAGAGATGCCGACTGTTTTTGTCGGCTTTTAGTTTTTATAAGGTTTCAATTAAGTCCGTTTACACTTTATCCTGATTGACTGTTCAGCTGAAAATAAAATGGGTGCATACTTTGTGTCTAGATTTCAAATGGAAAAATCAGGTATATGCCTGTAATTGCCCGGTGCCTTTACTGAATGTGCTACTGTGTGTATTCTTCGCCGCCGTGAGCCCGCGTACTTTCGAATTAAATTCTTTCGTGAAAAAATCAAAAAGTATGAGTATAATGATGATTTTGCCCGTTTGGCAACAAGTAAGATTGTAATGATATTTTGTCCGTTTGCTGAGCGAGGAAAGGTCGCGATATTTTTTTCATGCTCGGCATCCTCGAAAACGGGGGGTAAAACAAGTTTAACCGAGATAAGGCGGTATATCCGCGGTGTACCCCTTTCGGTGGTAGATTTTGGCCATTTGGGGGGGTTAGCGGGGATCGAGGAGAGGCCTCTAATTCACCATCGTGCTCAGCATCCTCGAAAACGGGGGTAACAGAGGTTTGGATGGTAGGAGACGGCGGATACGTGGTTTACCCCTTTCGGGGTTGGTTTTTGTCCGTTTGGGGGTTAGGTGACCTCGGAGAGAAATTTTACCACCACCATAGCTTTCAGCGTCCTCGAAAATGGAGGGGAAACATAGTCTCGTTAGATTAGAAAATATTCACATGTCTGTCCGACTTACAGAATGCACTATTAATACAGTCAAATAATACTTTGAGCCAATTTTGGCACAGTTGTAAGGGAAGGTGTCCTTAACAACATACTAAAAGTACTGATGGTTGGGAGTGAAGCTTAGGGGCGGGTCTCTAAAGGTCCCTTGTTGCAGTTTTTTGTTAATAACTCGAAAACTACTACCTCTAGGGAAAAAATGTTCATATACTAGATTAATCTAGATAAAATTTTCTACAAAAAAGTCTATATACTTTTGCACTAGTACTTAAGGAGATATGGAGTATTTATGGATGCATGTATTACAGTCGCTGCAAACCAACTAACAGTCATAACATTTGACATAATTTTCACTTATATTGTAGAATTTCAAAGTTTTCGAGGATTTTGAGGAGGATGGAATTTGCCACACTTCGCCAGCTTTAGATATTATATGTTTAATTCTATGCTACACTTATGCCTTTTTCGAATTTCTTTTAGTTTAGAAGAAATATTTCCTTTATTAAGTGTAATGAGCGTATCAAAAAATTTATTCCTGATAAATGTCATACGGGTATGGACAGCTTTATCCAACCTTTTAACATTTTTTTCCATGTAAATATATGTATTTAATCGACTCTCCAAGTTATCTTTTCCAAGTATAAACAACAACAAACAAACTCTATCATTTCAGATTCTATACGTACATTATGAACATCTGTATAGTGTTCGTAAAAGTCTGTTTTAAATATTGCAACATATTCACATAATGCACATTTCTTGCCTTGCTTGCCAGAGGAATTGGTGTTTTGTGGTGAACTATTAATACCATCGTGTATTTTTTTAATATAATATTTTAAATTTGGCTTATGACTAAAGTTTCTGTCGCAATTAAAATTATAGTTCTTCACTTTTAAAGGTACCATTATTTCTACTTTTTCAGGGTGAAATTTTTTCACATGCTCTCGTAAATCGTAAAATCCTTTATAAGTTTTTTTACACTCACTACAACTTATCACTTTATGAACTGTTGTCTGGGTGGACATTGTAACAACAACAAAAATTAAATAAATCTAAATACTTAAATCTGTGCAAATAATAATAGCGTGCCATAAATAGAGGTTAGGGAGTAAACGTCAGTGTCAAAAAGCAAAGCAGAGGAGTCACAAGTCTCCGCCCCGAAAGTTATGCGTAGGGGATGCACGCTAGTGTTATCCTCCGTGGCCATCAGTTTACATTCAGTCACCGTGTTATTTGTGAGCCTTCAAAATATCTGCTTTGCACGTATGTAAGATTATTCATTTCCAGTGTGTTCTGCTTTGTGACTATGGCTGATAAGTGTTTAATTTGTGAGGGTGAAGTTGAAAGTGACTTGTGTAACGCCGGATAAATGAGATAATTGGATTAGTGAAGCCAAGTGTGTTAAGGAGAGATGGGAAAGAAATAGGGTTCAGGAGTAAGACAAGTGGTGTTCACAATTCGTCCAGAAGAAAATACGTCAGCAGTGACTCAATAGAGAGGTTCTTGAGAGAAACTCTTTCAGATCAACATTCAACATCACGTGATACCTCGTATTTGTGTTCAGGACAAGTGACATTCGATTTTAAAACAAAGTGTTTTATCTGCACCGAAACGTATGACGTAGAGGAGGAAATAAAAAACCTTATGCTATGCGTCAACCAGTTTGTAATGTTCGTACGACTATGTTTCACAATTCCATTATCTTTCGTGGATAGGAAAGGAAGCATGAGTGTAGAAACGACGTAGTAAGACGTATCTGCAATGTTGGGAATCTACACGCGGCAGATGCAATATTTTCTCATTCCCCCTTCCATATCTTCTTAAGTATTGACCCTAGTGCAAAGGTGTGTAGCACCTTTTTTGTAGAGAATTTTATATTGATTAATCCAGTATATAAACATTTTTTTCGCTAGAAGTAGTAGTTTTCGAATTATTAACGAATAACTGCAACAAGGGACATTTAGAGACACCCCTAAGCTTCAATCCCAATCATCAGTACTTTTAGTATGTTGTTAAGGACACCTTCCCCTACAACTGTGCCAAAATTGGCTTCTACATGAATTTTTTTCGCTATTTTTCTTGGTTGCTTGGGCTATCAGATTCAATTCAACCTAAATTCGGTTCAAAATCCGTGACTACCATTGTTGCTACAATTGTAACCTTGGATTTTGAACTTAGTTCAAAGTTGAACCACGTTTGTACAATCCACTCTTAGAAGGTCTAAAACCAAAAAGGTGACCACCCCCTTTTGTTTCAGTCGCCATCTTGAAAAATTTTTGAATCATTTTATCTCGTATTCTATTGGTCAAACGAAAAAGTCATTGAACAAAAATTGTTGTAAATAAAATTCTACATTTTTTCGGTAATTGCCGATATGCCGAGAAATTAATATTTCGAGCGGTAGAGTTCGCCGAAGTTACCAAAAAACAATGTTTAGGAAGCAATGTTGTGAAATTCAACTTACCAGCTATTTAGGTAAAAATATTAGTCATACACACATATCCAAATAAATTCGATTTCATTGATTTTAGATTTCCAATTAAATTTAAAACTGTTAAAACTGGTCGGAGTCCGGAAGAACACTTCAACAAGACAAAAACTGAGGTAGAGTAAAATCATTTTTCTTTCACAGACCATAAAATTTAGGCGTGGAACAGTTGGTACACTTACGGTTAATGTTTTTGCAAAATATTAATATTGAGGTGAAACAATCCTTATACGTGGCCTCGCAACGTGCCCTGGACAAGTTGAATTCTAGACCAGGCACGGATATACGTTGAAATAACTGACTGCTAAGGTATCTTTTGGTTCCAGCGCCCGAAGTAGTCAGTTGACTGTTTGGTGGTTTCTCATTTTTTATTGTGGTAATTTTCGGACTTGGGATTTTGAGACGTTCTTTACTGTGATTACATTCCGGATTATTTTTTGCGAAATTACTCATTTGGGGACGCTCCCTTTAAGTGGGACACTCCAATTGAAAAGTACCGTCTTGTTTTGTAAATACATATTCAATAATCAGGCTTGAAACGTTAAGTTCTACAATTTGTTTCATCAATTTTTTTCCGTAGTATTCAAAGTTAACTTACTTTTGTTAGAAATCTTAATTTGAATAACCGTCTATCTGTCATATAGTTTATCTCATATTACCCCGAGTTTGAATGTGTCTAACCACCAATATGTTTTACTTGTCTTACTTGCCGCATTCTTTTGCTTTGCACGTATAAATCCCCGCTTGCTTACTTTCTGCCATTTTATTTGAAACATATTCAATAACCGCGTTATAGACTTTATTTTTTAAGTTCATAAAATTTAGAAATACTAAATTTGATTCCGTCCCAGTACTTGGGTAATTAATAATTTTAGTTTGCTTACTACCGAACCGCCTTTGTGATATCTATTTTATTTATCGTTGCAAATGTACGTGCAAATACTTTGAAATACATATACTCACATATATGATATTTGAAATGTACATATTTTCAATAAATTATACTGTGGCTTGTTTTATTTTGAGTTTGCCCCTATTTTCCAGAAATATATAATACCGACCTTGTAAAAGTGTTACAGACATTATAGTTATTACAGCTGTCCATTCACCGAGAACGACAGCCATAGCTCCGACCCCTGGTAATAAATCGTCTTCACTGAGTGTACCTTAAGCCTCTATCATACTGCTGATAGCGAAAGCGGCGTTTCTATACTTTAAATCATAAACTGGCGCTCTAGACAAAACCTGCATGCAATTGTTCCAAGGTGCAAGTTGCAAAATCGACGAAACGGCGTTACCAGAGTTTAAAACTGATTAATATTACCATTATTGCCTATAGAATAATAATATTGTTATATTGAATTTACAGTTATCACAGAAGATGGGCAAATCAACTATTTTATTTCCTTATACCAATAATTGTCTTTATTGATATAATTAATTATTACATTCATTTGAGAAACTATATATTTTTTTAAATTCCATATAGTTAGGCGTCAGCAGGTTGAATATCACCGGATTGATGGAATAATTCCTAAGGAAGCTTTTTTTTATATCGCTTCCTATTATGTTTAGAAAGAAATTTATTGAAAATGCCCCCTCCAATTCGGTCCGGAACATATTGTTTAAACAATTGAAAGGGGAAATTTTAGCGTTTTTTTAAATATCTCCGAAAATATGAGTAATAGAATAAAAAATCAAAAATAGAAATTTATTCTCCAGTAAATTCTAAATAAAAAGGGCTCTAGGTTTTTTCGATTGGTGTAATAGTTCTGAAGATAGAACCGCACATTATGCGATTTTATAATTGTAGTTAGCCGTGCGCCGCGCCGGCGAGGCTAGACAATAGTTGAACAATTTCTCTCTAAAGATTCTCAACCCGGCTTCCTGGAAACCGCTGCAGAAAAATGTATTATTGCTCTGTATGGAGCTCAAAAGAAAGATAAGTAAGTATTCCATGGATGAATGGAGACTTCGGTGCTTCAAGCAGTAGCTAAAAATTCATTCAGCCTTCGTTCTTTACCACCTACTCATACAGCAACACAACAGCATGCATACAGAGTGTACCATGAAATATAAAGATGGGGATTTGGAACCAACCGAATTGGGGTTGAAGCGGACTCTGAACGGTTTACTCTCAGTAACCAATGAAAAAGAAACTGCACTTTCAGCATTGCTGAAAATAATATCTTGTAGTTGTCGAGGTGAATGCAAGGGAAACTGCGGGAGCCGTAAACATGAGCTGAAATTTCCATCATCTGTTCCCATTACGAAGACCAAATTTGCTCCAATGTTGAAGCACTCAGAATTGACATAAATAAACACCACCACAGAAATTAGACAACCCCCAATCCAGAAGCCAGGGATTGTGCGGAAGGGGGTTACACATTGAAAAAACGCGGATATACAACCATTTCCTCCGACAGTGCCGGAGCCAGGATTCGAAACCGGTGGTGCGATGTCCGTGTGATTAATCGCTATTGCCATCAGATAAGAAGAAGACATTGAAGAAGACATTGATGAACATATAGACATCGATCTCGAGGAGTTTTTTAACGTTATTAAGATGTCAAATGAAGATGATGAAGGGACGGAAGAAGCTTAAAAGACTGCACAACCTGAAGAGATTGAAGGAACCAAGGAACATCAAGAAATCAGAGAACCAGAAATAGCAGAGAAACTTGGTCTTGAGCACCAACCTAAACGCAAAAGAAGAAGAATGGTTGTATGAATAACAATAAATATAATATGTAGCGTAGCATAATCCTGAATAAACAATTATTTCAATTATTTCACCAGAATTCGTGTCTTAAATTCTTTAACTACCACATTCATAATAATTTCAACTTTTTGCTCTCTTACGCTGATGTGACCCGCGACTCGCTCCTTCCCACGGTTCTGTCTTCAAAACTATTACACTAATCGAAAAAAATATTGAGCTCTTCTTCATGTAGAATTTAGTGGAGAATAAATTTATATTCTTGATTTTTTGCCAAGTTGTTGATATTTCCGGAATTTCTATAAATCTCTTTCTAAACATAAAAAGAAGCGATAGGAAAAAAAGCTTCCTTAGGAATTTTTACAACAAAAAACCCTGACGCCTGTTCTAATAGAGTTAATTCCAGGTGAATTGTTCATACTGAGTAGAAACAAACAAAGTCTTATCTCACTAAATTCTTTAATTTCGTAATAGCGATCGATTTCGTGAACTATAACTTCCTTCAGTGTGCCCTGCCTTGATGTGAAGGAAGTTATAGTTCACGAAACCGGTCGCTATTAGAATATTAAAGAATTTAGTGAGATAAGACTTTGTTTATTTTTACTCAGTATATTTTTGTTTCCTAATTTGTTTCTTTCTGTTGTTTTTAGATAGTGAGCATCTAAGTTATAGATAATTAAAATACACGCTACATAGAGCTGTACTACATTTCTGTGACATTTTTACTTTTTTCCAAGGGGTTGTAGCACTATGAGCCACTATTACAGACGTCTACCACTCCCACTTTAAGTAGTGATACAACGATTGAGGTCCTCCAATTACCCAGCAAAATTGCTGTTCCGGCATATGCCGATTTTTAGTTCATCCTGGATAACAAAATTACGCGTGACGTACTTTGACTGCTCTTAGTTTTCATACGATCTTCACTACTTCTGATTTCAGTATTGTAGATTCCAGGAGACGAAAATGTCACAGAGACTGTGTTATATGTGCGTTCTGATTGAGTGATAGTTCAGCTCCATCAGACCGATAGCACAAACAGGGCGTTAATGAAATTAACAAAATAAATATAAATAGAATACAAAAGAGTCTCTTCGAGTCTTTTTTTTTCGTCATTCTAGAGCAAGCGCTAGGTATATGTAGCAACACATGTTCCTTCAACAATCAAAAATGCGTTATGTAGTAATTAACCAGTTTCGATAGGAGCTTAATAATTATATATCTTAGCAGAATGAAACACCAACAGCTTTTCATCACTGATTGATGAAATATTATTCCGTAACACTTATAATGCCCCTAATAGGAAGCCAAACAAATAAATAGAAATGTAATTTTCTTTAAATTAATAAAAATTTATTTTGACTTGGATATATATTATTCAGATATTTGAATGAATTCCCTTTTGAATATATTTAATATTTTTCTGAAAATAATCTCACCGATTATGACTACGAAGAAAATTAGGGTTTCTCTTTTTAAATGAGTTTATAAAGAAGTTAATTTCTTGAGCAAAATATCAAAAGGCACATTTGACATTTTATTATCCTGTTATTAGTATTTTACATCACAAATATTTACGAATAGACCCCACAGGTTTCAAAAGGCCTTTGATGCTTAAGACATATTAATTGCAACCAGCTAACCATTTAATAATGTTCTAAATATCTCAGGAGTATCAGAAAGTACGAGAAAAATAATATTGCATTCAATCATATTCACGTATTTTTTTATATCCTTCAGATTATTCTCATCCTTTGTAGTTGAAGTTAGAGTAAAGGTTCAGCTTTTTTCACAATTCCATACGCTTTTGCTCAATGATTACTGGGTTTTTCAATCTGTAACGCAGAACGTTCTGACGCATTTTTTCCACCTCAGCGGATGACGAGGAGAAAATGGATCACTCTTTGACACTTAAGCTACGGAAACAGGTATTCAGTATGATACGGTTTTAACTCGGCCGCTATTCTCAGGTCTAAATGTTAGGATACGCGAGGCTGAGCTACCCAAGTGGAGAAACGGTACTCCGGTGGGTCATTTAGGAAAATCAAATGTTCACATACAAAACAGTAGACTCAGAGTTTGATAAATAAGGTTAATTTATTCATTAAACCTACTATATACAAAGCTACTTCTTACTAATTACTCCAAACAATCTCTACAGGTTATTAAATAACAGCTAATGGAAGCAGGCGGTGCAACGGAGTCATACCAGATGACTCGAATGACAAGAGTAGCGGTAAAGCGGTAAAACAGATGCAGGCTAAATGGCTAAATTTTTATTCAATAATTAAACACAAGGTTCTTGAGGAAACACGGAAATTTTATTTTTTAAATATTACGTCAGTCAAATGACCTCCTCCTCGCTGCTGACACTTTTGAAGCCTAGCACGAAAATTGTTCATCAACCGCTCTAACATCTCAATTAGGATTACGTTAATCTCTGTCCGAATATTATATTTTAGTTGTTAAAAAGTTTAGGGTTGATTAGAAAACATTTTTCACTTTAAGTTTTTTCATAAAAAGAAATCTCAAACTGAGAGCTCCGGTGCCTGTGCCGTTTAGGACTTCGTAGCACACCTGCTCATACACTTTCAGCATTTTCAAGTGCGCTTACAGAACGCGTTCTTCCTTTTGGTTTTTCTCTGGCACATGAAGCAGTACTGCGAAACTTGTGTACCTAGTTTTTAATTGTTATTCGAGTGGGAACTGGATCTCGTAAATTTATAAATGAAAGTGGCGACGAAATAAACGCTGGGCTATTACAACAGAATAGTAATTTTTTAAATATACTCAAACCGCAAAAGAACTTTGAATATTTGGCCAAAGTTCCATATTTACAACTAAACTGACATTTCTCGCAAATGCTTTGACAACTGCCTTAAATTTACATTTACCGCGAAAGCATGGCGAATTTACATCTGATTATATTATGGCATGAATTAACTTTAAAAATGGATACTTGATTCTTCCGGATCCGATATTTTTCAAAAACTAAGAATTATTGACATATATATGCGAAAAAACGGATTTTGACGCCTGTCAATCGTTATTTAACATACGATTGATAGGACAGCTTTTGCCGTTATGTTATAAGCCATTATCTATAATAGATTGTGAAAATCTTTTGTGGTTAGGTCCAAGTGTATTAAAGAAAACTACTTTATTAATTTGCCGACGTTTCGATATTTTTTGATATCATCCTCAGGGTACTGAAAGATATGAAATCATCTAATAGTACATATACAACCATTCAACATAACAAACAAGCATAAATATATATTAAGAAAAATAAAAAAATAACATATATTGAAATTTTAAAAATTATTACTTGTTTTAAGGTCACTATCTAAAAATAATCACAAAATATAGTTATTAAATAAATACAATATATATTAGAAAATTGTTAAAATGATTAATTAAAATTATATAAGCATACGAAATTATTCAACATAATAAACATTAAGATAATACTTACATTAATATTTAGTTTTCCGTGTGTAGTATAAGAATGAATAAATAATGTACTGGAACATCACAGATACACAGGGTTTAATAAACATATAGTAAAATTACGTGGATAAAATAGCAGTGACACGAATGTTATTATTACTTTAAACCGTAAGTATAAAACATTGTATGATATAAAGGAATAGCGATAAAAACGTAAACAAATACAGTACTTAAAAACTGAAAAATGCATTTATGGCTATATCGTCCTAGACAATTATATAATCACAGAATGTTTATTCTATTAATTAGATTAAAATAACAGGAGTTTAAATTCTCTATATTTTTCCTCGAATTTACAGACTTTGATTTTTTTATATTGATCATTTCTTGAAATTTTCTTTTTTCTAAATTATTTTATCTACCTATTGGTTTAGTCTCATCGAAATTAAATTCATGGTCAAAATCTTTGCAATGTTCCACTAGAGACGTAGTATTCATTTTGTTTTTATTCTTAACATCTCTAATGTGTTCTTTTTTCTAGTATTTAAGTATTTATCTATGTAGGTCAAACTGCTAGATACTTAAATACTAGAAAAAAAGAACACTTTCTAAATGCTTTAGTTTAGCTTCAGCAACATTTTGAAAATTTGTAAATTTTTTTGCGAAGTTTAGATTGCAAAATTATTATGCAAAAACTAAAAGTCCGATCTTGATGAAATTTGGTGGGGAGATTTACTATATTAAAAAAATTTCTTTAGCCAAGTATGAAGGTCCTACGTATAATATAAATATTTGAAAAACATTCCACAAATAACTTACCATTTCAATTTTTTTTTTTTTTCGATTTTTACTACTTTTGCAATAGTAAAAATGAATTTTTGGATTCGCAACCAACTGCATCTTATTTAAAAGTTAATTATAAAACTTTTTCATTTGTCTAACTTTTCCCTAAAAGCAATAGTTACTTAGATATAAAAATAGGAAGAAAAAACGGAATTTTATAGAATTTTTTCACATTTTGTTTAATAAAAATTATGCCCATGTTTTTAAACTAGCGCATAGTAAAATTATCAATTCTTATTTTTAGGGGTGATTAAGAAGAAAATCTGCCATACTACCCGATTTACCCAAACATAGGTGATTTTAAGCAGATACCGCCTGGATTACTTTAGGAAAGGAATATTTCAATAATGATGTAATGTACTATTACGATTAGGGAAGCTTTGAAATATTTACTTAGGTGTCTTTCTTTGCGCATTGCAACCCCTCTGTTGTCATCGTTCTGTGCAATGCCAAAAGGTCAAAGAGGTACTCTTTGAATGCTACTTCACCTTTTCCAACTAATTTTCTAGATTAATTAGGTAATTATGTACCCATATGAGATATTGATATATTTATCTGACTGGATGTAGGATAAATATCCAACCACGAAGACATATTCATATAAAATTATAGTTATACCCTTCCATTGGAAACAGTCAGGCATTCAAGTATTTAGATCAAATTATTGATAACACTGCAAAGATAACCTGATAATTGTAATTTTTATTTTTCTTATAGATTTATAATGAGGAAGTTTATTAGAAAGGGAAAATCTAATTGCTTCATATAAAACGCTTCACAACTTTTCACTTTGTAAAATTAATTACTCTTTGAAATAGTATGAGAGCATGAGAAAACATTGCTTTGTTCTTTGTTGCTGAACAGCTGTTAATACATCAGAGTATTTTTGCAATTGACATTATAATGTAGGTATATCGAACTTTGCGGATATTCTCCTCTAGGCTGGGTTAACACAAACCAAACGTTTGCAAGCAACTGTTTGTTTGTATAAGTAAGATGATAAAATTAAAATGTAACTGTCAATACAAAATACAAATATTATATTCTAATGCCTAATGGAGTTTTTCAGAAATCGTGACACGTATTATGCATAGCCTCTGCACAGGGTAACCATACTTACAGAGTGTTTCACTTCAAATAGTAACACTCCAATAACTTTTTTATTTTTCGTTCTATATATGCATCACTTAACCCTCCATTAAAGGGTTAAATAATATCTTAGCGTAACCAGAAAAGTAGCTTATTGTGATCAAAATTAAAGAGAAAAAATTGAAAAATGTATTGTGGATTTTCTTTTTTTAAAGGTATATGAAAAGTTGTTCGGAACTACCTTAAAATCCCAATTCCAAGCTTTGATAAAAAAAACAAAAAAATTCATCCAAAAACTGCGCAGTAAAATTTATTTTATTATCAATATTCTCAGTTCTAAAAAGTAAATTAAATAATAATCAAGTAACACAAGAAAATATTGTAACATTATGGTTAAATAACGGTTTTCTCTGATAAATGACTATTTAATAATCTACATGTTTTTATTATTTTTATATTGTTATTTACTACACTACGAAATTTTGTGGCCTGGTTTTCTACACTTCAACTTTAATAGTTCCCCATAAATAAAAATCTAGCGGTATTAGGTCGGGAGGTCTAAGTGGATATGAAATTAAAGGACTATTTCTCAATGGCCATTTTTGCAGATACTTTTGATCCATTCATTGACTGTGACTGTATTATGGATAGATGCTGAAAATACATATCCACACGCACTTGAAGTGGAAGATCGTGTAATGTAGCCCAAAATTAATTTTTGAAGAACTCTAAAAGTCGAGCAGCGTTCGAAGTATGGTGGAAAAAAGTCTTTTTTATATCACCTAATATCCCAGAGAAATAGAGAAATAAATATTTTTAAAATTCACCGATTTAAAGTAAAGTATCCTTTTAATTTTTCCTAAATAAAGCAACAGGTTCACATTTGAATATCAGCACTGAAAGATGGCTGTCTTATGTTGGGGCATAGTTTAACAAACATTTATGTTATGAATGACTTCCCGTTATATAACCTTTTCCCGTAAATATTTTGGTGTTGCATTTTTTAGAAGATTTTGTACAAAAATAAGAAAGTGATACTTAAATAGACTATTTAACTTTAGCCATTGCAGATCCACATAAGCGTTAGTTACATGATCATACTTTCTTAAATTATTAATACACCTACAAGTACCTATTCTGGGTTCTTTGCAGTCTGTTGCATGTGATTGCGTCAAGACAAGGATAGTACACAATATTGCAGTAAGCCACTTTAGTTTGAACTAAACTGATTATTATTCAAAGTATGCTTACTAGAATAACGTAGCTTTAGTCTTACATAGCATTACTTTAAAATATCATTAGCATGATCTATGAATCTCAGGTTTTCGTCAAATATAACTCCCAAAGTTTGTGCTCTATTTACAAAATGTATAATATGTTCAACAATCTTGATGGATATAACTAATTTTTAATTTTCACGTTGTTCTTTGAACTAATTATAAGAACTTTAGACTTTAAGGGATTCAATTTTAGGTTAGTTATTGACATTTGATGAACCACTGTTGATAATGTGAACGATCCATGTTTTAATGGAGGTCTGAAGGACGTATTTTCTGCTCGAAAAACTTAGAAAAATAAAAAAAAAAAAATAGGAAAAAGAAAAAATTAATTTTCTTTTTCCTCAACCTTTTCTTAATTCTAGATAATAAATATTACGTTCACAAAATTTTTAGGGTTCAACGTGACTGTTTCAGACGGAGAACAATGGATAAATCATACTTACTGTCGTTTATGCTTAACTGCTGCTCTGATGGTATCAATTGGACGACGTCGTAACACTATAAATCTAACACTGTCTGTATTACACTCTCTTAAAATTAAACCTGAAAAGGAATTTTGTTAGAAAACACAACTAAAAGACAATATAAAGTTCAAAATATATATATTAAATCTTTAAAAAATCATGTTTTTACAACAACTTTTTCAAGAGAAAATGTTAACAAACAATGGTCTGACCCGTGTACAACACATGGTGAGGAACGGGATGATTCATACGGTACCAACTACCATCCAATATGGAGTTTGATAAGCTAACGATGCACAAAAAGATTCAAGAAAAGTTTCATGTAACTGAAATTTTGGTGGGCTTTTGCTTGCCTGTCTTATAAACGTATTTATTAATTCACATTAATTTTGGTCGCTCCTCGGAGCTTAAAATTGCTTGAAGCGTCTCTACTTCGATTGTATTTTACAATAACAACTTTTTACGTTCAGGCAAGGCAGATCCCATGCACGTGTGAGTACATGGTAATAATACTTTTTTGACTCCGAATCACTGAGGAACCGGTTTAGGGCAAACCCCGTTAAAACACATCATTTCCCCGTCAAATCCGACTGCTAGGAAATGATGGGGGTCCCATGTCGCTAAGGGCTATTTTCGCTATAACTTCCGATATACTTTGAATAGTCGTTGGACTAACTTGTCCTCATATTCAATACCTCGTAAGAGTTGCAGTGCTTGACAACGTGGATTCGTAAAAGGGTTTTTAATCTTTAGTATACTTTCTAAAATTGGGTGGTCGGGGCGACATTACGTCCCTGTGCAGCGACATTTACTACACTTTCTAAATTAATGCTCCTTGAAGAGCTAGCGAAAATTTGGCATAAAAAATGCTCCGAATAGCAAAAATATGTTTCCAAGAATTAAAAACCTCTTCCACGGCGTTTTTACGTGAAGCACGCTTTTCTTACGAAGTATTTCCTAAGTCGGATTTTGTTACAACGTCGAAAAGTATATCGGGGTTATAGCGTTCTTTAACAATAACAGCGGTAGCGTGCTGTATTGTATTTGCTGAAAGATGACGGTAAGCTGTGTCTCGTCTGCAAATAAGTGCACATTACAGTGATTTGCTTATTTATGCAAATCAAAAGTGTACAACAAAAATAAGAAGGGCCCCACGACTAATCCCTGTGGTACACCAGATGTAATCGGCAGATCAGAAAAAACTTCGTTATTTATAATGATTCTCTGTGTTCGAACTTTAGATTACTCTCTAAAAAGTAACATGATATAGGATTTATACCAAAATAATTACATTTAACAACAAGAAGACTCTTATCAATAGCATCAAAAGCTTTAGTAAAGTCCAACAATACTAAAACAGTTGCCTGACCCTTATCCAAAGCTCTTATGATATTATCACTCATATTTCAGAATGTTATTTAAAGATACTCATTTAACTGTTTGTACACAATGTTCTTTCTAGTATTTTGGATAACGAAGGTACGAGACTGATTGGACGTAATTCATTGTATGTTGCCGGGTCATTAAATTTAGGAAGGGGTGTAACGATAGTCTTTTTCCAGAAATCTGGACAATACCTTACTTCTAAACAAACATTGACAATATGAGTAATGTATCTAGCTATAGTAAGCACACATCTTTACCATTTGTCATAACCACTGGTATTTGACTTAATCTCATTTATTGTTTGTATTACTGTGGAAGTATCAACAAGGGTAAAAATAAAGCTAATGTCTTTAAATTTGTTTTTCCGATAGTAATCAATTGTTTTTGGGCAAACACTCTGGTTGTTTTGAAAAACTGTTATTATTAATTTCAAATCATCCACTATATCATTAATAAATAAAGCAAATAAGGGTAGACCCAGAATAGAACTCTGAGATACACCAGAGATTTTGATTTGAAAGCACGATATTCTACTTATTGTTTTATCACTTAAGTAGCTTTAGAAAAATTTTAATTTCAAAGAAGAGGGACCTGTCATACGACGTTTACTAAGGTAAACCCAGTAGTCAAGTCTACCGAATGTTTGGAAAAAGTCGGTGTGAATGTGAACGATCCATCTTTACACGTCTCAAGGACTTTTATTATACTTTCCAAAATGGACATTAAACGTTCACAAATAAGGGTTCAATACAACTGTTTCAGATGGAGAATAATACAAAATCTATACTTACTGTTCGTTTTTGCTTAACTGCTTCACTGATGGTACCAATTGGACGCCGTAACACTATAAATCTAAGACAGTAAATACTAACACTTTTTTTTAAATTTACACTGAAAAGGAATTTTGAAAACACAATAAAAAGACAATATAAAGTTCAAAAATATATATTAAATCTTTTAAAAAATTATGTTTTACAAAAACGTTCAAGAAAAATGTATTGACAAACTATAGACTGGCCCGTGTACAACACATAGTGAGAGGAACGGAACAACTCATAATGTAACCAACTACCATCCAATGTGCGGTTGAGAGCTAACGATTACACAAGGAGATTCAAGAAAAGTTCAATGTTTATAATTTTGGTGGGCTTTTGCTTGCCTGTCTATTGACGTATTTTTAGTTCAATATCAATTTAGTTCGCTCCTCGAAGCTTAAAAATGCTTGAATCGCAACGACTTTGAATTATATTTTGCAATTATAAATTCATACGTTCAGGCAAGGCGGTCCCATGCACGTTCTGAGCACATGGCAACTATACTTTTCTGACACCGAATCACTGAGGAACCTGTCTAGGGAAAATATGCTTAAAACCCATCATTTTCCCGTCAAAATCGACTGCTAGAAAATGATAGGGCACCCTCGGCGCTAAGGGCTATTTTCGCTAAAACTCTCGAAATACTTTGAGACTGGATAATTTGTCCTCATATTTAACACAATGCATTAGTTGCAGTGCTACACCACGTGGATTCGTAAAAGGGTTTTTATTTTCAAAATTTCCAAAAAAGTCGGTTTTCGTTACACTTTCTAAATTTTGTGGTCGCGGCGACATTACGTCTCTGTGCAGCGACACTTTCTAAAATTACACTCGTTTTTACGTGAAGCACGCTTTTCATGCGAAATGTCGGATTTTGTTACAGTTTCGAAAAGTTCATCGAGTTTTGGCGTGTTCTTTAACATGAATCACTTCAATTATTTATGCTATAATCTAAGTTCTTGTAAATAAATTGTGTTGCGTAATGTAGATTTATCGCGTAAAAAACCGGTCGAAATCGACCAATAAAAATAAATTTTATTACAGTGTTCAGGTTTGAAATAGGCCACACTGTATATCTGAAACATGTTATGAAGCAAAAGTTTAATTTTAGATACTTTAGGGATTTAGGCCTAAATTGTGAACAGGATTAACTACTAATCGCTTTAGCAATTAACTTTATGCAACTACGTAAATTGAACATGAAACTCAAAGAAAATACGATGTAATTGTATACACAGGGGATTTGTGAATGTATTAGTTTATTTAAACAACTTGTGTGAAGCAAAGCAAACTTATGTTGCCAACTTGTACTGGAGCTCTAGACTGACTAAAATTTGGTCTTAAAACTAATAAAGTTCAGAGTTGTTAAAATAACTTCATAACTATTGTCGTTCTCTTCAAACTGTCGTTAAGTTGCAAGCTATGAAAACTTCCAGTAATGATTTCAGTTTCATAACGGTACATTTTCATGCTGGTATAATTTCGCTCTGATGTTAAGCAATGTGTTAGATTTTGTCTGTATCCATTAAGTACATTTTCAGAAAGTACCTAATCTGGATTATTATAGTACAACAAACATAAATCCTATTTTTATATACATTAGAATTTACTTCCATTTTAGCGGCTCCAGTAATTCATAGCGTGGAAAATTACCACATACCTTTGACAGTGGAAACAATATATTAAAATAAAATAACAAAAAGCTTGAAAATGTTCGTTAATATTTTGTGCTTACTATATAAATAATTTCACATGGAAGCATTTTCTGTTCATGGAATAGAGTATTTTTAGAAAATAATATGTACCAGTGTGGGATGGCATAATTAGTTGCTCTTAGAAAATCTAAGGGCGGGGGCTGTAAGCAGCGGGGTTTAAATAATTAAATAATTATTTTCTCCAAAACCGTAATAATAATTTTCATTAAATTCAATACATAAATATTCTTGGAGGGTGGTCACATAAAAATATTGAATCACAGCTTAGGCCCCATTGGTCCCCTTGTACTTAATCAATGTAGACACATTCTTGCCATTCCAAGGCTCAACCAACCTAATCTTGCGAAGTAGGTGGTGACGCATCATCTTACTTGTGTTTCTTGCACAAAGAGATCCTCTCTGAGCTTGTTAATACTACCAAGTTCTGAGGTATCGTACAGGATGCACGTGAATCGTTCGATTATTTTGAATTTCTTTGTTTTATCATCCATCGGTCTATAAGGATGTTTTTCGGAAAAGAGAAATCCTTCAGTAGCTGAAGGATATGCTTTTTATGTTTTCCATGCGTTTTTTTCCTTTGCCAGAAAATTGTGATGAGGTATCTGAGTCCGTAAATACATGGAAAAAGATTAAGCTTGCGACATGTTTTCTCGAAGCTCTTGGCAAATGTCATTGCTAAGATACTATCGGATACCCTTACCAAACACGCAACCTAGAGTTGAAAAATAGGTTTGTAAGTTAGTGTCTTGAAAAATATGCTTACAGTATTACAACCACATCTGTATCAATAGTGTTTATGAGCATGTAAATTGCACCCTTTCGTAATGCATCCAATATTCCAAGTCACATTCTCGTATCAGCTTTTTCGTGATCGGTTTCGGGAATGGGTGTATTTGTACATACATTATAGACACCTTTTAGACATCTCTTAGTTGTCCTCTTCTAGATATATTTTAGAAGCTTAAAAGATATCTATACTGTTTTGATAAATATTTTTTAGATATCTTTGGAGATACGTTTTAAATAACTTTTAGATATTTTTTCAAGATATCTTTTCTGAATATATTTTAGATATCTTATAGGCTTTAGTGCATCGAAATATATACTGGGTAGTTGGTGGTTTTTCAATAGAAGTCGAAATTTTAAAACGTGCACCTCTCAGAATAATCAACCTACTAAGGCGGTATTGGGCTCATATTGTAGCAAATTTAATTATTAATGAAATATATAATAACATAACTTGCCGGAAACCTAACCGTTTGGGGGATATTCAGCAATTTTTTAAAGAAAGTCAAAAACCTTTAACGAAAACAAATATGAAGTCATTATTCAACATGGCGGACATAAAAATCGGGCACCCCCATAAATTTTTTGTACTGAGGGTACATAAGAAGCATGCAAAACCTGCCGATTTAATCCAATATATCACAAACATTTCACTAGCCACCCCACTATTGGTCGACAATGGGCAATTAGAGAATTTTCTTGTTATTATTTTATTAACATCTACACATTTGACCCGTATTTTTTATTTTATTTTTTTAATAATGCCTTATAGTAAAAAAAAATATGGAAATTAAACTATGTTTAAACGGTTAGTTATTGTCACAAATGTTCAGGATACTCTATTGGCTATGACGTAATAGCGTAATCAGCAGATAAATGAGCGCCAGTGGACGGGTGGAGCAAAAAAAAGTTGTACATTGACTGCGCGCGCATGTTACGCTATTACGTCACGAGATAAACGGCAAACTGGATTATTTTAAATCCACTCTAATCTTAAGCATATTCATTTTACAATAAAACCAATAACAGTCGGTAAAATTACCTTGTAATTATATTTATAACATATTGAAGAGTCATGTTGCAATGCTATATTAATATAGTGCAAGTAAGGACTTTCCTGCACTCAAAAAAAGCAACAAAAACTTTACGATATAATTATTATCCCCGCGGTCCATGGCGGCATGCCTGTCATCAAACGACCCAACGCACATTAAAAACATAAAGGTAAGTGAGTCAATTTGCGAACAGCACTACAGAGAATACCGGTATTTTCAACTATACTTTTGTCATTTTCGTTATTGTCTACTAGCCCATTGTATGCTCCACAAGTTTGGTCCTGTTTTGGAGTTCTCAGTATTTCAGAGCTTCAGTTTTCAAATCTGAACATTACCAAATCTTTGCAATTACCTACCACCCTCCTCCCCATTAGAAGTGCGTCATCCACGTTTGGGCATTTTCAGATTAGCGCACGGACCGATCTCCGATTTTTCTCGTGCGCTAAATAAAAATACCGAATATATGGCTTGAAAATAGAAATATACAGCAAAGTAAACTAAATTTAAGAAAGTCTATATGCTATCTGTTGTTTAACATGTACCTATTTTGTATTTTAATTCGTAAATGTTTGAATATTTGCATCAACTTCTGTAATATTTTTTGACGTTTTGTCAACATTATCTGACAGATTAATTTAAAATAAATCACCTTTCAAATAACTTGAGAGTAACCATGGAAACGCATTTTATATATATGTATATATATATATATATATATATATATATATACCAAACACTGCATTGTCGGCGTTGTTTATTTTCTGTCAATTAAATTTATGCCAATAGAATATACTCAGAAGAAAATATCGAAATTTCTGATACCAACTTAGAGCAAGCGGCACAAGCGAGCGTGAATTTATTACCAATAAGATCCAGGTCAAGATATGAACACGAATATTAACTTTTTACTGAATGGCGAAATATGAACAAAATCAAAATTTGTCGAAAAAGCAATATCTGTATTTTATAGATGTGGCAGATTTTCTGTCACATTATGGAGTCGATTCTCAATGCTAAAAAATTGTCTGGCTATAAAAGAAAATAATGACATCAACTAACAGATATCTAAAACTATTGCTTTCTTGAAACGGAAACGTCAAGCTGTAGGATATATACCGAAAAAGTCCAGAGTTTTAACAGCAGAACAAGTAACCAAATTGCAATAATACCAATTGCCATGTGAATTTCTCCTTGATGTTCGAGTACTCTTTCTTGAAGCTGTTTAAGTGTGAAGATTAAATCCGATGTGCCTCGGTTTGGTCTAAAGCCACTCTGTGTTTCAGGAAGTAACTTTTCCATAACAGGTGTTAGCCTATTTGCCATCGCTTTAGTGAGTATCTTCCCTCCAACAGCCAGGAGAGCTATACCCCTGTAATTTCCACAGTCCGCAGCGCTCCCTTTGTTTTTCATGGCCTTCATTGATTTAACCAAGGCGTTTGACTCGGTGGACAGGGAAGTGCTCTGGAAAATTATGTTCCGCTTAGGTATCCCTAGAAAATTTGTGGAAGTATGTCGCAGTCTACATACAAACAGCAACGCCCAGGTTATGTATAATAATGAGGCAACCGAACCTTTCCAAACCCTCACTGGAGTTAGGCAGGGATGTGTCCTGGCACCCCTACTCTTTAATTTGTTTACCACTGCTCTAACAATTATTGTTGACAACAAACTGACAGTCAGAGGAATAGGTCTCAGATACCGTTTTGATGGCGGTCTCTTTAACATAGGGCGCTTTAGAGCTTTCACGAAGACACGCACACGATTAATTTGTGATCTCCAGTATGCGGATGACTGTGCACTTTTAGCCTCTACGCCGGAAGAGCTTCAAGAACTTTTAGATGTGTATGCCCAGAGCTATGATTCCTTGGGACTTAAAATCAAGATTGGAAAGACTAAGATTATGTCAACTCCTCATCAAGTGAACCAAATAGACATTACACTTAACGGAAATTCTCTTGAAGTGGTGGATCAGTTCAATTACTTAGGCAACGTTGTTAATGACAAAGCAAACATGGACAGCGATTCTCAATAGAATTAACGCTGCATCTAGAGCACTTTGGGGACTTAGAGAGAGAGTGTTTGGCAACCACGACCTTGCTTTGTCAACGAAAATGGCTGTCTACAGAGCAGTTGTCATTCCAACACTGCTATATGGATGTGAAAGCTGGGTAACTTACCGTCGCTTATGCAGCATGGTACATGTCACCAATTCATGTTAATATCTCAAAAAATGAAAAATCGGCACTTAGCCCCTTTGTAACTTCCACTCTTCAATTGTCGTTTTCAAAGAAGTATAATAAAAAATATCATTCATTGTACTGTCGTGAGCAGAAAAAAATAGGACAGCTTTTTTTTTCTAATGTAAATCTGTCTCTATTTGAATATGTAATGAGTAGCCGAAATAAAACCGATATCACTTTTAATTTATTTTTTATTTTAATGCTGTAGTTATTGCTATAGTAAATGATGGATGGTTAATGAGGCAAATTGCACTGCGTTATAACATTAATAAAAATTTGGTGTGTAACATTTTAAGAAAGTGGAGAATAAACGGTACGATTAATAGAAATCCTTGATCAAAGGACAAAGGATATCCTACTTAACAGCAAAATAACTGCTAATATTTCGTTATTGCACCATTTCTATTTATAACTTCTATAAGTCTGTTTGGCATAGAATTAAACAACCTTAGACAATAATCATTAGTAATAATATTTTCCCATGCATTATTATTACTATTTCCAGTAAATTTTCGGCATTCCGTGGTCTCACATTTCGTTTTTGGATACTTCCTACGAATAGTAGTCGCCATACTTCTTCCATAGGGTTAAGATCTGGACTATGACTGGGCCAGTTAAGAACATTGATGTTGTTACCTTGAAACCAGTTAGTTATGGCATGAGCAGTATAAACGGAACAATTGTCTTGTTGAAATATGAACTCATTATTAGGAAATAATTGTGACACAGAAGGGAGCATAATATTGTCTAAAATCGTAATATACGTTTCACTATTAAATCGTTCCTCAATATGCCAAAAAACATCAGGACAACGTGCCGATATCCAAGCCCACATATTGATGGAAAATCTACAACTTTTATCATTGTTAGATAAATATTTTTCATCGAATCGAGTATTCGGAGGGCGGTAAACACGAATACGACCGCTGTGTGTTGACTGGAAAGTTTTTTCGTCTGTAAAGATTACATTGCTCCAAAAATTTACATCATGCGCTAAAAATTCAAGCGCAAATCCTGCTCGACCTTCTTTATGTCCAGCTTTAAATAAGTATTTTTGTGCTGCTACATGACAGCGTAGTAATTCTCTTACTCGCCGGCGACCAGTACTACTCGATCCAGGAACATTCGTTTCTTCAGCAGTCTGAATAACCGAGTAAAATGGATTTTCTACTAAAGCATTTACCAATTGCAAATCTTGTTGTTGAGTTGATATCTTTCGTCGCCCTGATCCAGAATTTCTACTAATCGTACCGTTTATTCTCCACTTTCTTAAAATGTTACACACAAAATTTTTGTCAATATTATAACGCAGTGCAATTTGTCTCATTGACCATCCATCTTCTGCTTTAGCAATAACTCCAGATTTAACTAACTCGCTTATATGAGGCATATTAGTTTTTTCACACTTGCAATAAATTATGACAACTAACTGACAATGTCACAAATATTAAAGTTAGATGTACACAACTAGATTATAGCAAAATACCGTTATAAGACTTGTCCTATTTTTCTTGCTCACGACTGTACGTCCAGAAATAGATTTTTCCGTGTTTACGTGACTTCACGTGTGAATTTGTCACACGCGCACGGATAAATTCTTATTTCCAGACTCTTAATGAAATATACTATTCAAAGTTTCACATGACCCACTCGGTATGTAATACAATTTGTTTTAAAAAATTATTGACATCACATTGGCCATCTCGTAGAAACTGTAATTACCGTTATAAATCACTAAGACATAAGGATTCTAACTATGTAAACTGATTACTAATTCTGATAGGTTGCATTTAAATCCCAATTGGATAGATATGTATTCCATGAGGCAGTTCTCGGCTCGCAGCTGCAATAATCTTGCAGATATAAGTGGTTTTTGGAAAGGAAATTTTACATACAATATTCGCTGCATCTTGTATTAACATATTATCTCATATTTACATGAATATGTATATTAGAATTAGGTGTATAGGCTTAAATCTACACATGCACTGTGGATATTAAACCTCATTTGCTTTAATTTGGGAATAATTATCATCAGTGCGCACTTTCCTATTCATAAACAGCAATAATATCACTGCAAACAACTCAATAGAGAGATCATTCTGCGGCTTTTTGATTTAATTGTTTTATATAGAATCACTGTGATACTTAAAGTAGGTCTTAAAGACACATTTTACATTTTGGCAATTAATGTGATGGTTTCCATACCAATGCATAAAATAGTAAAAGTAGCCCCAGACAATATAAAAGAAATAATTAAGGGATCAATAAGCCTGAATTAAAAGTTCACTTTTAATTATTCTTTTATGAACAGAAAAGTCTACCACAGGATTCAGGGCGACAATAAAACGGAACGATTTCTTTATTTCAGTTTATGAAACTACCGTCAATATTGATGAGTTTTATATAAGTAAGCAAGTGCAAGTGGTGTGTGACGACTGGCAAGGGAGCTCCTTTAAGTAGGATCAGTCTTTCGGCTGGTGTTTGTTGCAATCGAAGCATTAGCGTTTTGATGGTAATATGCAATTATTACACTTAACGCGCCAGATTTGTAACTTTGGTTGCAGTCTGGTGACTTTTCTTATAGTAAAATAAGGATTTATAGAGGAGTTTGCGACTAAAAATATTATGTTTAATTTTGTTTTCTTTGGGTAAAACAGACAATGAAATATTTGATGTTATGGGGGCACCATCTATAGCACAGAATGAGTAAATTTGTCTTTTTTTTCTTTAAACCCAGTCTCCTATTATTAAAATGTATGATAAAGCAGTATTTAAAATAATTAAAGTTTACAACAGAAATTTAGGAAGTAATTTTTCAAAAGCAATTCTTAAAAATATAAATTTATTAAAATATAATGTTGACCTGGATGAAAAATTTTAAATCGATAAAATTGTACAAAAAAAAGAAAATTATTGCAAAAATATAATAATGGGGAAGATATAATACCAATGTAGTTCTTTGATCGCAAACTGGAAGTATACGAAGTTGGACACGTCTTGGTGCAGCAATCTAAATTCCAATTGTCTCAATTCGGCAATTTAGTCTATCGCTAGACAGCATCTGATTCCAAAGGATAAGCTCGATTTGAAAAATTGTAGAATAGCTTTTAATATAGTATTGATAATTCTTGGTTATTTCGATAACCGTCAGATATTAATTAATAATAATTAATAAAAAAGCTAAAAGCTTGAGCATATTAGTATAAGCCAAAAAATCATTCATAATCACCAAAGTCGTTAAAATAATAATGAAAATTTGCTGTATATTCATGAAAGTTGCTGATTGTGAATTAAATTGCCAAAAGAAATAGGAAATAAATATTTTATTACCATGTTGTCACATGTACAACTTTAGTTACATAAAATTAGAGAAATTGAATTTAATTTTATTTGAATAATGAAAGTACATTAATAAAATAATTGAAAATGATTGAAATTTAAATAATTAATAAATAAAATTCACCTGTATAGTGTTCAAACGCAAAGAAATGTGGATTAAGAATGTAATAAATGTAATTACTCGAAAATCTCACAGTAGCAAATTTCTTAGATATCAATCATCGCAAATTTGGAAGGCAAAATGGCTACTTCAGATGAATAACTAATAAAGTAAACTTTTTTATATTACAATTTTAATTATGGTACCAATGTACAAACTTTAAAAATACATTTTTTCTAATGATAATAAACTGTAATCTTTACGAGCATCTCGTCATCTGTTGATTAGCGACTTAAGTAATGTAGAAGTGCAATATAATCGGATTCCTTTTTTAGTTACATTTCTATTCACAATTAAATTATAGAAATGGAATCGATAAAGAAATCTTTAATATTCAATACAAAAGTTTGAAATTAATAAATTGCATACATAAGCATGAAACACTCTTACTTAGCTTTAGAAAGAATACAATTAGTTACGCCTGATTTTTAGCGTAATTAAAAGCATTTCAAATAAATCAAAGTATGAGCGGCGGCCGGCTAGCCGATTCAGTGCGGGGCTGGGTTCATGGATTAAATTTGTTATGTAAACCAGAGATTAAACCGACAATTTCACAATACTTTCACCAAACTAGCTTGTCTCGCGACCAAGAGGTAGTTACCCAAAAGTTCTTAATGAGAGCGCCATCCACATAAAAATTAAGTATAAGACCACCTCTTAAATCATGAGACTGACTACTGTGGAAAAGCCTGAATATACTCAAACAAATATACCATGAAAATGAAAAAGGTTATATTAGATAAGATTCCTATTTATTAAATATCCTTGCAATAAAATTGCAAAATTAGAATGTTGAAACAAATCACTTTCATTAGGGTCTTATAGCTCAAATATCACATAATAATCGTTACATGTGAACGATCCACCTTTACACGTCTGAAGGACTTTTATCCTTCCTAAAGTGGATATTATAATGTTTACCTGAAGGGTTCGAAACGACTGTTTCAGATGAAATAATACAAAAATCTATACTTGCTGTTCGTTTTTGCTTAACTGCTTCACCGATGGTGCCAATTGGACATCGTAACACTATAAATCTAACACAGTAAATACTAACACTTTCTTAAATTTTAACCTGAAAAGGAATTTTGAAACACAAGAAAAAGACAATATAAAGTTCAAAAATGTATATATTAAATCTTTAAAAAATCATGTTTTACAAAACGCTCAAGAAAATGAGTAACAACTATAGTCTGGCCCGTGTACAACACATGGTGAGGAACGGAACGACTTATAATGTAACCAACTACCATCCAATATGCAGTTTATAGCTAACGATTACACAGAAAGATTCAATAAAAAGTTCAATGTTTATAATTTTGGTGGGCTTTTACTTGCCTGTCTATTTACGTATTTTCAGTTCAATATCAATTTAGTTCTCTCCTCGGAGCTTAAAAATTCTTGAATCGCAACGACTTTGAACTATATTCTGGCAATTATAGATTCATACGTTCAGGCAAGGTGGTCCCATGCACGTCTGAGTACATGGTAAAGATACTTTTCTGACACCGAATCGAAGAACCAGTTTAGAGCAAATACGCGGAAAACACATAGTTTTTCCACCAAAATCCATGGTTAAAAAGTGAAAGGTCACCCTCGGCGCTAAGGACTATATTCGTTAAAACTCTCGAAAAACTTTGATTAGAGACTAGAGAACGTATCCTCATATTTAACATAACGCATGAGTTGCAGTGCTGCACAACGTGGATTCGTAAAAGGGTTTTTATTTTCAAAATTTCCGGATTTCATGATACTTTCTAAAATTTTGTGATCGGGGCGACATTACGTCCATGTGCAGCGACATTTAGTATATTTTTTGAAATTACACTCCTTGGTGAGTTTCTGATATTTTTGCATAAAAAACGCTCCGTAGAGCGAAAATGTGATTTTATATATAAAAACCTCTTCCACCGGCGTTTTTACGTGAAGCACGATTTTCATGCAGATTTTGTTATAGTTTCGAAAAGTTTATCGAGGGATTTGGCGTGTTCTTTAACATTACCACAGTACTCAAATGCAGTGTATAAAGATTCACCGAAAACCAGGCTATATAAAGTTTGTAATTACATACAATTAAATAAACAGGTAGTAATAGCACAATCTCACCAAACTACTATGACCGCAGACTTTGACTGAAACCTGGTGAGTTCCGAAATTCTTGCTAGAATACCCTCCTTTGTTGTCCTGGCTTTCTGACTCGGTTTGGGACGTTGTATCGTCTATTAAATGCTTGAAGTTTTATCTCTTAATCAGATGGTAGGTTGACTACCAAATGGCACGTGACTCCTACTTATTATTCCTTGCAATAATAACCATACAAATATCGTATTTACTGAATATAAGATGGAATACTGTTACTTAATGAAGTAATATTGATGATATAACAATCAATGACATATATTAATCAAAGATATATCCGACAATTAGTGGTTTATATAACTACACATCGTCAGCTTAATCTGCAAAACCCTTAGTCCGAAAAGTGAATTTTTACAGGAGGGGTAAAAAAACGTTTTAAAATTCAACCGACCTACATTTTCCATTCATTTCTAACTAATATTGAATCAAAGGGTCTCCTCTACTATTTCAGAAAATTAAGCAAGCTCAAACTTTATTTCGTTAATATTAATTGGACTTACGGTATTTTCCACTTAAATTTTTTAATCGACTGGGACTTACGGGGTTTAATTTAAACGAGAACTGCTGCAAGAAGACATTTGATATTCTTAAGAATTTAAATTCAAATAAACCTAACATAAAAAAATAAACTCCACATCTATAGTATGAAAATAAATATACAGCACTATTTGAATGGAAAATTGTCATAAAAGCTGAGATAGTCTTTTTTAACTCTTGAAGTTGTAAGTATTTTGTTCTCTTCATTTATAGGCTCCATGTACAGAGGAGGGAGATCGTCAATTTGACATACCATTGCCTCCCTTTTTTGCTTGGTACTGCGGCTGTTTTGAAGTTCACAAAAGTCTTCTGAGTGACGTAACTTGTAAAATGTTAAACTGTCTAGTAGATATTTTAAAGCTCGTATGTTTGTCTAAACTGGATCTCCAAGTTTTCCCTGGTCTTATAGATTTCGTAAATTCCAAGTTTTGAAAACTTTTAAAAAATGTATAGTCCAAAGAGAAAACTTTATAAGGTCTCGGTTTTTCACGAGCGTGCAATATAATGCCAACATAATCGGCCGGGACATTTATATCAGTATGTCGTACTTTTCTTTCAATCGTGAAATGAATGGAATCTGCCTCCATTTGCGTATCGCTCTTTTCTAAGAATTTCTGCTCGATAGTAATTTCCTAAATACTGCTTCCCTTGTTCACGAAATATCTTTCTCTTGTTTTGACCCCAGTTTCATTCATCTACAAATTGCCTCTTGTTCCTACTTCTTTTTTTCAAATATGCTTTCTTCGGGATCTGGTACATACTCCTCATCAGTTTCTTCGTGCGTCTCTTCATTTGGTGAATCTTTGCCCGATTCATCTTCTGCTAGTTCTTGATCCGGAAGGTAAAATATGTTCGTCATCTCCTTGTCTACTTCTTCATGTGGGTTTTCATTATCATCCCCAAGCGCTGCATATTGTTTGTTCAATTATATTGCTCTCCAAAGGGATGTTTGTGTCTTGGATTTCAATGGTCCAATTTGAGGTATCTTGAACATTAGCAGGGTTCAAACCTTTGCAGTAATATCCAAATCTTGTAGTTTCTCAATCTCTTCATTACTTGGTATTTTAAAAAATAATCAGAAATCATCTCGAGAAAATTAAGCTAATCCATTAATATTCAATGACTCTCGCAGTGTATTTCTTGTATTTGAAATAATTTCTTTTATTAGTTATATACAAAAAGAACTAGGTCGATTTATAAATTATATTAAGTACAGTGAACCGCCTCTGTTTATAGAGGAGGAACATTAAGCCAGTGCATTAATGTAAGACACTACCGGTCTCATAGAAAAACCCTCCTTATGAATTTTTGGTAAACCATAAAGTATGGGGGCTGTAGCATTCATGAATAGACGGTTGTTTGTTTGAAAATTTGTTATATTAGGTGTATTCTTCTTTAGTAGTACCTAGATTCCTGACTGAATTTTTTTTGTAGGGTCATGTGTTAGTTCTTTAAAATCATCAGTATTTAATAGTGCATTCATTTTATTATTATAATCAGATCTATATAAAACTGTCACAGTATTACCTTTATCTGCTTTAGTTTCCTTTGATGTTATAAGTATTTACCTCTATCCCTATTCTTAAGGATATATTACAACGTCTTATCTCGAACAGTGAATTGAATCAAAATGAACAAAAAGATTTACAAACATTAATCAATATGTGCATTAAACAAAATTATTTTAAATTCAATAATAAAACGTATACACAAATAAACGGCTTACCTATGGGTAGTCCGTTAAGCCCAGCCCATTCTTAGCTGAAATATTCATGGGAAATTTTGAAAACAATCTTTTTACCGCAAAAATTAATCTTCTTAAATGCATACATTTTGGGTGAGATATGTTGACGATGTGTTTTGTATATGGATCCGTACAGAGAGAATTGTTACATTTCATTAGTTTTATTAATTCCCTAAACAACAAAATTCAGTTTACAGTTAAAATGGAAAAAGGACAGTTAATAAACTTTGTACGGATGTGTTTCGTTCTTTTATAACATTCTGGATTCTGAGCTAGTCGAATATTAGCTTCATTATCAACTTGCAAAACAGGAGATCTTACTATAGATGATTTATCGTGCGGCATCACTAGCTGCTACAACTTTGGCTTCTGTAGAAGATATTGTAAATGAAATAGCATATATACAATGTCACCTGAGGTCGATAGTCCTGTTACAATATCACCATTGCTGTAATATTCTAAGATACCTTTATTTATATTATATTGTCTTTGTAAATAATTCCATAATCATTAGTGTCTCTCAGGTATCGAACCATTCTTTTAAGCTTGATCACATCGTGCCTGGTTGGATTTTTAAGATTTCTTGATTCTACACCTGTAACATAGGCAATATCAGATCGAGTCCCACTCATTAGAAACATGCACCAACAACTTGTTTGTAAGGAAGCTCAGTGTTAAGAGAACTCTTCTCTCTATTATTGTACTTAATAATTGGAGTCGTTGCAGTTCTGCAGTTGCTCATGCCGAATCGTTCTAATATTTTCCGGTGTAGTGAGTTTGACTAACTAGTAAAGAACCGTATATTTCTCTGTTAATTTCTAATCCCAAGTAAAAGGATACCGACTTTGAAGTAACATAACATATACATAACATAAAATACACCACAATAGTAGACAACCTCCAGTCCAAAGCTGAATCTGTCCGGGCAGTAATTCCAAACTCTTTCTTGAAATCATCGGCGAACTACTGAAGATCACGTTCACTGTCAGCTACAATCAAGCCATCATCAAATAAACTGGAAATAAAATATTACAGCAACCTTTTGTGTCACAAAGAAGCAAGGGTCAGCTTCGCTCCATTGAAATCCCAATTTCTTGATGTAATCCCTAATTTCATTTCAGCGAGGAGTTTATTTCAAGCCATATAAACTTTTCGATAAGCGACATACTCTACCGGAATCATTGTAATCCTCAGACTGCTTCATAAATATGGCCTCTTCTAAATTACTGCAAAGGAAAGCTGTACAATATACATACGTCTTTTTAAATAAGTACCATGCTTTTATTAGCAGCAGCACTGAGTAGTGTTCAAATTGTGTACATTCTCGCCCTATGACTAAGCGTTCGGTAATAATCAACACATCTTTGTTGTGAAAAGTCTTTAGTTACAAGTCTAATTTTAAGTTTATCAACTGACCCATCGTCATTTATTTTTACTCTATAAACCTATTCACAGGGAATAGCTCTTTTTCCAGAAGATAAAACCTCCAAGTCCCAAATTTGATTTTTTTAAAGCGCTACTACTTCTCGATCCATCGCTTCTTTCCAGTCATCCTGTTGATGCGTTTTTATGATTTCATTGTAAGTTTCTAGTTCTTCAAAAGATGTTGAAGCATATGCTACATAGTCTTGAAATTTTTCCTGCCGTCGAAGAGTAAGAATGATCACGCAATTGTCGTCCAGCTGTTTCATTTTTCTTCCAGATACCGCATGCTAATATGTCCTGTATCCTCTTGGACTTCTTTGGCAGAGTCTTTATCAAAATCCCAGAATTCTTCTTCACTCTGAATATCAATCTCAGATTGATCCTCAGCTTATGATGCCAAATCTTATTTGAGCAGGCATAAACGCTCATAGCGTTTATCCATTCTTCTCTTCTGAGCTCCTCAAAAATGACATTTCATGGCTAACTAACTTGTTATCTTCTTCGCACCAAATCCGATATCCTGCATCATGATCATAATTAAGCAAATTTCCATTTACAGTTTTTCGGTCTAATTTCTCTCTTGGTTACTTCGGAGTATGAGCATAAGTGGACCCTATTATACGTAACTAGTTTCTTACCATATACATTAGAACTCATATGGAGATATCCCAGAAATATTATAAGGGCCTGTTCGATTCAATGTATGCGACGCGGAATTTCAGCCCAAAGTTTTTGAGCAATATTTCCATGAGCTGTTTCTACACGCTGATGTCAAAAATGGCTCAAATGCCCTGAAAAATATTTTGTCGTATTTATTTTTCAATTCAAAGTGTATTTCTCGAAAATTGCGAAAAATTTTTTGTAATTGCCACGCTATCTAGCGCGAAATAAACAAAAATTTCGACAAAACCTACGTATTTTGTAACGTGGAATCCGAATCTGTAATAAAAAATTATTTAAGATTTCAAAGTTGCTCCCACCCCACCCCCGGGGAAATGGGGTAGGGGATCAAGTTTAGTACCATTGGATAACTTTTTCAAAAGTATTCAATAAGTGTTTTGTTGTTTTTCGATTAAATGTGTATTTCTCAAGATATTTGACTGTTTCGGGACTTTTTATTCACCCGGTATGTTTAAGCATAACGTTATTTGCTAGATGAGATTAATCATATTAATGAAAGTATTAAAGAGTAAGCTCGTGCATGTAATCATTATTTTTTCTATTCTTATTGACCAAAGTTATAATATTTGCATAACAGCCAATAAACACGGATTATAAATTTTCTATTGGATTACACCCTTTTTCATCACCCTGTTTATTAAAAAAGTCGAATTTTTAGTTTCGTAAATATGCTAATACAAGAAAAAGGCAGGTGTTCATTTAATAAACCTCCCTTATAATTCGATTTAACAAGCCCGAGGTACAGAAAGAACTTATTTGTAATTCTAATTTAGATATTCGAATAAAATATTCACTGAAAATTTCGTCGTAAATTTCACCCCGTATTTTTATTTCATTCCACTGCCACACTTCAAAGAAAATCAGATTTTTGTGTGTTTAGTGTTAGAATATGTCGAGTTAAAAGAGAAAGGATCTAAACCAATTCATTCCTTATTTGAAAAGGATTAAATTTTTTATTGGCAAATCTCTTTTTTCAGAATTACTTACTTGGAATATCAATAACATAAAACAGTAGGTCTTCACCTCTACCTTTCAAAGCGTGTTGGAGTATTAATTGCTGATACATGGACACTCCTCGACATTATTTATCTACCACGATGTTATTTATTTAGTATATTTATAGAATAACCCACTACAAGGAATTTTCCTTTCTGCAGTTCCTTGTTTATTTACCCCAGTTAAGTGACAAATATGTATGTAAATTATAATATGAATATTAATTGTCAAAATGTAGTCCTGCTGGTAAGTAAACATTATCATTTTTTCTATCACTAGAGCGATGCTGGACAGTTGTCCTATGTCTCCAACATACAGTAACATCACCAGCTAATTATGTACAGCCTCTATTTACCTCTTGCAGGGTTAGTGACTGTATATTCCAGAATCACGTGCCCTAAGCAGACGAAGATATCCCAGGATGACCCCTGCCTTCTGGCAGGTCGGTATTGTCTTCACTTGTAGTGGTGTAGGCTTCATCACACCGAATACACTGATAATCAGGACGACCGTCTTGGCCGAGTAGTCTGGGTATAGCACTTGGCCCGTTCACTAAAAGGAGAAGACTCACTCTTAGAACTCCTGTATTGAATGGAACGATAATAAATCTTTCCAGTGAAGTCAAGTATCTAGGAGTAATCCTTACCTGTAACTCACATCTGGAACGGACTCTTACTAAAGCAACAGCGACAATATGGACGTGCCGTAGGTTGTTTGGTAAGACTTGGGGTCTACGACCGAAAATATCACATTGGTCTTATGTTTCGGTTGTCAGACCTATGGTAACCTATGCATCATGCGTATGGTGGCCAAAAACAGAAGAAAAAACAGCAAAGGGAAAGTTGCAGAAACTGCAACGCCTTGCCTCTTTAGGGACTACAGGAACAATGCACTCGTGTCCCACAGCAGTTATGGAGGCTATGCTTGACCTACTTCCCTTGCACTTACAAGTAAGGAAGGAGACGGCACTCAGTGCCTTACGACTGCACCAGGCACATAAATTCAAACCAGGTGATCTGGTTGGTCACTTAAGGATTCTAAAGGTAATCCGCCTAAAGTCCATGACCAAACCCACTGACTCAATGCCAGTCAAACAAAACTTTGACTACCCGGTTGACGTGCTAATTGAAAGTCGTCAGACGAGCAAGATGGAGTCACTGCGATTGGAACAGGGGTCACTTGTCTGGTATATAGATGGATCCAAGATGGCTGAAAGGGTAGGAGTGGGAGTAGCAGGACCGAATTGTAGGCTATCCAAAGCCCTCGGTAACACCCCAACCATCTTTCAGGCAGAAATGTATGCCATAGCTCTGTGTGCCCAGGTATGCCTAAATAAAGGCATTCGAAGGGCAAAAATCTACATACTATCAGACAGCCAGGCAGCACTAAAGACTCTAAGGTCATATACCTTTGAATCTAAAATTGCCTGGGAAAGTAGACAATCCCTGAAGCAACTGGCTAATAACAACAAGGTTCCCTTGATGTGGGTGCCAGGGCATGAGGGAGCACAAGGAAATGAACTTGCTGATAGCCTTGCAAAAAAAGGAGCTGAAGCACCGTTCATTGGACCCGAACCGTTTTGTGGCCTAGCCAAGGGACATATAACGGAGGAGATCCAAGAATGAGAAAAGGAAAAGTCCTACTAGAGGAATACTCCAGGCCAAAGACAAGCGAAAACTTATTCGACAAAGAATGCCACAAGGCTTCTCGAACTGGAAAAGTCCGAATTAAGGCTAATCACAGGCCTTCTAACTGGCCACTGCCCCTTGAGATACCATCTCAAGAATATGGGCAAGGCGGTAGATAATAAATGCAGATATTGCGACACTGCAATTGAAACTGCGGAACACATACTTTGTGAATGCAAGATGTTAGTCTGCACTAGGCTAAAATTCCTAGGACAGGCGGAATTAACGCCGGAAGACATAGGGAAATTAGCCCCCAGGAAAATCACAAGCTCTGTAAAAAGTCTGGGAATCCTGGGTAACCACTAGATGTAGGGTAAATCACAAAAGATCTTTTAGGTCGAAGTGAAGTAAGGCTGTTCGAAGCCAAACGACCCCGTAAAACAATCTACAAAAGCACTTGGCTTGTACCGTAAATCTCGGTGTTTAGTGCATTTTTTTCCTCCTTCAAGCTGATGTTTATCTCAGCAGGTGCCAAGAATTCAATGACATACATCACTTAGTCTCATAATAGAGGAGAACTCTGTCAGTCTTATTTGCATACATGGAAAAACATTTAAATGTATAGTCTCCATTAAAGGTCGATGTAAGCATTAGCTGATGATTTCCTAGCTTCTCTTATAAATCTTAGTTTTTCTTCATGTAAACTAACAGTTCTTCCTCATTTATTTTTCCCTTTCTTACTAAGATACCAGGTTTTATATTCCCGATAAATATTATGAGTAATGGTTTGCAAACTGTGGCTATAAGCCTGAGTAATTTTATTAATATCTCTTGGAACATCTGCAACGCATTTTCGGTCTATTTTCGTCAATTACTATGCTACGAGTTTCACGTACATAAACAAATAGATACGTTGGATCTTAATGATTATTAGATATTACGTAACGAAATCACTTGGGCTACTGTAGCGTAGCAGATATCGTAGGCACTGACTTACCCGGAAAGTGATGTACATGCCTACGATAAAATTTCTCTAGCTCAGACTACCTCAGGGCGTTAAGCCCAAGCTTACATAAACTATGATAAATTATTAGTTTACTTACTTAACAACTCATTGAGGTTTCCCTATGTAGTGGTCGCAGACGAAATAACACTTTCTTTAAAAATGAAATGCACTATATTAAGCAATTTACAGATTTAGGTTCTCTAGCATGTAACCTGGCGATGTTCACAGGTGTGGCAAATTCCACGATTAATAAGATCACGTTCATAAAATGCCTCGTGTAGCTACACATCGGTTTACAATGTCCTCATAAATTGCTCATAAATACTGCCACAAAGGTCTCATTTAAAGAACCTCCTTAAATATATGTAAATGCATAAAATCCTTAAATATGTACAAGTTAAAAATGCAAACGTATGAATTCAAATCCAGCCGAACCACTGAAGGTGGTCCCCGGTAAGTAAAAAAATAAACATAAACACAACACACTTATTCAGGGTGGTACGATACCGAGTCCGGACGTGGAGGAACTGTAGCCCTACGTAGATGTCTTCGGGATACAAGAAATGGAAGGATGGGGTTGATGGTAGCCTCACCAGCCCTGGAACCTTCCACTGTGTGTGGATGCCCCGTCCGTGGAACTCTCACTGACGTGTGTAGAAGCCCCGTCCGTAGAACCCTCACTGATGAGGGAACAATCCACCAAAACTCCTGGAAGCCACAGTCGGATAAATGGGGGTCGAGTCCGCCTTTCAGGTTGACACGGTACTTCCAAAGGAAAGCCTTGTGTAATTAAATATCCTGCTTCCGCAGATAAAATTTACTCACAACCACAAAATATTCCGCTAAACGGAACAACAACAGATTGAGGAAATTTTCTTGAGTTGATTATTCTAAAATCCACCAGGATGCCTTGGATAAAACCGAGGTTCACATAATTAACAACTAATTACTACCAACCACGCCAAAAACAATGATTGCTTCCCGTTTGTCTCTGCTGATCACGTGTCACAAATATATCGCCCCCCCGTGGAGAATAGCGAAATATGTTACGGGCGTGTAGCTGTTGTTATAATACGGCCCACAAAACGCTAAAGCGTATGGTGGGTCGCATACGCTAGAGGTCCGTAACAACTATTGTAGTGGGATCGAACTGGCACGATAAAAGCCTCGAAACAATAATGTTTTTTTTGTGTATATTATGCAATCGGGACCCTCTTTATCATCTGGTCATGTTTGCGTCGCGAGGGGGATGGTGGAGGGGGGAAATTTACATGCAAAGATAGGGAAAATCAGTTTTTGGGATATAACTCACTTAGTTTGATTCGGATCGAAAAAGTGTAGGTAAAATGAAGGGCTCACGAAAGCGCGTAAATTGAATTTTGACTCATCGACATCGGTCCAGCGGTTCTCGAGATATTGCGATTTGAAGGTACGGATTTGTATACGGATTTTTCGCTGTAGCGGGATCGCACCGAGAGCTGTTTTCGCGTTTTTTTGTTTTTTTTGAGAAGAAAGTGACTTGGGAATTTTTTTTTTCTTCCCCGATAGACACTCAGGACCTCAGTACTATGTACAAATTTGAAGTCGCTAGGTTGATTAGAGGGGGGAGGGGGAAGGGTAAACGTAAATGAAATTAAAACTTCTGTAACTTCCGCAATATTTTCCGTAAATCACGCAGCAAACGAAAGAGTATGTACTAATGTGTCTACTTTGAGTTCCGCTCACGTATTCTCAATTTTTGACATAAATAAAGAAATGGTTGCATAGCCTGGCATTTTCACACATCGCGGAAGGCTCCTCGTATCGGTCGAAGTGTCTGCGTCAGTGTCAAAATATAAAAATGTTATTTAGTTTTTCAAAAATGTGTACTTTGTAAGTTTAGTAATCTTTTTTAGATATGTACAATTTTATTACCTAATTTTACCCATCAGCCATGGAGGACATTTAGGTTACGCTGTTTTTAATTGTCTTTAAGCCGAACCAGTCCCATTCCGCCCGACCCTGTAATCCGCCACCACGAACAATGCTGTGGTTGCGCGATTGCTCCCCGGGTGGGTTCTGGGGAGGCATATATAAATTTTAATTGTTAATAAAGTAGTATTGATTTATTGATTGGTCTGAAATACGCATAAGTATCCTGCAAAATGCTCTTTCCGGATATGTCCAGCAAAGGAATATTTTAAATGGTAAAATTTAATTGCCGAAATGTATTGGAACAAATACCGGACACTCATATGGCCCTCCAAGAGAATCTGTGCATATTAATTAGCACATATTCGACATAGTTGCATTTAGTAAAGCGTAAATTGTACTCGAAACAAATATCATTAAATTAGAGGTTTAAAATTTAATCATGAAATAATGAATATGGTATTTGGTTATGGTCAATCACGCACATTAAGTCTCATAATTAATTCATAACATTACACAGAGATCAGTCAACATCAGTTGGTGACATCTGCCTGTAATTAGAAGTTTATTTCGAATTATAATCAAATTTGAGTTGAAATACTGTGCAATATGTTTTCATTTGATCAAACTAGCTAGCTTTATATTTCATGGTTCAATTAAATTTTTAATAAATTGATTTCAATAAAAAATATAATATATAGATGCAGCCATTTCAGTCGCACAAATACTAGAACGGTCTCAATTTATCGAGAGCTAGAGGCCCACCCCCGGCTTCGCTCCGTGTCATCTAGGGCCCGCTGTGACGGGTCTCAGAGAATTATAGGAAGACGACATTTGATATTTGCCTGTCAAGAAATGAAAAGCTAAGAAATATTGCGAGAAACATAGAATTAATATGAGATATGCTGCAATCTTTCATACGACTTTACAAAAATAATAGTGCTGCATACTATACAGATTAGTATTTCGCGAATCAAGTTCACATCATCAGAAGATGATGGCAGTTTGGTGCAAGTATGGGTGTCTGTGGACCGTTCCTTTTAATGATAACTATGATAAGCTTAATATTTTCTTTTTCAAATTTCAACTTTATTTTTGAGACCGAAGCGATAAAACTTGCAGAATAAACACGGATACCGGGCGTGAAAAGCAAGACCACATATATATGTAAAAAATTACAGTGCAAAATTATAGAGCAGTTTGATATAGTCTTAGACTAATACATCAGTTTACTTACTCCTCCGTTAACATACTTACTTTATTAAAGTGTGAATTATTCTAAAAATTTTAATTTTATATGGATATTTTCTATATCCTTAATATATAAAAATTTTCGATTTTTTGATATTTTTATTGAACATTTTTTCATCGATTTTCAGTTTGCAAATAGTTGCATTAAAATTTTTGATGACTGAAGTTGTGACAAATATTTGATTTTTGATAAAATTTTCGAGTTGGTGTTCGTCATAATTTAACTTGCTGATGCAATCAGAATAATACTCAATAATAATACATAAAAATCGTTCCGATACCATTTAGTATTCCTCGCCTGCATCGTTTTGTGTCAAGGTAGATTTCATCAAATTTTTACTGCATCGATTGAGAAATTTGTGTTAATAGACTGAGGTGAGTTTTTACTTCGCCCAAAAATACGTTCATGTTGGTTCGAGTGTGTTGTGCAACGTCTGTAAGATTTTGCCATTTTTATCGAAAGCTGTCCGAATAATCTGTCCATATCTTGTAAGAAATTGTCTCTGTCTTGGTGATAGTTTACTCCAATTGCGTTGTTAATCGATGTTATTTCATATTGAGCAAGTGCTAATCCGAACAGCAGGAGAAACCCGACATTTTTCATTCCTCGTGCCTGGGATGGAACTTGAATGCTACTTCGAAGCTTAGCTATACTACGGTCTTCTCTACCAGGGGCGTCACTGGGTGCTCCTTCCACAGAGATCGCCTTTAATGCCGAAGACACCAACTTCTCGACTGGGATCAATTTTTCTTACTTGCTTATATGCAGCTGCGTTGATTATGTTTCTTGTATTTCTTTGTTGTGTTTGTTGAATTATTATTGTTTGCTTCTTTGGGAATATAATTGTAGATTCTTTTTCTGAATAAACTATTGGGATCCACCACCACAGCTAAGGTGGACTCCTTGTTCCCTCGAATACGCTTTCAACTGATTCGGCTCCCGAACTGCAATGTTTTCAGATCCGCCACGACTGCGCGAATTTTATATCTTTGATTGTAGATTTCACTTTCTAAAAACTTTATTTTATTCACAGAGGACTCAATGTTGACTGTAGAAATAATAACGATAATAATTTAGAACTTATTTAATCAAATGTGAGCTTAACACTGAGGCTACAATGCTTGTTGGTAATATATATAGCACCTTAGAACAAAGAAAATGAACATTAACAATTCTGCACAATTCGTGAGGACCTAGAATGAAATAGGATGCTCAGCGTGAGTTGTTAAGCAATATGTAATTTGATATGACTGGGAAGGTTAAGACTGTATCTCAGTAATATGATATATTTTTTATATAACATAATATATCAGTATCGGATACTCTGATCAGAATATTGTTTCAGTGATTCTGAAACACCCTTTATATATTAATATCATTCCAAAACTATATCTAGGTATAATACTGGTGACGCAAAAAGATAAACATTAATTTAAAATATTAAAACGCTGCTTGGAGCAGCAAGCGTGTAACCAAAATACAACGAGAAAATTACATAGCCATGTATGTTATAAATTCGATGTTAATCTCTCTAAAATATAAACCATAAGCTTACTCAATACACATTTCATGCAAAGAATGTTTAGTAGTTTTATTATAAAAACAGTATACAAAATGTTAAATGGAGAGGACAGTGTTTGTACGATGCCTTTAACAAAAAATATGTTCCATTTATATTTTACGGTTTGTTTAATGGTCTGTGACAATTGTTGATTTATCTATTAAAATGCATATTAAAAGTCGATTAAAAACATAACACCTGGAAAAAATCATTCTCTAAATCATTATATATTACATGTGTAAGCTTTGAAATATATTCAATAAAATATTTTGCAAAGTGAGGGGCAAGAAATCACTCGGGCAGATCGATTTTTAAATATATTTCTCTATCTATTCATGTAATTAAAAGTTTTGAAATTTGTTTGAAAAGGTTATAACAAAATCGAGATTTTTTTAATGGCAACTTCCAATTTTTATAGCGCCATTTGAGAAAACATATTTTTTTACATGTGAAGCAGCACATACGAATATAGTAAATAACTCCCAAATCTAAAGTCAAAAACTGCCCGGAAGAGGATTACACATTGAGAAAACGCAGACAACATTCATTACCCACCGATATTGCCAATGTCGGTGCCGGGGATCGAACCTAGACCACAGCAGAGTACGACCAAGTTCGTTCGCCACTGAACGCACTCCAGCCGACTGAGCGAACCTGCTGGTATAGATCAACCAATTTAATTTTTGAGTGTGAAGTATTTCAGGACAGTTATTTGTTTATGGTTATGAACAGATCCATTAGTGTAATATAAGCACACTATCGTCCCAAAAAATTATAACTGAATTAAAGTTACCATTTGTCAATTATTATTATGAAATGTCATTTATTTGGGTTTTTTTATGGTGGAGGGGAAATCCTGCATGGACACCCGGCGCTAGGGTCTACCACACCGGGTAGTGTCGGACTCCTACCGACTAAAACTCCTCCTGGATCAGTGTTTCCACGTAACCTAGAACTGCTTTCGCTTTCCATCAGGTCACAGGTCATTCATCGTGTATTGGTGTTAGTAAAACTTCCCGGTTTCCCTTACATCCCCCACTTATTAAAACGATTAGGGGTTCGGGGGTAGATTAATTCTGTCCTCTTCTTTTGTCCTCATTATTCGAATCCATTTATTTATCTCGATTTTATAGTTGTGGTCCTCATCCTCTTTCTTCCCATTCGTATATCATCGTATTTTGGGCATTTCATAGAGTCGCTTCTGTATCCCATTGCTTTACAATTCCCACAGTATTCAGCTTTATTACAGTCTTTTACCCTGTGTCCCTTTTCCCCACATCTTAGGCAGTCCTCGCTTTGATCCTCCCCCGTACACGTTCTTGCCCTGTGCCCAAACTGCAAGCATTTAAAGCACCTGGCGATATTAACCCTTTCCCTGACTCTGCAATTTAACCATCCAATCCTTACACATCTCCCCTTTTCAAGAAGCTCTGCAATTCTCTTTGGGACCTGCACTGTTGCAGTCTGACTCCCATTCAACGTCTTCCTTATTGAGTATATTTCGATATCCTTTACTCCGAAGTCTGGACTCGCCACTATTTTTACGTTGGCCTCCTTGATTTCATCTCCCGTCGCTGCTGCGTCAATATCCCTCATGAATATCGTTTTGCTCTTCTTTTTTTCCTCCACTCTTACCTGTTGTAGACCTTTCCCCACAGCTTCCTTCAAGGCTTTACACTTATCTGCACCTCCCTCAACCGTAACCAATAGATCCTTTTTGCTGTTTTCTTCATATTCTTCACTCTTACGTTAATCTCCTTAATATTTATACTCCCTCTAACCTCCTTTACCAGTTCCGGATAGGATTTATTTCCTGCCTTTATAATTATTTCCGCTCCCCTTAGTCTCCTTCCTCGGGTTTTCTATCCTACGGTATCTACAGGCGGCTCCCTCTTAGTTTTAGCATTCTTCCCATAGGGACGAGTATTTTAATTTCTGCATTCACTTCTCTAAACGCGTATTCGCAGAGCTTCCTTAGCGTTGCCCTATCCATTCCATCGCGCAAGGGTCGTCTCATATTGGAATTAAATCAGGCTTTATATCAAATATTATTTTCAATGTCAAATAGTAGATATTTATCCGACAATCGGACATTGTTAAACCAATAAACGTATTACAATTTTCTAGTACTTATATATTATTCTTTATATGTTTTATAGTAGAATTGTTGTCCTCGCGTAGCTCAGTGTGTAAAGATACTATAACCCCAATAGCGGACCACATCTGGTACATCAATTTTACTCCTTCAAACTAGACGATAGCCTGCTAACAAGAAACATAACACAAATTAGACAGCATAATACCCCATTTCATATAAAACACACCAGACGTTACCGATCTTTCGACAACCAATGTAGCCAAACTTACACCAACTATAGCTTCCACTTGTTTTATCCACCTTTACTGATATTTCATACCTTTGAAACTTTAAATCTGTAGTGTCCCCCTCTTCTTTTCTGTCTGTTTCGTTTTGTTTCTAGTTTTCTTTTTGTACATTTTTGCCTCTAAATAAATTTTCCACCAAAATTCTAACAATAATCAAAATTTAGAAAAACCAAAATTAATAAAACCAGAGTTTGAGCTAGCCTAAGCACAGCCCGGCGTTTTCACACCTGAGAGAGGTCCAATCGCAATTTCAATTATGATTAAATATAGAGACAAAGCTAGGACACAACAAGAGGTTTGCGATGGACGTCTGAGGGACATTTTGTTACACATTCTAATATGGATACTAATGTGTTTACTTGAAGGGTCCGATGCGACTGATTTAGATGGAAAATACGAAATTTATACTTACTGTTACCTTTTACTTAACTGCTGGCTCTAGATGGTATCTATTGGACTTCATGGCACTGCCTTAAATCTATCACTCTTAAGTTACACTTTCTTAATTAACCTGAAAAGGAAATATGAAACAGAGTATGAGATTATATTTGTAGTTCAAAAAATATATTGATCTTTTCTAAAATGTTATTAAAACATTTTAGAGAAGATATAGGTATAAGGTTAACAAATGTATAAGTTTAAAGAGTTTTGGCCCATATACCACACAGTGTGAGGAACAGGACGACTCAGACAATATCTCCAACTTCCACCCAATTTTTTATTTTTAGCAAACGATTGACACAAAAAGATGCAATGTAAAAATTTAACATTTACGAATATGTGGGTTTTTGCTTACCTGTCTTTATACGTATTTAAAATATCACAATAATAATTTCGGGCGCTCGTTCTAGAGCTTAAAAATGCTTGAATCGCAACAATTAATAATAATAAAATTATTTATATGTTCATACATTCAGGCAAGGCGGTCCCCATGTACCATATACATGTTAAGGATACTTTTTTGCCACCGAATCATTGAGAAACCGCCTAAGGGCAAATACAACGGAAAACATATAATTTTACCGCCAAAATCGACTGCAAGGAATGAAAATGTACCCTCAAAAATGTTGTCGTTTGCGCCAAATCTCCCCTTAAAAGTTTGAATTCGGAACTTTCAACTTGTCCTCTTGTTTAATATAACGTCTGTTCGTAATTTTATTTGGAAATAAAAGTCGGTTTTCATGATAGTTGCTAAAATTTTGTGGTCGAAACAACGTTACGCCCCGAGCAACGACATTCATTGTAGTTGCTAAAATTATATAAAAAAACGATCCGTGGAACAAATTTTATAGTGGGGTCAATGTGAGTTTCGAAACGACAGTGTTATTTTCGAAATTTTTTTGTATATATTATGTAGTCGGACTCCCTCTATCATCTGGTCATATTTGCGGGCGCGACGGGCTCTCGAATGCGCGTAAACTGAACTTTGACTCATCAAAATCGGCCTAGTAGCTCTCGAGATATTGCGATTTGAAGGTGTGGATTTGTATACGGATTTTTTGCTGCGGCTAGAGCGTACCGAGAGCCGTGTTCGCGTTTTTTTCGAGGTAGAAAGCGACATAACGACTTAACCCCCCTCACCTACTATACGGGACGGCTATGTCTGCATTGAAGGCCTCTGCAATATGTGCTCTTGAAATGCTAGATGGTCAAAGCTTTGCGGGTTGTAAAGAGCAGAGGTTTGACCACGTTACTGTCTGCGATTCAGGAGTACAAAAAGTATAAACATGTTCACATACCACCTACCGCTATAGAACAAAGTTTTCACACGCGGTGTTACAAGTCGATTTTCGACTACAAAAAAAAACTGGCAAATCTCTCTGTACGCTACAGAAAACAGCTGCTTTTGACTTTGATAAATATTGTATATTTTTCGGAAAAGAGTGGGTAAAATTATTGAAAGATAAGAATAGGCAAGTCAACGTACGGAAGCGGGTTTGCATGAAAGAAGCAGAGAGCAATGAATTTGTCCAAAAAGTTCTTGAAATAGCTACATCATGAAAGGGCGATATACAGGTGTATTGGTGGTCGATCGCATCGAAAACGCAGGAGAAAATCTGGTTTCAATGGAAATCAAATATCATACAGCATGATTTGATACTTTTACGCAAGGGAAGATGGAATGGTTCCGAAAAGAAAAACAATTTTGGCCAACTTTTGCATCCTTTGTTTTCAACTATTTTCATGAAAATCCGGGCTTCAATATGATATGTGTTAGGGAGGTATTCCTTAAATTTCGACCAATCAGTCCCGAATTTGCAGAAGTTAATGAGGAGTCGGTTCGATTGCGTTGGGCGGAGCATCTTCCGAAACATCTGAAACCTGAGCTCTTTCTTTTGGTGCGAACCCGGAAAAAACGCACAATCATCTGCCGCAGAGTATTCGCAAACATATTGATCGAGCGTGAATTCCGAAAGTCGGAGGAGGGCGAAAGTGAAAGAGAAAAAGCGATCGTTGTTGAAGCGGCCAGAATAATTGGCCGTGATGTCGCTAAGCACAAGTTCTCCCCTGATTGTTATCCAGCCGTAGATGAATTTTTCAAATACTTCAAAATCAAATCCGCCGACCCTATATGGTTATTTTGCAGTACATTGGTCACGAGAAAAGATGTACATAATGAAGGTCGACTGTTTATCTCATTGGCTAATAATGAGGCCTCGCAGTACTTTTTCTATTTTTCAAGTAGGTCTCTCCTTGATTCTTCATCACATGATTGGATCGAATAATCTGATATTGATTCTGCATCACCTCGTGTATTGCGCTAGTTATGATGAAATCGGTCTTTTACAAAACAGCATAATTTCTGGTAACGTCAAACCTAATTTACTACCCAATTTCTTACATTTTGCTTACGACAATGTCGGCCATAACACCAATGCTTTGGATGGCAAAGGGACACGTCACAGTATGGCGGGAGCACAGTTCGTGAAACCAGGCATTTTTGCTACTTGTTGCCCCTTCAAGAAGAGAGGAGTGACATCCATCAAAAGATGTCCAAATCCGGGATCGATTGGATTGCAAGGCACTGTTTTTTCTCAACTTTATATATATTTCCAATCGTGCAATGATGCTGATATTCTCCTTGATATCAAAATGTCATATCAGCCCCCCTTCAGATGCTGATATAATTTTTACTGCTCTAGTTGACGCAGCTAATAGAGCGAAATCCAATAACCAGACGTATGCTTTCGTGACATTTGACCAACCCTTGTAAGCCAAGGTAATGAAAGTGCTCTTATCATGTGGGGATTACCGTCTGCAAGGTATCAAACACAGACTTATACAATTCCACCTCGAAATGTCATATGTAGGAGCTATCGGCAATATAATGGCGCACAGTGGATTGGAGGAGTTAATTGGTACCGTGTATGCTGGAGAAACGGTTAAACATTTAATGAGTGGTCATTCTTATGCCAGAGTGGTCAGAGCTGATTGATTCGCTAATCCAGGTTGCTATATCTAGGAATATGTTGCGGATGATAAATTTGAGAGAGATTGAAAGAGAATATTTAAAGTCTATCATCGAACTTCAGAAATCGGAATTTAAAAACATCCCGGATCTATTTATATCCATTTATATCTATATTTTTCCATTTTCGTTGTACTGCCAAAAATACCTTCCGACGGTGTTTTTACGTGGAGCACACGTTTCATGCAACATTTCGGATTTCGTTAGTCACAAAAAATTTTCCTGGTGCGATTTTTTTGCTACTTTTAAGCGTGATGATTTTAGATAGAGTTTAGTGTATTCTTAAAATTCTGCAAATTAATGCAGTAACTAGCTACTTACCACACGGTTGTAGAAAATATTTAAATCAAACTTAAAACTTCAGTTTTAATAACAATATTTTCTTACACAGTAGAACAGTATACTGTACTACATGTTATACTTTAAATTTGTACTAAGATCTGCAAATGTATCATTAAATATTATATACTAAATATACGTATTATTTAAAATTTTACCCCCGTACTGTAAAAGTTCTTTAACGTACTGGTAAACGCACTAGTTGAAGGGATTTCACACAATTCATTCCAAGAATTTAGTAATTATTTAGTTCTGCCAGTATTTGAAATTGCTTAATTTTCTCGTATTGCAGGCTTGATGATTAAGAACTTTGCGCAACTCTGATTGTGTTTCTGATCCCTGTTATTCGAGACATTGTATTAGTAGCAATGCAGCGCGTTTCAAAAAGCTTAGATGTTTCTTTTGAACTCAAACCTTAAAATTAATTTATTGAAATATTGATGCAACTTAACCTAGCGCTGATGCTAACGTTTAAGAATGGTAACATATGTATTGCTTGTAACCGATTTTATACCCAATTGTATGAAATAATTCCTTGTGCGTACGGCAGCTGTTTTTTTGTGTGAGAGCAGGGGGCATGAATACGGAGCGTGGATAAGAGAGGGCGCCACTTGGTTGTTGAAAGGTTACTTACAATCTTGCCCAGCAGAGAAGGCAAAATTGTTTAACCACATTTACTTAAGACTTGATAGTTATAAAAATTAATGATTACTTATTTTAAAAGGCACGATAGATTTACTATTATTAAATTACCAGACAAATATCATTAGAGACGATGCAAGTATTAATAATAATAACAATCTTTATTTAGCACAAGCAGCTATTACAGAGGTGTAACATACATGTGTAGTACAGTACATTTACCTACATTTAACAATACTAATAATTTATACAACATACCTATAATAAGCCTAATGAGTAAAATAGTACTAAGTTATTTATACATGAATTTATATAAATATTTTTTAAACGGAAAGATATTCTGTTACAGCTCAATTTAACATTTATACATTATTTAAAAAAATTTCTAAATCATTACTTTATCTCTTACGTTTAATGTCTAACGAATTCGTGTTATCCGTCGTCACGCGTAATATTTATTATTTAGTTGTCTATATGAATTCGCAATTGTAAGGAATTGTTGCAGGTATAGGCATGGCTTTATACATTTTGTTGTGTAGCGTGTTGCATATACTTAAGCTCTCTATTTCTGTAATTCTTAAGCTAGGAAACCAATAACTTTTAATTAGTTTATAGGTAGATTCCTATAACCGACTGACGATCGGTAACACAGATTTATTTCTTCACAATAGTTTTTGGCTTAGGTTTTGTCTTCCGGTAGTCTGTCACTTTTCACGTGTAATTGGCTCGAACGCTTGGCAATTTATTAAGTGGTAATTTTACGTGCTCGTTGCGATTTTTGAAACAAGTAATTTCACCATTTTGGGATATTTTCGCAACGTTACTTTTCGATTTTCCATTTATGTTTGGACGAGTGCATATTTTTATGGTATTGGAAATCGATTGTCTTCATTGGAAGGATCTATACGTAAAAGCCATTTTTGCCAAATTTACACGAGGCCAAGGACATCCAAGGTCAACAACATTTCTCTAGGAAAACCCTCCGAAACGAGGTAATTATTTTATTTTTATAGTATTAACAAGCAAAATATTCATTTACATAGACATATATTGGTATAAATTTGATTTTGTTTAAAAAAAAAAATATTTTAAATTTAAAAATGGCAGAAAGAAAAATTCAATGTATATATGGCGCAAGAAGGATACAAACTGCAGGCAGCAGGGCTTCAGCTTCGGCTCAATTTTCAGGAATGGGCAACTTCCAGCCTATCAATTAACCCAAAAAAATGGATGGCTCTCCACAAAAAAGAAATTCCAGTCCAGTAAGGAGAAGTAACATAAGTACGTGTAGACCAGTGAAAAAAAGTTATTCGTTCGTATCAGGAGACAAAAAAAAATCGTATGAAAAACTACGAAATCCTAGACGAAACCGTAGGTGAAAATAAAACCCTAAAAATAAATTTTTACCATTGAACAATTTACTACAAGTGATATTTTGCTAGTTTGAATATAAAAATAAAATAATTACCTCGTTTCGGAGGGTTTTCCTAGAGAAATGTTGTTGACCTTGGATGTCCTTGGCCTCGTGTAAATTTGGCAAAAATGGCTTTTACGTATAGATCCTTCCAATGAAGACAATCGATTTCCAATACCATAAAAATATGCACTCGTCCAAACATAAATGGAAAATCGAAAAGTAACGTTGCGAAAATATCCCAAAATGGTGAAATTACTTGTTTCAAAAATCGCAACGAGCACGTAAAATTACCACTTAATAAATTGCCAAGCGTTCGAGCCAATTACACGTGAAAAGTGACAGACTACCGGAAGACAAAACCTAAGCCAAAAACTATTGTGAAGAAATAAATCTGTGTTACCGATCGTCAGTCGGTTATAGGAATCTACCTATAAACTAATTAAAAGTTATTGGTTTCCTAGCTTAAGAATTACAGAAATAGAGAGCTTAAGTATATGCAACACGCTACACAACAAAATGTATAAAGCCATGCCTATACCTGCAACAATTCCTTACAATTGCGAATTCATATAGACAACTAAATAATAAATATTACGCGTGACGACGGATAACACGAATTCGTTAGACATTAAACGTAAGAGATAAAGTAATGATTTAGAATTTTTTTTAAATAATGTATAAATGTTAAATTGAACTGTAACAACCACCCCCCTTCACAAAGGAATTTACCCCGTAAATTTCTCCAAAAAGAAAAAAACAATGAAAGACGCACACAATAGGTTTATACGCACAACCATCTTAACACTATGAGGCTTAAAATGCTTGGGGTTACCTCACCTCACAGTTAACCCACTTGCAACTAAAACTTGCGGGAGTGTTCTCCTATCTGCCACAGCGGCCACCCTTCCACCAGCAACTAGATGACAGTCACGTCAGAGCACTGCACTGAGGGACTTGACATGGTGTTGACCGACCTCGACCAAGCCAACCAAAACAAAGACCCATGGCAAGCTGATCCCCAGCTCAATGACTGACCCCCTGGCATCCAGTTTGCCATTTAAGACAGCCAGTGAAATGTAACCGCTCCCAGCAAGATCGGAGTCCCTCTAAGCATTCAAAAACAAAAAACTAAGTGGCCGTTCAGGGGGCTTTTACCCCACATAGGACAATCCCATGGTGGTAGAATTCTTTTTACAACCCCCTCACCACAGAGGTTAAAAAAAATGACACCTTACTTAGTGGGTTCCAGCCAGCTAAGTAAGTTATAGTAAATCCTAAAATCAAGAAAGAAAACCTAATCAAATACTATAGCTCGCGACACCCTACAGATAGACAGGCACATTAAAATCCAGTAACAGGTAAACAAAATGTTATAATAAATTTAATTACTAGATGAAATTACTGATTAGTAGATCAATGTCCAAAGGGACGTGAAATTAAATAACTTACGGCCATATACGACCTACGACACAAAAAATATTTCACTGTTAGTAGAGACTAAGCGAAAATCCCTTACTAACCCACTACTATGGCAATAACATTCATACTCAAGACAAACAAGAGATCAAGATCTGAAAAGCTTTCATTTTCCAAAAATGATCTATCTAATGGCGGTATATGAAACACCAACCAAGGTAACATATTATAACTATTATACTGGATCTAAGTGCTCGTCTGGTTCTATATAAGGTTTTAAATCCTTAACGTGCCAGCTACCATTACACTCTGTACCAGATAAATCTTCTAAAATATACACGCAATAGCCTATTTTCTTTTTGACTTTATAAGGTCCCTCGAATTTCCCTGCTAGTTTGGCAGTGAAATAATTTGCAGCATCAGACTGTGCATACTTTCGTTTCCAAACTAAGTCACCAATCTTAAATTCAACTTCTCTACGCCGTAAATTATATTTTTCTCGAGATTTATCGTAAGCTTTTTCTAATCGTTCCGCAACTGACGTACGCATTTTCACAAGAGCAGCAAATCTTTCCGACACAGAGGGTGAATTATCATTGTCGTTATCGATATTATTATGTTTATATTCTGAACCATGAATACACATTTCTTTGCCAAAATTTATGAAATATGGCGTTTGACCCGTAACTTCATGACGTGCAGTGCGTAATGCGCAACCTAGTGCACTTAAATTTACGTCCCAGTCTCTTTGATGTTCTTTAATGTAAGCGGACATCATAGTTTTCATTACTCGATTATATCTTTCAGTGGTATTCGGAGCAGGATGATAATTTGGGTTAAAAAGAATTTTTATATCGTATTTTCCAGCAAGATTAGCAAAGTCTTTGCTCGTGAATTGTACTCCGTTATCACAACGAATGATTTGTGGTACACCGAATATATGAAATACTTGTTCTTCTAGTAAAGGAATGAGTTTATTAGCTAAAGCTCGTTTTATCGGGAAAAATAAATTAAATTTACTGAAGTTGTCAGTTACTACGAAAATATGCATATTACCTTTCTTACTTTTGGGTAATGGGCCAAATAAATCCATACTAATAACTTGCCAACAACGGTCAGCTATTACCCTCTTACCCATCAATCCAGCAGGTCGTTTTTGTTCCGATTTTATTCTCTGGCAAATCTCACACGATCTTACATAATTACTAACGTCAGCTTTCATTCGTGGCCAATAATATAACCGAGCAATACGACTAAAACTTTTGAATATCCCGAGATGTCCTGCTGTCTCTAAATCATGGTTCACTGTACCTATATATATATTTTTTTAAATTTTGCTAAACATTTTATGAAAATATTCTGTCAACTAATTATAACAACTATGATATTTGTTGGGGGTTTAAGCACTTACGTAAGACGCGTATACCCAGTTAGATATATTTTTTTTTATGTGAATTTGTCTACTATACTCTACGTTATTGTACTCTTGAATGTTATAAAGTTACTTCGTTTATTGTCATTAAAAGATAAAACTGAATTTAAATTTTTCATTATCGTCTCGCTAAGTAATTTATTTAGTAAATTTAAGGTTACATTGTACTTGAGCTGGTATTTGGAGAGGAAAAATTTACTTGGCGCCCTGATACATCATAGTAATTTAGAACCCCGACCATCTCCACTGTTAGTCGGCCGGCAAATACCGTTATGTCAACAGACAACGACCAACTAGTTACGACAGATTGAGTTTTAAAATTTGACGTAGCAATTCTTAGCTTGCTTTATAAATTCTGGTAATTTGTTAAATTCGGCAGTTCCCTTATCGTATATGGAGGATTTTGTTTTCATAAAATTTGTGTAATTAATATTTATATGATTTCTTTGTCGTGTATTGTAATTATAAATATCCTTACGATGTTGTACATTTGTTAACAAATATGTTGGTAGTAAGTTATTGTGAAGTTTGTATAAGAATATTAATGTCCTGTACTTTATATTGTATTTTACTGAAAACCATTTAAGTGTACATTGCTTTGTATTTATATTAGCATATTTATTACATTTTAAAATATAACGCATACATCTATTTTGAAGTAGCTGCAGTTTAGATATACTGGTGTCATTACACATATTCACTAAGTGAAAGAAGGAACTGTGCTGCTCTTTAATTTTTGTACAATCTAGTTAAGAACAATATTTATTGTTCATATTTTGTTAATAAGCTTTACTTTTTCGTTCCCCGATTGCATTCTCGTGATAGGGATTATTTTATATCCCCGTTAGTCCTACCAACTTTATGTGTAAATCACTAATGTTTAATATGTGTAAGGTATTCTTTTCGGCCTTTGTGATATTAATCACGACAGTTTAAATAGTGTAATTGACTTATATCTAAGAAACAACTCGTAATATATATTTATTATGCGTCTACTATGTCTACTATGCGCGTTCTGATACTATGTTTTTTGTGTTAATTTTAATTTTATATTTATATACCTTTGCTGCCTCATGCATGGCTTACTGCATTTTAAAAACCATTTATTTAGGTTTTTATTATGTCGAATACATAGGATGTACAATGTTAGGGTCCAATTCATTTTTTATTTGGAATTCTATTTTTTTATTTTTCATAATGTTCTTCTTGTATATTTTAATGTTTTTCTCATATATTTTTTTTAATGTATACTATCTCATAATTTTAGGCTTACTCTGTATTTGAATATTTTCTCATATTTTCGTAATTTATATTCTCATGTTCCCTGTAACGAATCTATGTTTTCTATAATTGGCTATTTACCTGTTGGAAATGAATGCATTATTTATTTATTTATTTATTCTCAAGTGTGCATACGCACATGCACATGAAGTAGTACTGCGAAACGTGTACCCATTTTTTAATTGTTATTCGACTAGGAAAAGAATATCATGAATTTAAATGAAAATGGCGACAAAGTTATTTTTTAAATAAGCTACAATCGCAAATGAATTTTGAATATAGTAATGAGAGATTTTAATATAGATTATAACTGAGTATCTAGACAGCAAGAGAGCACTAGAATTACGAATACATCTGCAACCTGTATCGATTTAATTTACAAATCTATACAATTTAGAATCATTGAAAACATAAAATTATCCAATGATATCTTATCATAAAATAATAGGTACAGAGATAGGTGATAACATGGGATTACTCAAGCATAAATGTCGATGTAATTCAAAGCCATGTCGATCCAATCCAATTTTAGTGTTAAATATCATACAAATTAGCAACTTTAGCTAAAAAAATATTAAATAATAAGTTAATAGGAACACAAACTATCGTTTTCCGAACATTTTATTTAAGCGATGGTAGCTCAGTGGGTTAGCGTGTCTAGCTTTCTCTCTGTGCATACCTACCGAGGTGGGTTCGAGCTCCACCTATTGCGAAATAATTTTCAAATATAAACTATCTCCAAAAAGAGGTTTTAATCCCATTATGAACTGTAGGGCCCTGTCTCCTTTACTCAGACAATCGAGATCTCTTAGACTTAAGAGGGTCACTCAGGTGACCTGGAAGGCGATTAATAAACATTTATTTATTTATTAAGTAAAGGTCGTGGAGGTATATTTATTACATGTAATTCAAAGCAATGTCGATTCATTTGAATATGAGTAATACTAATATTATTTAATAAATACCATACATGCATACATCGCAAATAAATTATTTTGGTAGTCGACACAGTTGATTGTTGGAAATATTTAGATTATCGGAGAAGATATATTTTTGCATTTGGAGGCTAAGAAATAATTATTACAAGCTAAACGCTTATTTGCGTTCAAATCGGACTTAGACGCTAAGACAAAATTTATGTTAGTCGAATCACTGGTTCTGTTAAATTTAAATTATTGTGACACCATAGTCATATGTCATATGTCTAACAGTAGAAGATAAAAAAAATATTTTTTTTATACATTTATTTAACGTCGGCCTATTTCCACTACTGTGGCCTAACACCGACGCCTGTAGACGAGCTATCCCCAACCAGGAATTTTGCCGAGCCTCGTCCCTTAAGAAGAGTAAGGATCTGTTACTTGCCTAACATTTAATAGACAAGGGACCGACGGCTTTACATCGCCTCCGAAGGATGGTATATCTCCTATACAACCCTCGCCTAAGGTTGTATAGCTTCCGCGCATACACTGATATACAAGCCGCTGGAAGATGTGTGAGGCGAGGACGCGGTCTTCGTTGTGAACACGAGCTGGACCTCCGCGATTGAAAAAATAAATTATTTTTGGCTGAAGAGCTTTAGGTGAGACCCTGGAGGCCTGCTGCGCACTTTTTGTAAGATTCGGAGTGGGGTGATTTGTACTTAAATGACTGGAATGGGCCAACAGCTTCGCCCTGTGTCTAATTCAGAGCTAAAAAATTACTCTCTTGCGACTTCTCTGAAGTTGTAGGGTCTAATACTGCACCCTGTATAGATATCTTGTAATTAAATTTGTTTTATTTTTTCTGGCAGGGTCAAGGATTGCACCCTGTATAAAATTTCTTAAAATAACAACACTGTAGTTTAAAACGAGAATTAAACAATATTTATTTAAGCGTAAAAACACAGAGTTAATTATTATGATGTGAACTAAAAATATTATACACGATTACTTTTTTGTCAAGTAACGTATCGACACTTGAAATTTTGCCTTAGTGGGATGAGTTCGTGGAAGATTTAATTAAATTGTAAACTTAAAAACTAGGGCCGCGAAGGTGATTTAAAATGAAGCACTGGGATTAATAATACTAAAATTATTTTACTAAGGGTTGCCTAGGAAGAGGGCACGGGCACTAGAATATTTATCGCGAACAGAAGAACTATCACTAGATACACCGGAACACAACTTGCCGGGGGCTTTGCACGCTCCATTATCTATACCCGTGATGGGGCACGACGCTCGCTGAGAGCTGGAAAAGCCGGAAAGGGAGCCAGCCCATCATATGGGGCTAGGATGATGAAATATTGTGTAATGTTTGCTGAAAATTTAGAATTTTGGGTCGAAAATTATATCCTTAAATAGGCTGTGAAAAATGTAATATTTTGGTATGAAAATGTCAGCGGAATCTAATTTGGTTTTTGAATTATTCTAATATGAACGATAACTTCCTGAACAGCATGGTAAATTGAATTGGTCCCGTGAAGTATCGTTGCGAGTCTTACTTTAATCCATATTGATGTTATATTATGCCATATTGAGGGTATGTAATTGTCTGCGTCGAGCAGAGTGGAATCCGTTTTTAGGGTAATGCGATGAAGTTAGCTGCAAGTTGCCAGCATGCAACGGAAATACGTAAATTGGACTTATTTTTGGGACGAATATTTTATGGGCTGACTGGAGAGATACATGAAAGGTGTTTGGATATATTATCGGAAAGTTGAATTTGAAATTGAATTTAAGAGAAAGGGGCTTGTAAAAAATTTTGGGAAGTGAAATAAAATATTTTGAATCTAGGTTTGGGGGAGAGAATTGAAGTGATTCGAGAGGGGGCTGTATTTTTTAGGGCTGTCTTTTGTAAAGTTTTGGATGTAATTTAGTGAAATTTGACTTTGAAATGAATTTGTCGTTGGATTGGAATTATCGAGAAATTATCGATGCTACCGAGTTTTTCTCAGATTTATTTATGTAATACTGTGATTTTTCAATGTTGCGGGTGTCTTAAGGACTTTTTTATGGTGTTTGTCGAGTTGCGCGGGATGCTCGAATTATTTGATGAATTTTAATAATTTTTTCGTCGGCCATTTTGTTTAAATGGAGAATATATAATAACAGTTGGAATGGTCACCCATCCAACTACTAACCACGCGAAACGTTGCTTTACATCGCATATCGAAGTATGTACATAGTAAAGACGCACCTACGCTCGCCCCAGAAGATAAAAATAAGTTGCAAAAATTGCAAAATCTATGCGTGAAATTTATTACAAATATTCCACTGTTTGCTCACGTTACACCATATATTCGTCAGTTTAAACTTCTAAAAATGCAGAAACGAAGAGTTGTTCATTTCTGTTTTCTTGTATATAATATTATAAAATTTAAACATCCGGCCTACGTATACAACAAATTAGTAAGACGTAATCAAATCCACGAGCGCGCCCTCAGACATGTCCCAAATACACTCGACCTACCTCACCACCGCACTACTAGTTTTTGCTCCAGTTTCTCTTATTTGGTACCACATGTGTACAATGCACTTCCAGTCAGACTCTTTCAAACGTCATATACAGTGTTCAAAATAAAACATTATGTCTTATTTAAAAAAAAACGAGCTCAGGATCAATCTGAATCCTTTTTAATATTTACAGTATGAAAGTTTTGACTATACAACAATGCACTAATTAAATTTATGTGTATTGTTCTTATTAGCACTGAAATTTAATATTTTGTTTATATTTTAGTTCACATTTATATAATTACTTATATTTTCTCTTAAAGCAGTTAGGGTTAGGTTTAAATATCAGTTTTCACTGTATCTTTTGTGTATTTGTTTTACATTATGACACAATAAACATTTTCTATTCTAGCCTACTCTAGCCTAGCCTACACGCGTAGAAAAATAGCTCCAATTAAATTATAGTTCTAAATTAAAGTATATTTTAAGGGTATTTCAAAGTATATATCATAGAAAATAAAGACTTAAGGTGTGCTTTATATATGGATATAAATAAATTTCATTTATGCATTAAAAACTACTTGTGATATTTAGTGACAGTTAAAATATTGTACACCTATATTCGTATATCTCGTAGTAACACATAGTTGTTGAAGAACCGTATTTTAAAACAAGGCCCCAAAATATAAGCGTTGTGAGGAAAATATCCCGTATGATCATCCAGAGAGTGTCATGATACGTTTCATTTTGAGTGCTTCATTAGTAAAAATACCCATAAAAAGTTAACTATTGCTAAAAGAATAATATGGCTTTAATGCTTATAAATATTCAAAAGAATAGTTACAATACGCCCTTGGTTTATTGTTTCATGAGTTTCGTTCAGTTTTATCTGACATATGTTTCGGCCTTGCGACCATTATCAAAGAGTCTTAAAAAAGTTTTTAAGGACTGCCAAGTCCACATCTTCGCCTATCACAGGTACTGAAAAGAAAACTGACTTTTCTATGGTTGTGGATATAATTGCCACATCTGCACCATCCTCTGCTTGGAGGGTATAATATGATTTTCCTCCAGTTTTTTCATCAACAGCTTGTAAAAATGTAGGTATAACTTCAAGCAAATAATCTTGAAATGAATTAAGTCAATTTAGTTCCCTTCACGTTATTTGGTTGTATTTTATTTTATAAAGAAGATTTGAGTGTTAGGAGTAGAGTGTAACGAAAATTATGATCCGAAACAGCGTTCTCCGCATATCGGCGATTTTCAGAAGCGGGTGATTCGATAACCGTTGAAGATAGAAACTTTTATTTGAAATTAGAAGAAAATTTTATCAGCTTTCAAAAAGGTAAGAATATTTTTTTCTGTAGGGCCAATAATTTTCGAGTTATTAGCGAGAAACCAAAAAAAGTTAAAAATTTAGGGCCTTCCGGAAGTCCTCTCCCGCAAAGCTCACCTCCTAGGGCCGGGAACTTTTAGGATGTTTATCTTCTAACAACCCCAAACCCAACCCTGAATTAAAAAAAATTGTAGGTAATTTTTAAGCCTTATTTCTATATCGTGATTTTTTGCTTTCGTTTTTTCTCAGATTTGAGCAATAAATACACTTCTGTAGCTAATTAAAGTCAAGTAAGAATAAACTGAGACATAAAAAACCAAACAAAATCTTTACGACCTCATTAAAATATCGGTACTCTTTCTTGTGCTGTTCGCAAATTGACTCGCTTACCTTTATAGGTTTTTAATGTGTGTCGGGAATGTTTCATGTCAGGCTTAGCGCCATGGCCCGCAGCGATATAATTATGTTGTAAAGTTTTTGTTTGCATTTTTTATTTACTGTGATATATCTACTTCAACTTAGCGCCATGGCCCGCGGCGATAATAATTATGCCGTAAAGTTTTTATTTAGTTTTTTTTTGCCTCAGGAAGTCCTTCCTTGGACTGTACCTCTAGCCACAGAGCCTTTACAGGATTAAAGTAACCCTCTTCTGAATATATTTCGCATGAAAAAACGTGTTCCTATTACTGGCGACTCCGCCAAATGTTTAAATGAAACTTTCCTAGCCTAATATTTTTAAGATTTTGTTTTAATATCATCCTTCGTATCCGTTATGACATTACTAACGGAGTTTAGCCACAGCTAAGTCACCATTCAACCAGAACGCGTGCATAAGCAGACAATCCCAAAACAACTGTTCCCTCTGGCAGTGATATTATTTAATGTGGGTCGTGGGTTTGATGATTAAATTTTGAGTAATGCATCAATATTTTCATAAAGAATCTCAGATTACGAAAATCGAAGACGACTATTCAGCATACGCAGCATTTAAATATTGACATAAATAAAAAATCCTTAGTACTTATTTTGACTAATCGAAATTTACTAAATTTTAGTCTAAACTAAGTTTTGTGCAAAGACATTGATCTTGCAAGACTCAATCATAAGACTTTTATAGATAGACTTTGAGATGTCATAAATAAAAATTTAATGCAGACGTATAGAAGTCATCTTCAATTCTCCTATTTGCCTTTCTCCAAAACTGCGCAAATTGTTCGGTCATTTAACGTCTATCCCATAAAATTCATTATAAATTAATAGTACATTAAACAACAAGTTTAGAAAAACAAAGTTTTACTAAAGGATTATAGTGTTTGAGTACGAGCGAGAGCAGCGAGCGAGTAACTCAACAACTACATGATTTAGTAAAACAACTTTTCTTACGAGATTTGTTTGTACTATTTTTTCGCATTCTGTGTCAGTAGGTAGTTATAAGCAAATAGTGATAGATATGAAAGCATTACAAAGTTTGAAATTTAAAAAATTTCATAGTAGGTACTTGTGTAGGATTTCCGTAACTTAGTAACTGATACGGCTTTGTTTATTTATATTTGTTAGCTATAATTTTTGTGAGTCTAATTGATTCTAATTTATATATTAATTACAAAAATGAGTCTTGCTACTGAAAACAACTTAGAAAATTGTTCTGAATACATTTTGAATGCCGCTCGAGATGCATCTTCCAGCTTACTTGCTTTGAAATTCAAGGAAAAATATGACAAGATATATGAAATATATAACAATGTTTCCAATATTTCAATAAATAATTTTACTAACTGACTGACTGACATTACTATATAGTAAAGTAACACCTTAATGTGGTAAAGTGCGACTTCATTAAACGATTTTGAATTTAATAAAATAGTCAAAATGCGAAAAATGTATTATGATTCATTATCGCAGCCGACGAGACATAAAGATGTTTTTATTTAGGCTGTTGATTTTAATGATTTATGACTTGATTTAAAAACCAAAACTAAGTGAATTCAAAAGTAAATACAAATATTATTTATAACGGTAGGTACCTATAATAGTTGTATATATTTGTATCTATGTCTGTCAAGCAGTGGCACTTCGTTTTCTTAGATTGTGAAGTAGTCTTGGAGCAAACTACTTCTTGCCTTTTAAGCTCGGCGAAGAATAAACAAAAATAAGAAAATATGTCTTTTCTTCTTCTTTTTTTTTATGGGGAGTACAGGGGGTGATGTTACAGGCCTACGGCGAACTGGCCACGTCCCATCAAGATATAATACCGCTCAACCAAAGGCAACCCACTGTACCTCATAATGTACGTAAAATAGTATACTAAATCGTTGAACGTGGAGGACTCTGAATTAAAGTCCATCTCGGCCATTTTATATTCGTCTTGAAAATCACGCGGCCGTTTTCTCCCGATTGTTAAATTCATCTGTAAACCATCCTCGTGGGATTTAGGAGATTTTTTTATATAAATCAACCCCACAGAAATGAGACAACCCCCAGAGGCTTGCGCGAAAGGGGGTTACACATTAAAAAAACGTTTACATACAACCATTTTCTCCGACAGTCCCAGTGCCGGAGCCGGGATTTGAACCCGGTGGCGCGATACCCGTGTGATTAATCGCGATTGCCATCTCGCGCCTTAATCAATCGGAAAAATGATTAGCAGAAGTTTTCCCTAATTTTGTATATTGATTTATTTTATGGAATTAGTCTTGAAGGAAAATTATCATTACTTAGTAGCATTTTAGGAGACAAAACAGTAAGCATACTTCTTCATTGTCTCGTTCACCTGTCGACATTTGACTTTTGCTACTTTAAGCCGCTCCCGGCACGTTGTTAACGCCTACGCTTTTGGGTACGCTGTTGGTTATCGCTTTTGGATATCACTTCTGGTTTGTTTCTCTCTGGTACTACTTTTCGGCATTTCTCTGGATATCGCTTCTGGATACAATTCGAAGAGCGCCTTCGCCGCCGTTTAGGACCACTTCACGGCCGTCACCTGGGCCAGTCACGTTACCGAGGAACCTACGGAATCGTTGAGAACCCTGTTCTATCTTTGGGGGCTCGTTGCTGAGAATTCCAGTTGATAATTACTGTAAAACTTCATTTATACCCACCTTATATTAATATTTCATTCTGAGAAATTAATTGCTACTCGTTTTCAACATACTTAATTTAATATACATCATTATTTCTAAACGCCGGCCGGCGATAGCTACCAAGCGGTAAACTATAAATATTTTTAATATTTCGCTTCATAGTAAAACATAACCTATAAATTACATCTTGTATGTCACGTATATTGTTAAATTTGAAGCTTATAGTCTGTCCCACGTCAGTTGTCGCAGCACTAAAGTGTTTGTGTCTGAGAATCAGGTAGTTTTATTTTATTGCCACGCCAGGGAAGACAGAAGCTAGTAATTTATTTTGTAAATATAGGGTACAGAAATGTTCTGAGATTACTAAGCTACATTACTTTTCTTTTGTCGTGAGCACTACACCATAAGTCCGGGCTAGCCGTGCCACGACTATGCTACATACTATGCCCTCATTATAATTCTAATCTACCCTTCCATTATATATTAGGGGGTAAAAGCCCTATAGTAAACCATTATTTATATGTTTGCTGAAATTTCACATATTTCTATCTGACATATTTATTGTCTGTGCTTTATGTACATTTACTTTAATAATGTAGCCCTACTTGTGAATAAAGAGAAACAGCCTCTAGCTACATCCAAACTTTGAAAGTAAATTAGTGACAATTTTTCAATATTAATATATCCAGCAGAGTGAAACTTTTACTCCATATAATTGTTATTGACTTATATTAAATTTTACGCCTACGTGACAGCCTTCGAGGGTACGTTTATAAAATTTGTGTGTTATGTTTTATTCTTGCCGACAGAATCAATGCTCTAAACCCTTTTAGCATAAAATATAGTGACAGGTAAGACCTTTTATGCGAAACCATATTTAGAAACACGCAAGAGGCCTTTGATGTTTATTTTGAATATGTATGAGACAATATTTTATGGTTTTTCCTTTAGTAAAAAAGTCTTTAAATATAAATAAGACATTTAAATTTTTAAAGGTATAATTATAATGGATTTTTAAATTCGCAGATTTCTATCAAGTATAGATCGCAATCAAGGTACAACATTTTTCAGTTATTTTTAAACTGACATTTATACCGGGCTTTGGGTATAAAATAAATCTAAATATTATAGGATAATTGTTTTATTCGAAGATTAACAGTTGTAAACATTCTGAAGTTTTATATATATATATATATATATATATATATATATATAAACATATATATATATATATAAACATATATATATATATGAAAAATACTAGGTTCTCGGGTTGAACCGCGTCTGAGATTGTTAATGTCTCGACGTTTCGGCTCCCGTTTTGGAGCCATTTTCAAGAGAAAAAGTGAGTCAAGTAAAAATTGTCAAAGAAAATAATGCTAGGAGTTCGTGGAACTGGTTCGATTCCGGGGTCTCAATCTGCCTACTCCCCAGATCTCACCGCGATCCGTCTCTAAGGTCTCAACCTGCCTACTCCTTAGGGCGAACTAGCCCCACAATATTCATCCACACCTCATAATCCTGATAGCAGCCGTTCTGCTCTGATGCCTCCATCAACAGACCCTCAACCCCCCACCACTCTCCCACCCACAGACAGCTTTCGTATAAATAACACTTCGTCCGATACTGCCAGCGAGTTCGCTCTAAGGAGTAGGCAGGTTGAGACCTTAGAGACGGATCGCGGTGAGATCTGGGGAGTAGGCAGATTGAGACCCCGGAATCGAACCAGTTCCACGAACTCCTAGCATTATTTTCTTTGACAATTTTTACTTGACTCACTTTTTCCCTTGAAAATGGCTCCAAAACGGGAGCCGAAACGTCGAGACATTAACAATCTCAGACGCGGTTCAACCCGAGAACCTAGTATTTTTCATACCAACGACCGCGGAAGCTTCTCGGAACATATATATATATATATATATATATATTATTATACAATACATATACAGCGTGTCGCAGGTTTCATGAAGACACTCTTATGCAATTTTTTTTAAATGTGGGTGGTTGATCACTGCTCCCAATTGGAACTTAATGACGTAGTAAAATTTGAGAATCATCATTGTCATACCTTTACATAGGCTAACGTGAGGCTGGATTTCCGAGAATTTACATTCACGATTTTTTTAGAAAACAATTAGTCGGATATTCTTAATCACCTTTAAAAACCCCTTTGTACAAAATTTCATTATAATGAGTTCAAGGGTGGTTGAGATATAGGCCATAAAAAAAAAATTTTCCAATGAAAAAATTTATTTATATAACGGTTACCCAATTTTTAAAAAATTCTTCATTTTGTGTTCAGAACAATGTATTTTATTAGTGTAATTTGGATTTGAAAGATAATTCTTAATTTTTTAATAATGCAAAAATTCTATTGCTATAATAAATACAAACCTAAGAAAGCAATGAAAACAAAGTTTATGTATGTTTAGTATTGAAGCTACATAAATTTATAAATGCATTGTTTGTACGCGAGTGTATTTCAAATAAGTACCTAAATAGAGTAATTTTTTTATTATGGAAAATATGGTTGGAGATAGTGCCAGATCCTATAGAGAAGCTATTACTGAATTTAACGCACGGCATCCTGAGCAGTCCTTTCCTGTTCGACATAAATTTGTGGCATCATGAATAATTTTAAGAACACAGGAAACGTACGTAAATTAAGACAAAAAAAATATGATTTATCAGCAATTAATCTTAACGTAAGTAAGGACCGAGTTTGGCGATGCCTAAAAAAAAATTAGCAAAGAGCTTTCATGTCAAAAATATTGCATACTTTAGAGGATGGAGATACACAGAGAAGGTTAAATTTTTGTTTTTGGGCACAGGATGAATTTTTAAATAATACAAATTTTCTGAAAAATATAATTTTTTACTGATGAGGCTACCTTTACGACAAATGGGGTAATATCCTCCCAGAATTGTCGCTTTTGGGCTAACAAAAATTCCAAATGGGTTATCAACACCAAACGGCAATATGTTTCGAAAGTCAATGTTTGGCGTGGCAAATGGAATGACCAGATTATCGGGTCATTCTTCATCCCAAGATTAAATAGGGAGGCCTTTATGAATTTGTTGCGGGATGAAATTGCCCCATTTCTTAACGATCTGCCACAAGATGTTAGAGAAAACCTACATTATCAACTTGATGGTGCTCCAGCCTACAACGTTGCAAGAGTATCTTTAGAAACTAATTTTCCGGACAA